>OZ007497.1:188360094-188917853 GCA_963931805.1 Microdon myrmicae
CATCAATGGATTCACTTCTAAAACAAACACACACTTTACACAAAACTAAATAAAAAGGTGGGCTATCAAAACCTAAACAGGCAAAGTCCGTAATAGGTTTATTCCGGCGTGAAAGCTCTGGTTCAGGATCTGGAATTATGCCCAAGACAAGCTCAATATCTATTGATCATAGCGATGTCCCAGTTGGATCGGATCCAGCATTAGCGGCTGCCTTAACAAGTGGTTTGGTGCTTTTAAATAATCCTCAACAACCACAAAGTATAGCGCTAATGGGATTATCTAGAACGGATAAAAGATCTGCATCAATATCTGGAGCTAGTATAGCCGATGGTGGTCATTCCGGACCTTTTCCGGTTACAGCTAGTCATCGGAGAAATATAAGGAGAGGGTCTATGCTTGAATTGAGTGGGTAAGTTAAATTGTTCTCAACTTCCTCTAGGCATATAGTTTAATTAGACGTTTTATCTTTATTTACCCTTGTTAAATGGTTATCTTTGAATTATTACTAAGTTCTGTTCCAATATAAAGTTTGTGTTGTTTGATACTATTATTTATTTAATTTTTTTGTACAGTCCTATTTCATTTCCTTATTTAATTTGTTTTAAGACTTACATATGCATGTGCGCTTTCTTCTTTAACTCTGCTGCTTAAATTTTGTTTTATAATTAGAAATATGCATTTTGTTTGTTAATTTTACATGTAACATAATTTTTTTATGTTTGCTTTACACTGGTCTCATTTATATTCTTCTTTGCTTCTTGATTAGATTTGGGTATGGCCAATAAACTCAACATTCGGCGTTGATAATTTAGGTTAATTGAAACAATATTTAACGCACTGCTATCCCTGTTCTTTAAGGGAGGTATTTGCTTTGCTGGTAATAACAATGCTAACAAGTCTACAATATTAAAATTCGTAGTTGGCATATATGCCATTTCATGCTACTGTAATTATAGGTTAACAAAATTAAACTTGGCTACGCAACTGATTATATTTCATAGGAAGTGTTTGAACTTTCTACTCCCCTTTTCCGAAATTTTTCTAATTATATAAAAAAGCTTTCAATTTTAACTTTTTCCTATTCTACTATTCTATCCAAACAGTAGTACTGAAAAGTGAAATTTATAATTAAATTGAGTTCTAGAGCAGCAACCATTATTCTCATAGTAAACATTCTCAATCTCCTACCTCACGGTTGTAAATAAAGATTCAAACTGATTCGGAGTAGAATTCAGCTCACCTTTGTTTCCAGATGAGTTGAGAACTTTCAATTGGAAATACCCTACCATACGGAAATGTACAATTTAATTACTTTTTAAGGCAGGGAGGAGCCTTCATTAAAAGTGCAATTAAAATAATTTATACCGCTTAACTGTTGGAGAAATCTCATCAGAACTGGGTATCACCTATGGAAGTGATCAATCCATCACTTTCAATAACCTCTCGAACGGCACGGATGTTGTCATCTGCACGACTTGGGCGTCGATCATGACTTTCGTTTTCGATACGTTCTCAACCACATTTAAATTCTTTGGGCCACGTATACACACGATTCTGAAAGTGTATCATCACCAACCTGTGCCTTTAATCGAGAAAAAATTCCCCAGGGTTTAACACCTTCATTTATTAAAATTTTTTATAATAATCCGTTGCACGACAGACGTATGTACCTCTTACTCGCTCGTGGCTGCACTGACTACCAAGTCGCGGGCGACCGCAAGCCAAGCCGGTTTCTCCACTCTTCATAAACCAAACAATAGCCACGCACAAGATTGTCTAGCTCGCAACTTGTTGCTAAGCAGAAAAGTAAAATTACCGTTTATATTTGATTTACTCCGTACTATAATATATAATCTTCAAACTTTATTTGTTAAGTTTAAACTATCTTCCAGACGTCTTTTGCTCCTTATTAAATAATAACCGCCCCCTGTTTGTTGCTCATGTTAAAGCTTGTAATTTCAAGTTAAAGGCAATATTTACTTGATTACGTTATTGACGTTTATAATAGTCAACAATTCAAAACATTACTTCTGATAGGCTTTTTATCTGATTTCCATGCCGCTCCAAAAAAAAAAAGAAAAGTAAGTTGCATACCTAAAGGAAAAAACTTTACATTTTTCAAAGTATACATCTGTAAAAAATAGTCGTTCTCGTACCAAAAGTGAAGCGATGATGGGCACAGTGGTGCTTAAATTTAAATCACAACTGTAACAAAGAGGCAGGGGAATGAAAAATAAATCCGACCTATATGTAACTATTATTCGGCCCAGACTTGTGTGCCGCTTCAAAAAGGGCTAACCATATGATACGCCACAATGGTGTTATCTTTAGTTTGTATAGAGTGCCTGGACTTACAAACTACCCACGTATTCCTGGGTAGATTGCAAAGACTTGTATGGATGCACTTATCCACACATTCCTCAAGAAAATGAAACCATTATTGAAAACAATTAGAATATTAATTCACTTCCAAATGTATTCCGAATTTTAATAAGTCGTTGCTTCCACTGCAGTCTTTCTGCTTATTCAGTTTCAACTAATAAGCCTTTCCAGTTAACTTATTTTTGGTCTAATTTCAATCACTCACCCTGCTATCGAAGCATCACCTGCGCTTCTGTCGTACGATATTTATTTAAAACCAAAATGCTCAATTGCACTCATCGATTCGTGCCATAAATTCTGTAGGGAATTCAAAGATATCTATACACACGCGTTCGATTAAGAATGCTGTGAGAAAAAACATAAATATCGTACATAGTAATGCACGATATCTATCAATAAAACCCATACTTTTTTCGCATCTCGGATGCCTTTTGAAGGTGGTTTTAACCTTAGCGTTTTAGTCGTTTCAGATAAAAAGTTCGTTGAATTTTGACAAGAATTCAATGGGATCTCTACTTAAAAACTTAACACTTATAGTGTTCTTTTTCGTTCGTTCATTAACAGAACTCTGCATTAATTTTTCTTCGAGGCAGTATTAGTATCCAGTGCGGAGTTTTTATGATCGCACATGAGTTACACGATGACCAGGCCAACATCTGTGACTTATTAGTCACCTTAGTTGCAGTGTCTGCCCATAGTTATAATCACAAATGAGCAATTCTTGCATTTAATGAAACTCAGGTGTCCAATAACGCCAATTTGGCGCTTTATACTGTGGTTGCCACTGCACACAACATAACAGTGAGTTATATAATTTTAACTAAATCTTGTAAACGGCATACAACACTGAATCAACTATTCTCTATGAGTGGCTGAAGTCAACTGACTCATATTCTACTACAACAAAAACCGATGCCATCGGTATTTAGTAAATTCCAAATGATGGACGTGGTTCTGTTTCTTTTCACTTTCGCAGTTTACTCATGAATGTTCCTCAACTGACAAGAAATCACGAATGATGCCGTTCAGAGAGTGAACTCTGTACTTGTATAATTATATAATAATTTGTAATTTAGAGCCGACATAGCTAGTGAATAGGCCCTCAGAATATATTCACAACTAACCCGGCTTGTCGTAATAGGCGACTAAAGGCCAGGTGGTAGGTGGAGTTCCACTGCCCTGCGGCCCGGTGAAATACCATCCCATCAAAGTAGAGGTTTTATAAAATTTTTGGGAGGAATCCTGTGCATCTTTCGGAACTTGGGGCTGATGGCTTGGCCCAAAAAACAAAGTTGATATAGATGGCAAGTCGATTTCAAGGTGAGATACCACCCCATCAAACTGTACTGTCCGGGGCATGGTTGAGAGAAATCTCCGACTATGTCCCGGATGTTTGACTCCCAAAAGAACAGTATGGCTCTACGAGAAAGCCATCTGGGAAGGTCTGAACGACTTTTCTTTAAAAACGACGTTGACACGATAGCGGACATATTGACAAACACGATTCTACTTGGCATTCGAACTTTTATTCCACGTATGGTAAAGAGAGTCAAAGAGAAATATGTGGTTCGATTCTGGGTGCAGAGAATTCACTAACTCTAAAGAGTTGAGCTTACGGTTGTATAAATCAAACAATACCGAGGAAAACCGGGAAATATTCAGGAGAGTTAGAAATGACTGTAATGCGTATATTCAACGCGCTAAGTTCTTGGATGACCAGAGAGTGAGATAACAATACCCCCACAGGGAGTAGAAACTTCTGGGCATTCATGAAAACCATCCAAAACTCGGTCTTCTCACCCATTCTATCGCTTATAGTCGATGACAGATCAGTCGCCAGTGCAGTAGAGAAAGCGAATCTACTTGCTACACATTTTACAGCCAACTTAATGCTGCCTGATACCAGATCAGTTTCGGCTCAACTTGAGCATAAGCAGTACACCACGAGCCAGATACACTTCCGAACGCGTACTGTTGGCTGCGCACTCAAAGAGCCGAACGCAAACAAATCGGCTGGTCTGGATGGGTTTCCCCCAATCCTCTTGAAGAGGTGTTCCTCTTCACTCGCTAAACCACTGTGGAAACTCTTCCATTTGTCTTATTTGACTGGTCGCTTCCTAAATAGATGAAAGTCAGCGAACATTCAGCCAATTCCCAAACCCATATCACTAACTTCTATTCTCTCCAAGTTAATGGAATCTCTTATCAACCGTCAACTTTCGAAATATCTGGAATCGAATGACCTCCTCAATGACAGCCAATATGGCTTTCGTAGCAGAAGATCTGTTGGCGTTTCTTACCGAAAAGAGGAACCATTCCATCCACTACCTCGGTAAAACCAAGCTAGCCGCATTGGATATTTCAAAAGCCTCCGACAGAGTTTGGCATCCAGCCCTTTAGTCAAAATTGCATTTATATGGAGTGGACAATTCCCTGATCCAATGGATAAGAGACAATCTTTCTGGCCGTTCAATCCAAGTGGTTCTTGATGGAGTCAAATCTGTCTCCCATCAAATTAATGCAGGTGTTCCCAAGGGTTCGGTATTCTCACCCACGCTCTTCCTTATCGTTATAAATGATCTCTTATCAATTACTCACAACCCAATTCACTCCTTTGCTGATGATAGCACGTTGAGTTTCTCATACTCATACGAACACTCCCGTCCAAACTCTTCGAACGTCACTACAAACCAGCAACGTATGCTTGATACATTGAATTCAGATCTCAAAAAGATATATCAGTGAGGATTATCTAACCGAGTAGAATTCAATGCCCAAGAAACTCAGTGCTGCCTCTTGTCGTCAAAGACGAGCCCCAAAGTTGATATACTGTCTATGAACGGCGCTTGCATCGACGAAGCCAAGGAATTATCAATCCTCGACACGAATTAATTCGACTCGTAACTGGAATGACGTATTTGAAGCTGCAAACACTGCAGCCAAATGTATGGAGTTCCTTAAGAGATGCAAAAAATACTTCACCCCATCCAACCTGGTGACTATTTATAATACGTATATTCGTCCGAAAATGGAGTTCAACTCCCATATTTGGACAAGCGCATCCAAAACTTTGGATGATTGGATGAAAAAACGAGCAGTGAAATTTATTGGGAATTCAGCCGTAAGTCGATCAATTCCGTCGTTAGAACACAGGCGCAACGTATCATGCCTATCTCTTTTCTATAGGTATTATCACGGTCGTTGCTCAACTGAACTTGCTGAATGTGTTCCGCCTCTTCAGACATTTTCCCGCGTAACCCGTCAATCTGTGAATGTGCATCAGTCCAGGTTGAATATGGACTTCAGGCGCAAAAATAAACATAGAGTCATTCTTTAGGCGAACCACACGAATGTGGAATGTTCTGCCTGATCATGTGTTTCCTGGCCGTTGTGATGTCCAGACATTCAAGACCAATATACATCGACACCTCCTTTCCTTATCCACTTCCTCTCCATCCGCTCGCACTGTGCTCTGACATTTAAGGGTACTTAAAAATCCATTTTTGTGCGCGCGTTAGTGTAAAAAAAAATAAAAATTCAAGAACTTTGTGTATTGAAGATGCGCATCGCAGTAATTTATAGTTCTCGCGAATATTTTTTTTGTAGAGGTGTTCTTCTTCACTCGATGAACCACCGTGGAAACTCTCCCATTTGTCTTATATAGGAACCCGGAAGCTCATTACCTCACTAGTTCGGCTGCGCCATCGTTCCCTGTCCTGTGCACTCTCGTTCCATGCTTGACCTTCTGATTCGATTTCCTCAAAGTCAAACCTGACATTGTCCTCCCATTTCCGCCGCGGCCGTCGTACCGGTCTCTTTTCCGGTGTTCTTCCGTCAAGAATTCTAGTCACGGACCTACCGTTGTCCATTCTCGCCACATGTCCGGCACATCTTGATCTTCGCGACCTGATTACTCTCACTATTGTAGGTTTGCGGTATATTCCAATTCGTGGGTGTGGAGTTTCCTCCATTGTCCGGCCTCTTCGTCATATTTACCGCCAACGATACTTCTTAAAACTTTATTCGCGCATACGCGGAATTTGTTTTCTTTCCCTTTTTGTGAAAGCCCCTGTTTCGCATCCGTATAGAACAGTCGACATGATTATGGTTCTATAAACAAGGAGCTTTATATTACGTAACAGCAGTTTGGATTTCAGCAATAACGCTTATTCTGTTAAAGGTTACGAAGTCACTGATTAACCGCCAACTTTCGAAACATCTAGATCCAAATGACCTCCTTATCTACAGCTAATAATGGCATTCGTAGCAACAGGTCCTTAGGAGATCTGATGGCGCGGAGGCAGCTTATCCAAATACTTTATTGACACAATCCTTTGACCACCGAAAGAGCCCAAAGAGGTCCTGCAAATTTCCACAAACTGTACCTTTAAAACGAAGTCTCGTATGGTAGTCGTATTTGGACCACAAAAATGTGTCGAGTTGGCTGGTGAATCAATCTTTGTTCCGGTTGCGGCTAGAACATCGGGCATCGCTGTTCGTAAATATATGACATTTACAATCGTATTAGTGGAACCAAGTCTTCTGCTATTACAAATTGACACTACCAGTTGAATGTTGTGAATCCGTCGTAAAGGGATTTGTCTCTGCGAAGGCGAGTTGTTTATTATTTGGTTTTTTATCTTTCTTATATTTTTTATGTTATTCTTTTATCTAAGATAATACAACAACCAAGGAGTTTAGTGCGCTTCCAGTAATGTTCGATTTAGAGAGTAGCATCATGTCATCATCATCATCGGCACTACAACCTAGAACCGGTCTTGGCATTATTTAGCAAGTCCTGAGGCTTGTTAAATTTTCCATAATGATTTGTTTTTTTCCGGGCAAGGTCATTAGTCTTGCGCCAGAGGCTCCCCGACGAGGAATCGAACCCCGGTCTCCCGCGTGACAGGCGGGTATACTAACCAGTATACTATTGAGGAGCTGTAGCATCATGTAATTGTCCCAAATATGCTGCACAGCGTTTGCTCTTTAAGAAAACTTTTTAACTTCTTATGAGAGAATTCATAACTTATTGGTTTTCGTTGATGAAGTTGTAAGCATTTGGAACGTGTGATTCGAACCGACGGTATGACGATTGGAATCACTAAAAATTGAAACAATACTCAACACATCGGGCCACTACCATGCGTACGAATTCGATTTCTAAACTCTCCATTCGCTCGCACTGTGCTCTGACATTTAAGGGTACTTAAAAATCCACATTAACTGATGTGGAATTGCCATGTTATAGCTTCGTATACGGCTAATGTTTTTCCTTATTCGATTTGCTTTCGGTGTTGTTCATCACTATTTGCTTGTTTACTGTGTGTATCTGTTCAGAAAGGCCACAAGATCCTAGTCTGGTTTCCATTGCGTATCTGCATAAAAATGTCTATAGATTTGTTTTTCCTTGTTTTGTTATGTTTTCTGGAAGAGAAGACGGGTGCAGCTGTCAAATATCAGTCAGTATGAAATGAATGCATTCAAGCAATTCATTCACAGACAAAATTCATTTACCAGTATTCTTTACAAGGCAAAATAAAATATATAAAGAAATTTGTTTATAATTTTATTTCGAAAGTTAAGTTTATTGTTCTGGAAATTTTCTGGGTGCTAAAAGCATTACCAGTTGAGTTCTGCCTCCATATCAATGCCTTTCCTCCTTTTGTTCCTGCCGAGTTTAAATGACTAATTTAAATTGTATAATTCCACAAGAAATTTATAAACAATTTTTATGCTAAGATCAATCATAAAAATGTTATGGAGTTAACTCGTTTATTGCTTAGACATGAGTGTTCATGAAATTAACGTTTTAAAACTTTCACCAGTTAAGCTTATCTCGACTAAAGTCTTATTGCAACTGCTTTTGTATTGTCCCTTATTTACGTTTCATTAACTTGTTTATAGTTCGTTAAATTGTTTTAGTTTTTAATTGGTTGTTTAAATTGTTAGCTTAAAAAAAGATAGCAGAAGATATGTCTTGGCGTAATTGTTTATCACAAGAATCATATTTAATATTTTGAAACAATATACAAGGCTTAAATGAAATGACAAAAAAAAGGCACCATTGGTCTGTATTAAAAAAAAAAAAAGTGGTTTGGCTTCGCTTTACAGACAATCATATTAGAGAAACTCTTTCATACTCATAAATTAGTAGTGTTTTCTGTTCGTACATATTTTTCCCAACATCTCGCTGATTCTTTAAAAAAAATAATAAAGAAACAAGATTGAGAAAAAAGCATTGCTTGGTAAACGGGAATAAAATGTTGCACCATTTCAACAATGTCCATTGTCGAAAACACTTTAATGCAAAATGTTCAAATATTCTTCATTAAATTTCCAATTAGTTGAGAGTGTTTATTTATTAAAACGTTTTGCATTTAAAAATGCTTGTCTCATTTCTGACTGTCTTTGTCTATATATATTTTACAGCCTGATTCTTACAGGACGGAGATCTAGTTATGCTTGTCCTTCATTTCCAAGGTCAAATAATAACGATAACACCAATAACGAACAGAAATAATTATCATGTGAATTTTCTTCTTCTCAAATGATTTTAATATTATTGTACGAATTAGACTTTAGGTTCTTTTTTCCGTTTTAATAAATTAATTTCAATCAGATTGATGACTACCGAATTTGGATTCTAGGCGCACGTAGAATTTGACGAAATTACGTCATTTGCAGTATTACCTAAACACTTTAATTTAATGTATAACTGGATCAAATCTACTTTAGAATATAACACATATATAATTTAAGATTAAGCATCACTATTACTAACTCATCTCCGTAGCAATTATTCGTTCACGTGTTTTATTTAATAAGAAATCTTTAGCTAAATTGTATTTGTGGAGTTCTTCATTGGGAAAAATGGTAACGGTTACGTATGTGAGTGGTAGATTGAGTTATAATACTACTCAGCCCGCCGGTAAAACACGATTCAATTGAAGTAAAGGCTCAGTGAAATGGTTGAAAGAAATCCTTGACCTTGACCCTTCTCTGAGCTTAGCCGATGGATCCGGTCACACAAAAAAAAAAAAAATACCATCTAACGGCACCGACTCAACGCTACCTTTCTTGAGAGTACAAGAATCACCTTTTCTGATAGTAGCATAACAGAGAAGAAATTATAGAAAAAAAACTAGTGAATTTTCTTTCGGCTAATATACATCCTTTTTATATTTTTGTTTAGAATACACATTTATTTACAAATTTTACTTAACACCAATTGTTAAACCCTATTTACAATTCAACATCATCATCGGCACTACAACCGGGATCCGGTTTTGGCCTTATTTAACAAATCTCTCCACCGATCGCGATTTCGAGCCGATGTCATTCAGTTTGTCGCTCCCAGGCTCTGGGCGTCCTGGTCTACGCCATCCCTCATTCGCAGACAAGGTCTGCTGCGCTGTCTCCTTCCATACATCCTGCCACAAAGGACTTTCCGGGCAGGTTCCTCCTCGCTCATTCGAGCTAGGTGTCCCGCCCACCGGAGTCTACCGAACTTGATTTTTCTTACAACATTAGTTTCAAGGTAGATTGCGTACAACTCATGGTTGTAGCGTCTCCGGAATCGTCCTCCCTCACATATGGGGCCAACAATTCTCCTTTAGACCTTCCTCTCGAACGCGGCTAAGAGTTCGGAGTGCCTTTTATTGAGCACCCAGGTCTCGGATCCATACATGAGTACTGGTAAGACCATGGTCTTGTACAGTAGTAGCTTGGATGTTCTGGATAAATTTCGGGATTTAAAGAGCCTTGATAGACCATAATGGGCTTTGTTGGATTTGATCAGCCGTCGTATTTCTTCTTCCATATTGTTATGTGCTGATACTATTGACCCAAGGTAGTTAAAGGATTGCACTACTTCAAATTCGTGCTCCACTACCCTGATAGTTTGACCAACCTTAGGTCTTCTCTTCGCATAAATTGCTACCACGTACTTAGCTTTCCCCTCATTAATGTGCTGTCTCAGTTTTTGTGCCGCCTGCTCGATCTGGGTTAAGGAGTCATCTACAGCCGAATCGGATCTACCGATGATGTCGATGTCATCTGCGTAGGCAAGTATCTGGTTGGACTTGATGACAATAGTCCCACTAGTTGTGACGCGAGAGTCACGAATTGCTTTCTCCAACGCCAGGTTGAAGAGGAGGCAGGCCAGACCGTCCCCTTGTCGGAGTCCATTAAAGATGTTTATTGGTTTGGACAGCAATCCCGCTATTTATACTCGACTAGTTACGTTGGTCATGGTCAACCTTCAAAGTCGTATCAATTTGTTTGGAATGCCGAACTCTCTCATGGCATTATATAGTTCTACCCTGGCTATGCTGTCGTAGGTGGCCTTAAAGTCTATAAATAGATGATATAATGGAATCTTAAACTCCTAACATTTTTCCATCGCCTGCCTAAGGGTGAATATCTGATCAATCACTGATTTGCCTGGGATGAAGCCACACTGATGTAGACCAATGATGGCTTTACCGTATGGGGCTATCCTATCTTGTAGGATAGTGGAGAGTATCTTATAGGCGGTACTTAGCAATGTTATACCTCTATAGTTGCTGCACAGTGTGATATCTCCCTTTTTATGTATGGGACAAATTATACCACGACGCCAATTTTCCGGCATTTTCTCTTGCTTCCATAAGTGCACCACGATGTCATGAATTGCGTGATGTAACGCTGTAAAGATTCCGATATAAACCGTATCAGACCGGATATTGTAGGTACCCGCTCGTAAAGCAATTACTCTCAATCAAACAGATTTCGAAACAAGACCAGTCTGTGAACAGACGAGGATCCCCAGCTCCTTGATCTTGGTCACTTCTCCCTACCGACCCAGAGCACTGACGAGGTCATTACCTTTTTCTTTGTGTTTCTTCTCGCAGCTCACGTTTTTCTTTTTGGATTCTCTAGTGTTTGCTCGCGCTTGGTTCCTACCTCAAACAATTGCTAACTACCTTGATGAAAACAGAGAAGTAGCTGAAAGGAAACCAACAGAGCACGGCATTACCACCTTCTTCGCCTTCTAAAAGTATGCCAAAGGACGAGCGCACTCCCCCAAATACACCGGGCACACCTGACAGTTTGGAGCTAATCCATCCGCCGATGTTAAGTCCGGACAGAATTGTTGATCTCGCCTTCACGACGATCCCGGTGTTCTCAGGGCAAAGGGGTCCAAACGCAGCTGGTGAACTCCAAATGTTCGTCGATCGTTGCAAAACGTTCCATCGTTGTTTGGCGAGCGAGGATAAAGAGATCTTCTTTAGGTCGTTGGCCATAAGGTTAGACGGTGAAGCATATCGCCTGATAAGTGAGGCACGATCCGGGACGTTCCTGGAGCTGGAGCAGACCCTAAGAAACGTTTTCCTTTGTGTGCACAGCTCTCCGTAATACGACAACTCCCTGTGGAAGATTTCATAGGCTTCCTAGGGAGGTGGCGGAATGTTCATACGGACCGGCAAATGTTTGCGCTTTCGGCATCCAGATAGAAAGGATGGCGAAGTCCGTTATAATGAGTCCGTTAGAGAGCAATACCTGCCAGTGAATGAGCCGACTCGGGGTGCTGGGGACATGTTTGGTAAGTCCTTCGATGCTACCCAGACCTTAACAGGTCAACCCGGACCTCCACCCCAGAATAGGCCACCACACCAGCAGAAGGAGTCCCAGAGGAAAACACACACGGGACCACACCAACCCTCTGCTACTAAGAAACCAGCAACATCAAACCCAGTGGTAGATAGCATCCGATGTTGCTGCGAATTAACTAACACGCGCCCAAGTGGCCACTTCAATGCCAGAACCCACAGACCTGCACGGTCAATCATGGGTGACAGAAGGTTACAAGGAAAAAATTCGGGGGGACACGGGAGCAAGCCCGACAACGACGGCAAACGTCAGAGTCCCCGGGCACAATGCCTTCGGCCCATGGCAAACAAAAGCCGCTCCAGCTCTACCAGTTCTGAACTTACTAAGGCTCTAAATAGGGAAAAAGACGGTGGTAATTCACAACAACCGTCTAAAGCCTTATTGGGAATGGTGGATTGGCCCTAGGGAGTGAAAGGTGGTCCATGAAATGGTGGTGGTCTATCCCCCCTTTCCCTACCGTATTATCCCTTTTCTTTAGAACGGACCCGTACAGAAGAGAGGGAAGAGAACGTACAAACTTTCTACCGTTCATTTAAATTTTGTTTTTGTTGAACAAACAACCCACCACCCAAACAACAACAACAATAAGCAAAACAAAACAAACAACATCCACAAAGAAGCCAAGAGAAGTTCTTGAAAGAAGCAATTATATTTAACTGAATATGATTATATTTAACTGAATAAATAGTGCAAGTGTCCGTCCTTGTTTGATCAGCTCAGCTGGTATGCCATCAGCTCCAGGGGCTTTATTTGATTTGAGCTGTCTTATGGCTTTTAATGTTTCCTCAATGCATGGTGGCGGCAGCATTTGGTCTTGATCTTGCATTGGTGGAGCCTCCAATTCTTATGCGAGCTGACCATTTAGCAATTCTTTGAATTGCCCTTCCCATCGCTCCAGAATGCCTTCAGGATCGGTGATCAGATTACCCTCTTTATCCTTGCAGTAAGTGCAATATGGGGTGTACCGTTATTTGGTAGAACTTCCGCGCCTGGTGCGGACCTCGCTCTCTACTTTTCCGTATTTTACAGCCACGGTTTTCTTCCCAGGCACTTTTCTTTTGTCTGTGAAGTCTTTTTTCAGATCTTCTGAGCTCTTTGTATTTCTCCTCGCGTACCCGCGTCCTATGAGACTGCTGCATTGCCCGGTATGTACCATTCTTACGTTCAGTCGCAAGTTTGCACTCATCATCAAACCAGTCGCTCCGATTCCTACTTCTACTGGCTAGGATAGAGTTGGCAGTACTAATGACAGTATTCTTAAGGCGTGTCTATTTCTCTTCTACGCCCGGCATTCTGGCCCCAGGACTCACTCTCCCTCCGTCGAGCTCTTCGAGGGCGAGTTTTAACGCATGACCAAAGGTGTTGCTGGTGTTCTCATTGCGTCAGGCAGCCGTGTTGATCCGAACCTGATCCGCGAATGCAATACGTCTCCGTAAGGCAATCCGGGCTCGGAAAACTGTACCAACAAGACAGTGATCCGAGTCGACGTTGGTACCTCGGTACGTTCGTATCGTCATCAGGCTCGAGGAGTGGCGGCGATCTATCAACACGTGGTCAATTTGGTTGCGACTGACTCCATCGGGTGATACCCAGGTGGCTTTGTGGATATCTTTACGCGGAAACCTTGTATTTGCAACGACCAAGTTTTTTGATGTTGCCAGTTCGATGAATCGTAGTCCGTTGTCATTAGTGTTCTCATGCAAACTATGGAAACCTGCGTAGTGCCTAAAAACTGGCTCCCGATCTATTTTCGCAGGTACTGAAATTTATTTACAATCATTCTTTATATATTAACCTACTGGCTTTTCACAAGCGTATTGTTACAATATGTATTTTTTGTTATGTTGTTGTATTCAAGCTGTTGCTTTTGTGTCCACATGAGCCGTGGTGATGCGTCTACCGTACCAAGCAACATCATTTTTATTCAACGTTAACCTATTTAGCTAGAGGATTAGCGTTGCAGATACTTTCCAATTCATCAACGTGGGGCGTAAGAGTTTTGCAAAGCAAGACGTTGGCGGAAACGACGAAGTTATGAAATCACTCTCGCGCCCCGTTCTTCACGGCATACATTTGTTTTCGTTTTGTCATAAACGTTTCAATACTTGCCTCACATAATCAGTCTACCTATTTCAAGTAAACTAGAAAATAGTGGAAATGTGGCAAAAATTGTAGGCACATTGTTACTGGAGGAGACATGCAAACCAAAAAAATCGGAGCTTCTGTAGAAATTTGACCTTTTTAGAGAATTATGAAAATCCGATCGTCTTTTTGACGAACTCCTATTTTTTTTACGTATTGTAAATGCGCACACAAAAGTGGATTTTGAAGTACCCTAAATGTCAGAGTACAGTGCGAGTGGATTTAATTCTATTCTGATGCCTGATACTTTCCAATGACCCCATTCTGGCGCTACTATCTCTACTTATTTGAATTCTAACATGTTAGCCTAATAATAATAATTTCTTATAATATATAATATAATAATTATATTTAACATATTGCCGATGTAAATAAATGGTCGCCTTATTTTAGCACATTTAAATATCAGAACTGACATAAATCTGACTCTTGTGCTGCCTAACTCTATTTATGTTTTGATCTTAAATTCTAACAGACATCCAACCCTTCAGTTAAAAAAAAAGACATTAAAGTCTATAGCTTTAATATTAATAGCCAGTGGCAGATTAAGGATGCCTACAATCCCTTGTTTATAAGTAATTACCAAATGTATCCTATGTTTACCGTAACAATGAATACTCCAATAAAAAAGATTCTTTTCATAACATTATATTTAATTTGACTTTATATATGCAATTAACGCCAAATAAAACACGTAACGATATAATTAAGCAAATTTACATCTTGGAAACGCACAACTCCCTTCTTAAATCTGAAAGTAAACTTATTCATGCTTATAAATCCTTCATAAAACCTGAGCAATAGATATGCTTAACAGTTGCAACAATGTTGATCGGTGGCTTTGTTTCTCCAAATTAATTAATTAAATAAATAACAATAATAATAACACCGTTTCATGTAAGTATATTTTCGTTATTCGAGAATGCTATAAGATTTAATTCATAAACGTCGTGATGCATGTTATTAAATAAATGTTTAATGCAGAATTTTCTTAACAACAAACTTACTGTATATAACTGTAAGTAATTGCTATTAGCTACGTATTCATAATATATGTAAAGTATACCTGTTTTCAAAAAAGATTACAAGACATCCGTCACAAAAACAACCAAACTAGTAAAAGTGCAATATTGTTTAGAATAAATTGTTGAATGCTTTTAAAATTTAAACTGTTACTATTAGCGTTAATATATAAAAGTAATAGATTTATTATTCGTATTATATTGTTTGTCTATTCTATTTCCTATGCATGTTTTTCTTTTTGCTTATATGATGAGCTACAAATAAAATGAACAAAAGAACTATTTTGGCGTTTTGACATTATTACTATTTTATTATTTTATTTTTCATTCGATACGGTCTTTTTAATTTATATCTATTGAATAAGAATTGGCTAATTTATTAAATGCAATTGTGTGATACTTTTAGATTAAATGTTTTTCATAGTAAGTTCGGTTAAGAGCAGATGTCAATTATAAATAAAAGTGCATGTAGGTGTATCAGGAAATATGTATTCAAACCCTTACCCAGAGAACAGAGCATATATATAAAAGAGCCTTTACTTTCAAAAAGATTTTCGTTAATTATTAAACTGCCGTGATAGCTTTTTATTCAATTGTTTCACCTCCAAATACATAGAAATCGGCATTTTCCAAGCAAGCCCCAAAACGGGAGACTTGTTGACATAAATGATGTGACATAAAGCGGGTTGGAAAATGCACCATGAAAAACATTATGAAAATATGACAGTTCCCAGACATTGCTACTACTGCTACTACTACTTACTGGTCTGTAGGAACCCGAAAGTTCATGATCTTAATGGCTGAGTTGGTAAGGAGGTTGTGTCCTGCGTTTGTACAAACCTAGGTTCAACTGACGACTCTTGTTATTGTGCAATTCGACACGATTACTGAGTGGTAGATAGGGACCCAAAGTCCATCCGCCCGGTGAAATATGACCCCATTAAGCTATAGGCTTGGTGAAATGGTTCTGAGAAATCCTTGAGCGTCTTTCGGAGCTTGAACGATGACCCGGGGGAGGAAGAAAAATAGCATCTCAGGGCGCTGACTCAGCGATATAGGTTCGTCTTTCCTAGGAGAATTAAATTTAAAAAAAGGAAGATATAATTCGGCTGCGCCACCGTTCCCTGTCATGTGCACTTTCCTTCGGAGCAGATTCAATGACATAAAAACAATATGTCAATACAGAACGTATCTATCGTGACATAAAGATAATATATTCGTATGTTGTTTTTTTTTTAAGCAAACGCGCTTACTGGTATATATGGGGCGCATCAGCACAATCCACAACCTCCACGCAGTCGCCGTAAGCAGAGACTCACACCGAGAGTAGCTTTCGACTAATTAAGTCAAGCACACTCTCGGTCACCCTCACACACAAAGGAGAGTCACGGCTGAATTGGCGTGGAGTCGACGCGTTACTACGTTGGTCTCGCTCACACGTAGAACGAGAACCGACGCGGGATCTTTCCCGCCAATTTCGGTTGACACACACCACATGTGTGGGCAATTGGCGCGAATACTACATCACTTCGACATTAGCCGCCGCCACGACCAGACATGTGAGTCAACTAAAGGAATTCAACATTTCCCGCATCAATACACATAGACACTTGGACATTGGATGCAAATTGGGGAAGACATCCCCAAATATATGTTATGACATCGCGTGACATAAAGGTGATATGTCATGACATTCATGAATGAATGAATAGAAGGCAGAACTCTCAGTTTATTTCGCTTAGTACAAGTCGTATAAACATATAAACTTATAAATAGACCTGCGAACTACCTTAAAAACGAAGGCATGTGAGTTGGGGGTGGGGGTCTATCTTTAAAGTAACTTAAAAATGGAATGGGGAATTAAACAAAGATGGATAGAATAATAGTCGAAGTGGTAGGACGGGGAAGTGCGAGGATATGCCAGATGCTAGGGTGGAGTATGAGTGCGGTAGAGTGCCGGCGATGAGCGGAACGGGGTCAGGACGGGTAAGAGAGGAGACGACGTTTGAGAGCGGGAGAGGTGAGATTGAAGTCAAAGAACGCGGGGTGAGATTTTGCCTACCCCTGCATTCGCGAAATGGGTTAATTTCATTACAAACATATATGATATGGCATGACATCATCATCATTGGCACTACAGCCGGGATCCGGCCTCGGCCTTATTTAGCAATTCTCTCCACCGGTCGCGATTTCGAGCCGATATCATCCAGTTTGGCACTCCCAGGCTCTTTGCGTCCTGGTCTACGCCATCCCTCCATCACAGACAAGGTCTGCCGCGCTTCCTGCTTCCATACATCTTGCCACAAAGGACTTTCCGGGCAGGCTCTCTTCGCTCATTCGAGCTAGGTGTCCCGCCCACCGGAGTCGACCGAGCTTGATTTTTCTTACAACATTAGTTTCAAGGTAGATTGCGTACAGCTCATGGTTGTAGCGTCTCCGGAATCGTCCTCCCTCACATACGGGGCCAACAATTCTCCTTAAGACCTTCCTCTCGAACGCGGCTAAGAGTTCAGAGTGCTTCAGTCTCCACCTATTAATTGCGGTACACGCAAAAGCATACACTAAAAGGATGAAGCACTCCCCAAGCCCTAGCATTGCCCCATACACTAAACGGGCCAATATCAAATTTGATATCAAACAAATTGAACTAAACGTTCAATTTGTCCATATTGAATTCAATATAAATCCAAAACGTGATATACGAACCAGATGTTCAGCACGTAAATTCCCCTGGATCCAAATCTGCGAACCAGATGACCAACTCTCAAGTAAAGTTGGTAAAAAGCATCAAATGCACGGCGACACCGTTTCCTTAAATCCTATTCAAGGAAACATTTCCTATACGGAACAAAGGACGGCGACAGAAATATCTTTGGCTCCGTTGTTCAGTAAAAAAGAAATTGCCAAGTCTGGGCACTGTTGGAAATCTCAGGTAATACTTAAGGGATTCTCGACGGTTGCCGATTCAAGGCAAAATACCTAAGGATCAGACAAAGGATGCGCGGGCTCACAAAAGAGATCCTAATACAAAGGATCTCGAGTGCGATCATCGCACAAGGAAAATAACACGTTGCCTTGTGTTAACAAAAAAGAAAAAGGTTTTCTCGCGATCAAACGATCGGAAAAGGAAGCGGAGTTGTTCTTTGATAGTTGACCAGGTGGGTCAGGAGTTGGTTCCCGATTAAAAAAGTAGAAATGGATAATAAGAGGGTGGTGTTAAAATATAATAATAATAGACTCAATAAATATTTAAATATCGTAACGTTAAGGTTAGATCAGCGTCCCAAGTCGTGGATAGCATGTACATCTCGAATCAATAAATATAATATTAAAGAAAAGTATTTAATTACTAAAAAACAAAGAGTGTGTTTGATTTAGAAATGTACGAGTATAATAAGTGTGTGGTCTGCAAAGATATAACTTAACAGTGCCTTTTATTGAGCACCCGGGTCTCGGATCCATACATGAGTACTGGTAAGACCATGGTCTTGTACAGTACTAGCTTGGATGTTCTGGATAAATTTCGGGATTTAAAGAGCCTTGATAGACCAAAGTAGGCTTTGTTGGATTTGATCAGCCGTTCGCGTATTTCTTCTTCCATATTGTTATCGGCTGATACTATTGACCCAAGGTAGTTAAAGGGTTGCACTACTTCAAATTCGTGTTTGACCAACGTTAGATCTTCTCTTCGGAGAAGTTGCCACCATGTACATAGTTTTTCCCTCATTAATGTGCAGTCCCAGTTTTTGTGGCATCTGCTCGATCTGGGTGAAGGATTCCTGTACAGCCGATTCGGCTCTACCGATGATGTCGATGTCATCTGCGTAGGCAAGTATCTGGCTGGACTTGGTATATATTTCTGGGTAAATATATTTCTCTCGGGAGAAGCGCGCCGAGATGCCACCAAATAACAGTTGCAGTTTGTAACGCTCCGGAAACACTGGGGCGGGGAGGGAATTCCATAGTTTTCCATATCTGTCAGTGACTGCAGCTCCAACAGCTGCACCGTGTCCCCGATCAGGCGGATCGCTCTCTCTGTATGCTCTCAAGTAGGTCGAGGGTATGTTTAGGAGCAGAGCTCCAAACATGAGAGCAATATTCGAGCGCGGGTCTAATTTGAGATTTATATAGGAGAAGAAGTTGGACCGGAGTAAAATATTTCTTGGGTCTAACAAGATAACTCAGTTTTCCTGAGGCGGACCTGGCGATGTTCGAGACGTGTTTATGCCACGATACATTCCCACAGACTGCGACGCCGAGCAATTTAAGGCTTTCCTCAGATTCGAGGGCCTGGCCATTCATCATCAGCTGTGGGACCGATGATCCAGTTTTCTTTGTGAATGTTGTATACTGTCGACGAGATGGACCTTTCCCCACTGTATGACCTTATTTAGAACTCGATTCAGAGAGTCGATCTGGCCGCATCGCAGCTGGTGCAATGTTCATACACTAATCGGCCGATCACCCGAAAAAGAGAAAACAAGCGTACTATAATCCGCAAACCTCAACACTTTGTTATCAGTTGACTCCAAAAAATCAATTATGTGAAGCAAAAACAAGGTTAGGGCCAAAATAGAACTTTGAGGTACCCCGGAATTAATAGGATACAGATCCAAAGACTCGCCGTCCACAACAACCCTGATCGACCGATTTTTGAAGAAGCTCTTTGTCCAGTCGCAAAGCTTCAGAGAAAGTCTATAGCGTATTGCGACGATAGTGAAGAACGTGTGATTCGAACTGACGCTATGACAGTTAGAACACTAAAAATGTAACCAATGCTCAACGTATCAGGCTGAGCGAGAGAACGTTGGAGCAGGCGAGTGTGCCGGTGCTCTATGCGGAAGTTCGGATCGTGTTAGTACTGTTTAACTATGGGAAAGTGTGTGCTGTGTGTACAGATCACGATCGGGGTTGTTGCGTTAAGCAAGGATAGTGAAGAATGTGAATTGAACACACGATGAAACGGTTGAGACGCGAAGCACTGAAGCATCAGGCTACTGGCCGCGTATACGAATTCGATTTCTAAACTCTAGTACACTCAACTGATGTGGAATTGTTATGTTATCGCTATGGTATACGGCTCTGATGCTTTGCTTATTCGAATTTCCTTTCGGTGTTCTTCACTATTTGCTTGTATATTGTGTGTGCATCTGTTAGAAACGCCACAAGTCCATATGAACGAAGTTTGTTCAGCAATGCCCCGTCCCGGACGCGGTCAAAAGCCTTAGAGATATCTAATGCGACCACCCCTGACTCACGGTGATCCTCAATCGCAGATGCCCATATATCGGTTATAAGTGTCAAAAGGTCTCCCATGGACCGCCTGCCACGGAATTCGTATTGACGATCATTCAGAAGTCCGTTGCACTCCAAATACTTAACTAACTCGGCATTGGTGACCTTTTTCATCAGCTTAGATCACATAAACAGTAACGCTATCGGCCGGTAATTTTGTGGGAGACACTTTTTTCCCGTCTTTGGTATTGGCTGAGCTCGAGCCACCTTCCTGCAGGTAGGAAAGATCCCTCGCGCATAAGGCAAGCGACAGGGTCTGCCAAAAACCGGCGATAATTCTGGAGCACAGTTCTTAAAGACTATTACTGGGATTCCGTCCGGGCCGGTTGCCTTCCTACAGTACTGTCCACGTAAAATGTGTTGAATAGTACGTGAGCGAAACCTCCAATACCGCATGGGAGACCGTACCGGCGCGATCACTGATGACTCCAAAAGACCGGCATCGAGGTTTGAGTTCGCGGAAAACAAATTCGCGAACACATTAGCTTTATGTTTTGAATAACTGACTAACGTCCCGCTGCCCCTCACCAACGGAGGAAAAGAGGAGGTAACGAAGTTATTGCTGACAGCCCTTGCCACCGACTAGAAGGGACGCGAATCAATCGGGCACTCAAGGAGTTTATTGGTCAGTCTATCATTGCAATCCTTCCACGTGGTATTAATCGCTTGGTTGCATTATTCTAACAAAATTCGTTCTGTTAACATCGGCCGGATTGGAGCACAATTGTTTAAAAGCTCTATTTTTTGTCGCAGTAATCTGGTCGAATTTTTTATCAAACCAAGCTTTATTAGATGAACTTCGTTTGATAAAATGCGGAATGTAGATTTCCATCCCGAGGAAAATAATCTCTGTGACCCACTCCGCGCATACGTTCACATCGAACTCTCCAAAGCACACCCCCGACCATGGAAAGGTTGTGTAGAAATCTCGCAAATCGTCCCAGTTGGTAGCCCTGTGGTGTTTCTAACAGATACACACACAATACACAAGCAAATAGTGAAGAACACCGAACGAAAATCGAATAGAAAAATGCATCAGAGCCGTATACCATAGCGATAACATAACAAATCCACATCAGTTGAATATACGTGAGTTTAAAAATCTAATTCAAAACACGGCCAGTGCCCTGATGGGTTGCGCTTTGGTTTAATTTTTGGTGATTCTAACTGTCATAGCGTCAGTTCGAATCACACGTTCTTCACTATCATCCCAAACGCTGTAGCCCCATACCTCCATACACGGCGAAGCCGCGCTGGTCGGTTATTCGCTTGAAATGCAAGCGGTTGCGCGACCGATACCAAACAGTGATCTGAGTTTCCTAGTGGCGGAGCAACCTCCACGGTATAAATGCTCGGCTCAGATGTCAAACAAATCCAGGGTATTCGCCTAATTACCTCGGGCATCCGGGACTCGCGTAGGTTTCTGCCCAAGTTGAGTCAAATTGCGGCTAACAGCGAACATCTCCGCCAGCGTCCCAGTCTCGTCGGTTCTGTTGGAGTGCACCAACCAGTCGGAATTGTGTACATTCAAATCGCCAAGGACGACCATTTCAGATGCCGGGTAGTTGGTCGTTGGCGAAACGACCTGGGTCTCGGTTAGGGCAAGGATATCAGGTTTCGCTGTTTGCAAGTATTGGTGGACGGCGTTATTGATGCAACCGATGCCCCTGATGTTAGACAATATCGTTATCAGTCGAACGTCTACAGAGGCTAGAGAATGAGCTTTTACGATTATGCGATAACTAATTTCTTAAAGTTCGGTTATTTATAATAATATTTGAATGATGTTCCCCTTGACATAGTCTCGCGAAGATCCGAATGGGAAACTACTTTACCTTCGGAATTATTTATCTCAGAAGGAACTATTGCGCGGTTTGGTATTATAGCGTTTGCGATGATAGTGAAGAACGTGTGATTCGAACTGGCGCTATGACGGTTAGAATCACTAAAAACGTAGTCACTGCTCAACACATCAGGCCACTGCCGCGTGTATGAATTCGATTTCTAAACTCAAGTACACTCAACTGTTGTGGAATTGTTATGTTACCGCTATGGTATACGGCTCTGATGCTTTGCTTATTAGAATTTCCTTTCTGTGATCTTCACTATTTGCTTGCATATTGTGTGTATCTGTTAGAAACGCCACAGTACCATCATGACTTATCTTCGTGTCAGTCCGGGGCATTAGCCATATATCCGAAACATAGTCGAAGATTTCTCCTGACGATATCGCTGAATGTACAGCGTGACGAGGTGGTATCTCACCTTGGGACCGGCTATCACCTAAACCAATTTTTTTCTGAAATATGGCCAGGGATTTCTCCCGGCCATTTCACGGAGCCTATAGCTTGATGTGGGGGTATTTCATCGGGCGACGGGGCGTTGGGGCCCCACGTACCATTCGGCCTTTAGTGTCCTCTTACGACAAGCTGGCCTGGCTGTGAATATATTCTAACGCCCTACTAACATGGCCATGATGATGACACAACTTATATTAACGTGGCTAAAATGTATGGGCAAATAGCCTCTCTTAATTTAACAAAGCTCTTCAGGGAACTGTATTCTGTAAAAGAAAGAAAAAATACAGCGCTAGCGGGGCAAAGAAAAGATGCCTAAAAAAGAACTAAAAAAATTGAAACGCCTTTTCTCTAAAGTGTGGAATTGTATAGCCACTGTAGATGGTTCTAAATGAGGTGCATATTCATCATTATTTTTCGTATAAAAAAATATTTATTTAAAAAAGTGATTATATAATATATACATTTAGTACACATGTCAAAGTAACAAAAAACAAAAACTGCATTAAATTTTTTAATTAGGAACCATGAAAATGGAAAATATTGCCCTTCAATTTTTGCACTAAAGCTAGCACAAGAAAATTAATATTATGTATCGGGTTTTCCAATAGGGACTTGACAACTTTTTTTTTTTTTTTGAATAAAACGCAAACCATTTGAGATATTTCAAAAACTTTATTATCGGCTTGAAGTACAATCAAAACATTTATGAATGGAACTCGACGTTGTTCATATGGTTTCGTTGGACCCAATTTTCGATGACGGCCACGCATTTCGGCCGAAACGCCCTTATTTCGCGTTCAATGTTGGCTCTGAGCTCTTTCAACGTCGACGGCTTGTTGCCATAGACTAATGACGACGTAGCCCCAAAGAAAATAGTCTAGACGCGTTAAATCGCACGAACGAGGCGGCCAACCGACTGGCCCATTTCTTGAGATAACACCCTCATCAAACTTACTCTTCAATAAATCGATTGTATCGTGTACTGTGTGGCTTGTGGCACCGTCCTGTTGAAACCACATGTCGCCCAAGTCTATATCTTCCAATTCGGGCCAAAAATAATCGGTAATCATGGCGCGATAACGACGGCCATTCACAGTAACGTCATGATCGTTATCGTCGACGAAAAAATATGGCCCAGTGACGCCGCCAGCATGCAAACCGCACCAAACAGTTATTTTTTGTGGATGAAGTGGTGATTCATGAAGCACATGCGGATTTTCACCCGACCAATAACGCATGTTTTGCTTATTGCCGAACCCATTGAGCCAAGAATGACCTTCGTCACTGAAGATGATTTTGCGATGAAATTCATCATCTTGGCGCATCTTTTCCAGAGCCCAATCGGAGAACGTACTTCGCTTCAAATGGTCCATCGGCTTCAATTCTTGAGTCAGTTTGATCTTGTATGGGTGTAAACCAAGATCCTTACGCAAAATTCGCCATAAAGTGGTCTGGGCGATGCCCAATTCTTGAGAACGCAGTGGAATTGACTGATTTGGATCGTTTGCTACGGCCGCCTGAACGGCAGCGATATCTTCGACACTTCGACCAACCCATTGTCTCACTGGCACGGCAACATCACACAACGAATATTTGTGCACTAAACTTGTTATTGCCTGTCTATTAGGGCGAGAATTACGACCGAAAATTGGAGTTAACGCTCTTAAAAATGCGGTCATCGACTCCAAATTTCGGTAGTAAATTTTTATAATTTGCAAACGTTGTTCGTTCGTGTACTTAACCATGATGAAAATGTTGAGTTTACTGAATAAATTGACAGTGACAGTTCGATGATTAGTGAAAGGGTGCGTTCACAATTTAAATTCAAAGTTATCAAGTCCCTATTGGAAAACCCGACATTAGCTATATAACTCTGTTTTATCACAACCCCAAAGAAATTAAGCACATTTTTTATATCACTAGTATTTTTTATGTAATATTACACAATTGCATTAAACAAAAGTAATGATTTTATTCAAAATTTAGAGTAACAACTGATTCGATTTTATTTTAACCAAAATAATCTTACCATCCTTATTAATAATATTCAGAGACATTATCCCCGAGGAGACTCATCACCACTCAAAATCGCTTTGTGAGCCGGACGGAGAGGAGTGGTCTACCACTCTAACCGGACCCTCAAAACATTCTGGCGCCAGTAACAGTGAGAAACTTCTTACTTCATCAGCTGCACATAGCGGACGTGAACCCTTGTTGCCCAAATTAACACCTCGAGCTCAACTTCGTCGATTGGGAAGTAAAAGTCAAGTAACTACAGCACTCCTATCAACATCAACGTCAGATTACGATGATGATGAAGATGATGACGAAGAAGAAGATTTTGATTTGTATGACGATGAAAACATTGTCGTTACAAATTATGCTACAGCTACAAATAGACGGACTGGTGGCGTAACGTCGAGCAGCATTCCCGGAAATGCTGCCACAACAACATTTTCAAACTTATCGCAGCGAAATAATGACGAAAGCATTATTTGAGTTCGAAGGGAACGCCAGCAAAGGTTCAGAGCGCGTTTAGGAAACTGTTTTAGGTATAAATTGTTCTTTTAGCCGAATTTTATTAAAAGAATAAAACAAGTAAGTGTTTATAGTGCGCGTGATAAAATGAAAGGTCAAACAAAAATTCTCAGCATATTTAAATATTTTATTTTTATCATAGACTCATTAATAAATTTTTAGAAAATTTTATCTGTTCATGCTTGAGTCGCTTTTTGATTAAAAGAAAAATAAAAAACAAAAAAAAAGATTCCAGATGTGCAAATAAAATAGTCCTTCACATAAATTCACAAGAATATGCAAACAAAGTTCAGAAGGTCATACACAAAATTGTTATATTAAGCACACAGTTCCAAAGTTCGTTAAATGTTAATATAAACACATCCACAACCTGCCATGACTCAAAGTACTTAACTGCAAGGCATTGCAGTGTCTAAAAATGCTAAGTATTATCTTTACACAACTAAGGTAATAATTATAGATGAAAAAAACAAAAACAAAAAAAAAAACAAGCAAAAATGTGTTCTACTTTAAGAAACAATAAAAAAAAAGTAATAGTAGAATTTTTATAGCAAAACAAAACATCAGCTTAGGTTAAAGACAAATCTTAAATAAAATAACACAACAATTATTATTAAAAAGAAAAAAAATCTATATATATATATATACACACTCTAACGAATAGTAAAGAATGTGAAAATATTGTACAGTGCGCGTTTTAAGGAAAAAGTTATTACAATTTACAACCTACGAATAAAAATAACAAATACAAACTTTATTTATTTTTTTAACACTTTAGCGAAACAAAAGTAAAAAGAAACAACAACAGATAGAAAAAGAACTAGAGGAAGTTAAGAAAAAAACTGAACAGCGTTAAAAATATATATAAAATAATAAGACGATCCATCTTAATAAATGAATGTTCCATTTCAAAAGCCAAAAGTTATTGAGATTCTACTACCAGGAAAACTTCTCCTAAGAAGTGACAGACCGAAATGGATCGCAATGGTTGCTATCAGATTTAAAAATAGAAAAAACTCTCACATTCAGGATCTTATACTTATAACTTTGCGATGTTTATGAGAATGTTTGGGCGTATACAGTAACTCACAAATTCGAATGTACTTTCAAAAATTTTAATAATAAATATATTTGTATTTCATTTTGTACATATTTTATAACTAGTGGCAAATGAAATAAAACGAGCATTTAAACTTCTGTTTTGCAATGAATGAATACTTAGCAAACGAATTATTAATAATCACTACCAAAAGTGTGTAGTTATTATACATTGGCACGACTTGTATTAAACGAGTTCAGTTTCCCATTAAAAAGAAATCTTAATTTTGCATTTTTAAACTAATTTCTTTCTTAACTTTATTTTAGTCCACTTCAATTCAAGTCTTATTGAATTCAATGTTATTCACTAGATTGGTGATCAACCCCCCTGGGTCAGGGCTGTATTTCTCCGTATCATTTACATACTACTGTGTACAAATATGGATCCTTGATAGAATAGTGGTTAGTATACCCGCCCGTCACGCGGGAGACTAGGGTTCGATTCCCCGTAGGGGAGCTCTGGCGTAAGACTAATGATCTTGCCCGGAAAAAACAAATCATTATGGAAAATTTAACAAGCCTCAGGACTTGCTAAATAAAGCCAAGACCGGTTCCCGGTTGTAGTGCCGATGATGATGATGATCTGTACAAATATGACCCGGCATTGTGTTATAAATTTTACAATCTTTTAATTACCAAATAAACTTTTCTATTCTATTGTGAGTACCGAAAACGACTTTTTTAAAATTTATTTCTCCGTTATTTATTCATCATCATCGTCACTACAACCAGGATCCGATATTGGCCTAATTTGACAAATCTCTCCACCGGTCCCGATTTCGAGCCGATGTCATCCAGTTTGGATGACATCGGCTCTGGATGTCCTGGTCTACGCCATCCCTCCATCGCCGACAAGGTCTGCCGCGCTGTCTCCTTCCATACATCTTGCCACAAAGGACTTTCCGGGCAGGTTCCTCTTCGCTCATTCGAGCTAGGTGTCCCGTCCACCGGAATCTACCGAGCTTGATTTTTGTTACAACATTATCTTCAAGGTAGATTGCGTACAACTCATGGTTGTAGCGTCTCCGGAGTCCTCCTCCCTCACACACGAGGCCAACAATTATCATTAATACCTTTCTCTCGAACGCGGCTAAGAGTTCATAGTGGCTTTTATTAAGTACCCAGGTCTCGGATCCACACATGAGTACTGGTAAGACCATGGTCTTGAACAGTAGTAGCTTGATTGTTCTGGATAAATTTCGGGATTTAAAGAGCCTTGATAGACCAGAGTAGGCTTTGTTGGATATGATCAGCCGTTCGCGTATTTCTTCTTCCATATTGTTTTCGGCTGATACTATTGACCCAAGGTAGTTAAAGGTTTGCACTACTTCAAATTCCTGCTCCACTACCCTGATAGTTTTTCCCTCATTTATGTGCAGTCGCAGTATTTGTGCCGCCTCCTGTACAGCCGAAGCGGATCTACCGCTGATGTCAATGTCATCCGCGTAGGCAAGTATCTGGCTGGACTTGGTGATAATAGTCCCTCTAGTTGTAACGCCAGAGTCATGGATTACTTTCTCCAACGCCACGTTGAAGAGAAGGCAGGCCAGACCGTCCCCTTGTCGGAGTCTACTAAGATGTTTATTGGTTTGGAAAGCAATCCCGCTATTTTTACCTGAGTAGTTACGTTGGTCATGGTCAACCTTCAAAGTCGTATCAATTTGTTTGGAATGCCGAACTCTCTCATGGCATTATATAGTTCTACCCTGGCTATGTTGTCGTAGGCGGCCTTAAAGTCTATAAATGGATGATATAATGGGATATTAAATTCCAGACATTTTCTATCGCCTGCCTAAGGGTGAGTATCTGATCAATCGCTGATTTGGCTGGGATGAAGCCACACTGATATAGACCAATGATGACTTTACCGTATGGGGCTATCCGATCTTGTAGGATAGAGGAGAGTATCTTTAGGCTGTACTCAGCAATGTTATACCCCTATAGCTGCTGCACAGTGTGATATCTCCCTTCTTATGTATGGGGCAAATTATACCACGACGCCGATCTTCCGACATCTCCTCTTGCTCTCATACGTGCACCACGATCTCATGAATTACGTGATGTAACGCTATCCCTACTTGTTTGATCAGCTCAGCTGGTATCCCATCAGCTCCAGGGTCTTTATTTGATTTGAGCTGTCTGATGGCTTTTAATGTTTCCTCAATGCTTGGTGGAGGCAGCATTTGGTCTTGATCTTGCATTGGCGGAGCCTCCAATTCTTCTGTGAGTTGACCATTTAGCAATTCATTGAAGTGCATTTCCCATCGCTCCAGAATGCCTTCAGGATCGGTGATCAGATTACCCTCTTTATCCTTGCAGTAAGTGCAGCGTGGTGTGTACCGCGGCATACTGCGGATTATTTGGTAGAACTTCCGCGCCTGGTGCGGACCTCGCTCTCTACATTTCTCTATTTCACAAACAAGGGTTTTTTCCCAGGCACTTTTCTTTTGTCTGTGAAGTCTTATTTCAGATCTTCTGAGCTCTTTGTATATCTCCTCGCGTACCCGCGTCCTATGAGACTGCTGCATTGCTCAGTATGCAGCATTCTTACGTTCAGTCGCAAGTTTGCACTCACCATCAAACCAGTCGTTCTTATCTCTACTACTACTGCCTAAGCTGGAGTTGGCAGTACTAATGACAGTATTCTTAAGGTGTGTACATTTCTCTTCTACGCCCGCATTCTGGCCCCAGGACTTACTCTCACTTTGTCGAGCTCCTCGAGGGCGAGTCTTAACGCATGACCAAAAGTGCTACTGGTTTTCTCATTGCGCAAGGCAGCCGTGTTGATTCGAACCTGATCCGCGGATACAATCCGGGCTCGGAAAACTGTACCAACAAGATAGTGATCCGCGTCGACGTTGGTGATACCCAGGTGGCTTTGTGGATATCTTTACGCGGAACCTGGTACTTGCCACGACCAAGTTTTTCGATGCTGCCAGTTCGATGACTTGTAGTCCATTGTCATTAGTGTTCTCATGCAAACTATGGAAACCTGCGTAGTGCCTGGAAACCGGCTCCCGACCTAATTTTGCATTCAAATCACCAAGAACGATTTTCACATCGTATCTTGGTCAGGCATTGAGGGCCCTCGACGTCCTCGTAGTATTCTACGGACGTTCCATGAGAAAATTCCTAAATCGTTTAGCCATTTTCGTTTCTGTGGTCGTCGTCGTATATCCGGTTCATATCCGAGGCTTGTTTAATTTGCCATAATAATTCATTTTTACGGGCATGGTTATTAGCCTTGCGCCAACCGCTCGCAGAATGTCGCTGCATGTATTGGTACACTACTTGGCGGGTACCAGAGTAGCTATCCAGGCGTGTCACGTGGAGACTGCATGTCAACTTGGATTGAACAGGCACAAGGATCGTCCTGGCCTTCGCTGGGTTGAAAGCAATCAGTAACTTCGCCCCGTATGTTCGCCCCCCCCCCTCGTTATTTATTAAGCATTTAAAAAAAATTATTTATTAAGTAATTAAAAAATCATATGAAGGGCTTATTCTATTATTTTTATTTTTATTTTAAGTACACATAATTATGTAAAAAAAATAATTTTTATTTTTGTTTTAAGTACAAAATGGCGGCGTAGCGGCTAGTCAAGTGCAAACATTTTTTTTGACAGGTCAAACGGTGTGCAGCATAACGACCCTCAAACAGCACCTAGAGTTAAAAAATATGTTTTTCATCATTTTTATGAGTTTTTCTAAGGCGGTACATATGATTATTACAAAATATTAATTTTTCGCAAAATGCCACTAGTTTAAACAAAAAAATTGAATTTCCGAGAAAAAATAGAGTTTAAATAGTTTAAAATATAATTTAATCCTTAATTAATCATTAAATCCGTGTGCACCGCGCTAGATAGTTTGTCTAAGAAGCTACAGTCAACATTTTAAGTCGATCGAATTAAAATTCCCCGAGTTATGTTTGTTATATAAATACACAATTTAAATACAATATAGTAAGGGAAGGGGTTAGTAAAGTGACTTACTTGTAGATCGGACCGTGGAGCGGTCGATGTTGCTGGTCCGGTCGAACCAAAACACGATTAGGAATTAGCGACCAGCGACGAGGGACAAGACCCAATCTAGATGAAAATGAAAAGAAAGAAAGAAGAAGATAAAAAACTGGAATTAAACGCGAAAAGCAATGGAAAATATCTGGGTATAATAATTTATGTTTTTTCCACCCAACGTTGCTTTCGTCCTCTCTCTTGTAAATTGAAAAGGAAAAAGAAGAAAATATATTTTTTTATTTTTTATTATATTTGGTTATACGGCTTAATCTTTCTTTTTTAATCCTAGCCGATAATTCCGCAAGTCGGTGTAGGGACGTTGGAGCCTCGGGGCTGTTCCCACCACTGGGTTTGTATCCCGGACGGATCCGACACAGATCTCAGCTGGTGGTCACCGGCTGCGCCAAAATTGTTAGATAAATACACAATTTAAATACAATATAGTAAGGGAAGGGATAAGTAAAGTGACTTACTTGTGGATCGGACCGTGGAGCGGTCGATGTGACTGGTCCCTGGTGTGCAGGTTGCAGGGGGCGGTTGAGTTCTTGACTCCCCCTGTTCAGCTGGGTAGTCTGTTCATGGTGTTGATGTTGATAATTATTGATCCTGATTTTTGTAATGACTGGCAGTGGAATCAGTGCGGTTGCACTTCGGATACTTATGTGTCCAACTGTTACAGTAGCTAATATCCTATGATTATAATCGGTGCGGTTGCCCTTCGGATACTTATGTGTCCAAGTGTAACAGTAGCTGATATCGAATGATTATAATCGGTGCGGTTGCACTTCGGATACTTATGTGTCCAACTGGTACGGCAGCTGATATCGAATGAATATTTTTTATATTTTTGCCGTTGACGTTTCTATTTTTTATTCGGCGCTAACGCCTTTTTTTAATTATATTTACTGCCAAGTAGAATTTGCATAAAGTAGTTTATGCAATTTAGCTACTTGACGATTTTTCTTTCGTTTACAGGTAGAGAGGGGAAATTAGTGGGTGTTGGGCGAGGACACGGACGCGAGGACCATAACATGTTGCACACCAACTTGAAAAACATGGTTATGGGAAAAACGCTTTTAAAATTTCAAAACGTGTTTACAGGACGAAATTTATGAAATACGTGCTTGTCACTTTTTTTACCTTTACTTTGCTGTCCCAGAACCATACAGCATCCCTCCCACGTTCATATTTTCCTCTTATGCATCTTTTCTAAGCGATCTTGTTTGCTTGCGATCGTCTTTTTGATTTTGCGGTTAGCGGCTATAACTCGGCGCTCATCGATTTCTACACGGAAATTATAGCTTTCATAGCCGACTTTGAGCCCTAAAACTTTTATTACAGACTGTATTCCATGAAACCCATCGTTGTACGTTATCACAGCCATATTAGTGGTTACGTCCAGTATGATTTTTCCACTTGATATTGTTTTACGCGCTATAGACTAAAGAACGGAATTGAAACTTTCATTTGTGTTTTGTGTGTAACCTCCAATGCATCGAGAGAGTAAATTGTTCCTAGAGAGATCTTCATACACAGGTTTGATGGCATTTAACACTTTAATATTCATAGCTGACTTCTGAACACAGTCAGATAAAAGATTTAAAGCTTTTCCTTCTTGCCAGGAGCACCAAGAATCAATGACTGCGGGGTAATTTACATGCTGAGGCTTAGGTGGTTTCTTTGATTCTTTTTATAACACCGTCCTAGGTACTCTGGAAAAGCGGTTTCACCAAACCCATAAACGCACAGACGTTTTTTTTATCCAGATCAGTCCAACACCAAGTAACTTCATCGCAAAAATAAGACGCCTGTTAACTTTATAGGCATTTCGACCAATCAGAAGACAAGAGTCGATCAAAGTGTCTCTGCATTCACTGCACATCACAGCAATTTTGAAACCGAGGTCACGCTTACTTGTTTCGGAAACTCTAACGTTGTCGCGACACTTGCACGCTAAAACTTGAGCCAACGCCAGGAAAACAGGTATAAAGTCAATGATTCTATACTCAAATGATTCTTTATCCAAATCCTCGGAGGCCGATGTTTTTATTTTTTTAGCGACCCGAGAAACATACATCGTTTCACCAGATTTCAACAGCACATAGGTGACGATGTCATACTCATCCTATCAAATGCACAGCATCATCATCCGGCTGAAGCAACTTGGTCTTGGAGACGATGTTTTGCTTTTAGCGAGCCGAGAAACATCCACAAAGTCGTTTTCCAATTCGTGACGATTCGGCGGTTTGCGTGAAATCTTACGTTTGATGTGAAATCTTGCTTCATGACGCACGAGGTGTCGATTGGCGACTTCTTTTTTTACATGGATACACTTTTACTCATTTTTATTTTATTTTATGCAATATTAATAACGTAAATACGAAGCTAACACCCGGCGTCCACGAAAAACACGTACTGTACGTTTAACTGTAGTCAGCCGTAGTCTAACCGTCATTTCAGCGTCTCATGCTATTTCTCCCTCTAAAGTAAAAGTTATATAACGCCATCTATACTAATTTTATGAAAAAAATGTCTCACTTAATTGAGTAAAAATTATCGACCGGATTATGATACTCCAAAATGCAGTGAACAGCGAAGCGGCTTTTTCGGTTGTTTTTAGAGTCTTCAAAGTTGTTGCTAAAATCAGCCTTAAAAAAATAGAAGAAAAAAATGTTCCCACATTAAATTCCTTTTGGATATCATTTTTGGGATGTTTATACGTAAATTTAAGCTTAAAAAAAAATGGAAAAAATACTCGATAGATAGACCCCTTAATACTATATTACTATTTATTGGCCTGTAGGAACCCGGAAGTTCATGACCTCGCCGACTCGACCCCGCCATCGTTCCCTGTCCTGTGGGCTCTCCTCCGACGTTTGACCACCTGATTCGATATCCTCAAGGTCAAACCTAACATTGTCCTCCCATCTCCGTCGTGGCCATCCTGTCGGTCCCTTCACGTTGGTCTACTGTCAAGAATTCTACGCACGGTCCTATCGTTGCCCATTCGCGCCACATGTCCGGCCCAACCCCTTAATACTTTTCAAAGTACTCTCCCTTCGATATTCTATTTCAATTTATTTATCTGTAGAAACCCAAAAGTGCATGATCTCCCTAACTCGACTACACTACCGTTTCACTTGTCTTTTTTTTCCGACCTGTCGAAGTCGATTTCGGGAATGGCCTTTAAACCGCGCTACAGTTCGGCTTTTATCTCCTCAATCTTGTCGAGATGATGTCTTCTGAGTAGTCTTTTCAAATTTAGGATTAGTCAGAAGTAACGAGGTGCTGAATCAAGTGAGTATCTGGGTCATGAAACGACGTTGGTCGAATTGAAAGCGAAAAACTCCCGAAGAAACAAGACAAAAAATTCGGAAACAGTTAATGTTCATCGAGATTAGACTGTCTTCAGGCTCAGAACATCTTTCCGAATGAGGTTTACTGATTTAACTAAAATGCCAATATATCAACAGCGTGTTATTGCCAATCAATAATATTTGATTTCCTTTACTTACAGCACATCCATTGATGTTTGTGATTGTCTCGGGGATGATTCCATATTCAAAACACTCTCGACCCCCCTTGAAGATTTTACGCCAACCATATGGATACATTTCCGACACAGTCGTATCACTAATGACCTTCTGCGACATTTTTAATGTTTCAACCGAAATTTCATCCCGCACACAATTTTTTGCTTAATAAATTTAGATATTGTAAAAATCGCCAATTTCCCTTTTGTTCCTCCCAACTCACAAGCGAAACTATCTCACAAATTAACGTTATGAAGTGGAACTCGACGCGGCTTTTGTCACGTTGCTACTAAGTTAGAAAAAAATGCGATTGGATATACCCGTGCAATTTAAGCCCATAATTCCGGGTTATACTTATACAGTAGAATTTCGATGTTAAGTACTAGATATTGTAAGTGTGCGGTTTTATGTCGGTGTACGACTGTTTGGCTGTTATTTGTTTGTTTATCTCCACATTTATTAACAATTCAATTACAGATTTTACTTAGGACTAAATGTTAAATTCTATTTTACAAATATCATTCTTACATTCACTTACTGGCTCTTCGCAAGTACTCTAAATTATACATTATCAATCTTTTGTTTTTCTTATGCCTTTCGGCGTACACTGGTTGGAGGCATTCCAAGCGACGTGGACACTCTGCCGGTACTATTCTTTGAGTTAATTGCGCTTTACACGGAAACACATGCAAATAATCCTTCAAAATGCGCCGCAAGGCGGATCCACTAACGCCAAACTGCTGAGCGCGGTGACAATACGACATATGTGCGTTCTCGGGAACACTCTCTCTTACCGCTTCAACCAGAACGGGTTGGGCGTTGATGAACGGCATCTCGACGGTCTCCCATTGTCCCGTGCTTAACAAAATTCGACACCAAATGACGCATAGTTTCGTCATACGGTGCTTGTTGGTCACGATATTTTTGTTTTGGTGTGAAGCGATTCATGGTTAAGATTGTACTGAATTGACGTTTCAAAAACTTGTCTACTCAAGTCAATCGGTTGATAAATGTCAAAGTTATTTAATGTTTACATACCGACATAAAATATGACGCACCCGTATTTCTGTCAAAATGCACGTAATGTCACTCGTTGACTTGATATTGGACTCGAATGTCACGGTGTTTGAAAGGCTATACAAGATCTTCACCTTCCCCTTTGTTTGTGTACAGCTGTTTATCCTGTTATGGAGTTTTCCGGTGGCTGTTTAAGGCGCATCGTTTACCCCAATACCGACTTGCGATCAAAAATGTCTAAAGTATTTTAACAATCCCTCTTCCTATCTCTATTATTCATTCTTCGCTTTGCTCCATAAGTTGTAAGAAAGAATTGTGGTAGAGAGGGCGATTTTAGAGACAAAAACCTTTATCGTAGTCTCCGTCGAATAACTGGAGCTATCCGTACCATAATCCCATATCCATAAAAGATAAGGAAACTGCCAATATAACAAGCAGCTGTTTTTAATTACCATTGTCCGGTGCCGCCGTATGATTGTACCACACACCAGTGGCAAATCTAAGATCTTTTACACAAGTTCGAAAAATCGCTAAGGTCTATACCTACGTGTGGTTCGCACTGCATAGTTACCTCGTGGCAGGTGGACCATATCTCTCATGTGTTTCACGCCTACACGGGTACCTCAAGCCACATGGTTGCAAAATCAAAACTGATTGATGATCCATTTGTTGGGTAAACAAATCATCCAAGCGCAGTCTTGTCCGATGGTGACATTCGTTAACATTTCAGCCGATAAAAGTGTAATAGAAGAGACATCAGCATAAACAATTCTTATGATCCTCTTTGAACCAGCGCAGTCTGGGTTTCCTTAACGAAAATCTTCCTAATAGGAACATAGTGGAGTTTTTAACAGATACCCCCACAGTACGCTAGCAAATAGTGAAGAACAACACAGAAAAAAAAAAAACCGAATAAGAAAAAAGCATCAGCCGTATATCATAGCAAAAACATAACATTTTTACATCAGTTGAGTGTACTTGAGTTTAGAAATCGAATTCGTACAACGCGGCATTGGCCTGATGTGTTAAGCATTGTTTCAATTTTTAGTGATTCTAACCGTCATAGCGTCGGCTCGAATCACACGTTATTCACTATCGTCGCAAACGCTATAACATCACCCATTAAGGATAATTTAATGATGTGCGTTTATTGTGACACAAATAACCCGCAATACATCTTTCGGCTAAATAAATAAACTGCCACCGCTCCTGAAAATAACAATTCCAAACAAAGGAGTTACGAGGATTGAGAATTGTTCTTGGTATTCCATCCGCTCCTGATACTTTATTCGAGTAGAATCCACGGAAGAAATATTGATCCGCAAATGGGCGAAACTTTGAATCTGCCATTGAAAGTTGTGGGGATCAGGATTTAGGGTTGAATTTGCGAAAATATTTTTTCTGTCGAGTTTGTGACTGATGTATCCACCACTATCTATTATTACCGGACGGAAAGAAATCCCGCGAATGTTCCCAGTTTATAACTCCGATTGGTCGATCGTTTAGGACACCACTGACGAAATAGCAGCCACCACTCCGGTATTCCCAAAAGGGTGGTGTTTGTAAAGAGTCCCCACTTTTTAGGCTCGATGAGGTCTTCTACATATTAAGAATCGTTGTGTTTCAAGAATTCTGCTATCTGCTTAATAATTTACTCTCCGTTGAGAAGTTGTGGTCAGATAATATGATTGACAATCATGGGGATAGATGTGGTTTGTACTTATATATAGGTCTAACAACTTGCTTGGGAACGCTTTACTTTAGAATTGAAGGGGTTAGACTACCCTGAAAGTGAAGGTATGAAAAACGCATGGGATTTCAATGATACGTATTATGTTTTATTCACATTCCTAAAGTTGAGGCTCTTATTAAGGTAGTTTCCAAGAACCTGATCACATACGCTAGACGTATGCAATATGCGTGTCGCACGGGAACATTTATTTGAGTACATCTGAATTGTCGCCTTTTTTTCGGTACCTCTATATTTACCGTTTCTGGCGCAAGACTAATGACCTTGCCCGGAAAAAAACAAATCAGTATGGAAAATTTAACAAACCTCAGAACTTGCTAAATGAGGCCAAGACCGGATCCCGGTTGTAGTGTCGATGATGATGATGATATTTACCGTTATCCATTGTAATTCCCCAAGAAGACTCATTGCGTGTCACACAATTCAGTTTTGTGCCTATTTTTGACAAGTGCTCCAAATGAAAGTAAACAAATAAATTCCATAAATTCAAGAGTCAATTCCGGAGTGATATACTGGCGGCAAAACGATAGATAATAATAATCATCATTAACAAATCTCTCCACCGGTCCCGATTTCGAGCCGATGTCATCCACTTTGGCACTCCCAAGCTCTGGGTGTCCTGGTCTACGCCATCCCCCCATCGCAGACAAGGTCTACCGCGCTGTCTCTTTCCATACATCCTGCCACAAAGGACTTTCCGGGCAGGCTCCTCTTCGCTCATTCGAGCTAGGTGTCCCGCCCACCGGAGTCTACCGAGCTTGATTTTTTCTGCAACATTAGCTTCAAGGTCGATTGCGTACAACTTATGGTTGTAGCGTCTCCGGGATCGTCCTCCCTCACATACGGGGCCAACAATTCTCCTTAAGACCTTTCTCTCGAACGCGGCCAAGAGTTCAGAGTGCCTTTTATTGAGCACCCAGGTCTCGGATCCATACATAAGTACTGGTAAGACCATGGAAGACCATTGTACGTAGTAGCTTGGATGTTCTGGATAAATTTCGGGATTTAAAGAGCATTGATAGACCATAGTAGGCTTTGTTGAATTTAATCAGCCGTTCGCGTATTTCTTCTTCCATATTGTAATCGGCTGATACTATTGACCCAAGGTAGTTAAAGGATTGCTCTACTTCAAATTCGTGCTCCACTACCCTGATAGTCTTCTCTTCGCAGAAGTTGCCACCATGTACTTAGTTTTTCCCTCATTATTGTGCAGTACCCAGTTTTTGTGCCGCCTGCTCGGTCTGGGTGAAGGATTCCTGTACCGCCGATTCGGTTCTATCGATGATGTTGATGTCATCTGCGTAGGCAAGTATCTGGCTGGACTTGGTGACAATAGTCCCTCTTGTTGTAACGCCAGACTCACGGATTACTTTCTCCAACGTCACGTTGAAGAGGAGGCAGGCCAGACCGTCCCATTGTCGGATTCTATTAAAGATGTTTATTGGTTTGACCAGCAATCCCGCTATTTTTATCTGACTAGTTACGTTGGTCATGGTCAACCTTCAAAGTCGTATCAATTTGTTTGGAATGCCGAACTCTCTCATGGCATTATATAGTTCTACCCTGGCTATGTTGTCGTAGGCGGCCTTAAAGTCTATAAATAGATGATATAATGGTATCTTAAATTCCTGACATTTTTCCATCGCCTGCCTAAGGGTGAGTATCTGATCAATTGCTGATTTGCCTGTGATGAAGCCACACTGATATTGACCAATGATGATATAGCGTTAAGCAAGGATAGTGAAGAAGGTGAATTGAACACACGATGAAACGATTGAAAAGCGAAGCAGTGAAGCATCAGACTACTGACCGTGTTTAGAATTTGATTTCCAAACTCGACTATATTCCACTGGTATGAATTATTTTTATTTTATCGCTTGGTATACGGTTCTGATGTATTTTTCTTATTCGATTTTTTTTCGTTCGGAGTTCTTCACTATTTTTGCTTGTGAATTGTGTGTATCTGTTAGAATCGCTACACACTCCCGCCGCAGTAACTTCGTTACGATCAGATTCGTATGCGGACGACGGACGAACGAGAGAGAAACGAGAAAACGTCGGAGGCTGGGCTCTATGCGGAAGTCGTGATCGTGTGTGAAGTTCTGCTTTACTATGGGAAGTGGATGCTGCGTGTTCAGATCACGTCGGGGTCACCAATTATAGCGTTAAGCAAGGATAGTGAAGAAGGTGAATTGAACACACGATGAAACGATTGAAAAGCGAAGCAGTGAAGCATCAGACTACTGACCGTGTTTAGAATTTGATTTCCAAACTCGACTATATTCCACTGGTATGAATTATTTTTATTTTATCGCTTGGTATACGGTTCTGATGTATTTTTCTTATTCGATTTTTTTTCGTTCGGAGTTCTTCACTATTTTTGCTTGTGAATTGTGTGTATCTGTTAGAATCGCTACAATGACTTTACCGTATGGGGCTATCCGATCTTGTAGGATAGTGGAGAGTATCTTATAGCCGGTACTCAGCAATGTTATACCCCTATAGTTGCTGCACAGTGTGATATCTCCTTTTTTTATGTATGGGGCAAATTATACCGCAACGCCAATCTTCCGGCATCTCCTCTTGCTCGCATACGTGCACCACGATCTCATGAATTGCGTGATGCAACGCTGTCCCTCCTTGTTTGATCAGCTCAGCTGGTATGCGATCAGCTCCGGGGGCTTTATTTGATTTGAGCTGTCTGATGGCTTTTAATGGTTCCTCAATGCTTGGTGGCGGCAACATTTGGTCTTGATCTTGCATTGGTGGAGCCTCCAATTCTTCTGTAAGCTGACCATTTAGCAGTTCTTGAAGTGCACTTCCCATCGCTCCAGATTGCCTTTGGGATCGGTGATCAGATTACCCTCTTTATCCTTGCAGTAAGGGCAGCGTGGTTTGTGCCGCGTCATACTGTGGATTACTTGGTAGAACTTCGGCGCCTGGTGCGGACCGCGCTCTCCACTTTTGTCTATTTCACAGACAAGCCTTTTTTCCGAGGCACTTTTCTTTTGTCTGTGGTTTTTTTTCAGATCTTCTGAGCTCTTTGAATTTCTCCTCGCGCACCCGCGTCCTATGAGTCTGCTGCATTTCCCTGTATGCAGCATTCTTACGTTCAGTCCGTAGTTTGCATTCAACATCAAACCAGTCGTTTGGATCTCTACGACCACTGCCTAAGATGGAGTTGGCAGTACTAATGACAGTATTCTTAAGGTGTGTCCATTTCTCTTCTGCGCTCGGCATTCTGGCCACAGGACTTACTCTCCCTCCGTCGAGCTCTTCGGGGGCGAGTCTTAACGCATGACCAAAGGTGCTACTGGTATTCTCATTGCGTAAGGCAGCCGTGTTGATTCGAACCTGATCCGCGGATGCAATACGTCTCCGTAAGGCAATCCGCGCTCGGAAAACTGTACCAACAAGATAATGATTCGAGTCGACTTTGGCACCTCGGTACGTACGTACCGTCATCAGGCTCGAGGAGTGGCGGGATCTATCAATACGAGATCAATTTGGTTGCGAGTGGCTCCATCAGGTGATACCCAGGTGGCTTTGTGGATATCTACGCGGAAACCTGGTACTTGCAACGACCAAGTCTTCCGATGCTGCCAGTTTGATGACTCGTAGTCCATTGTCATTAGTGTTCTCATGCAAACTATGGGAACCTGCGTAGTGCCTGAAAGCTGTGAGTCTGCTGCATTGCCCGGTATGCAGCATTCTTACTTTCAGTCCCAAGTTTGCACTCATTATCAAACCGGTCGTTCCGATCTCTACGACTACTGCCTAAGATGGAGTTGGCAGTACTATTGACAGCATTCTTAAGGCATGTCTATTTCTCTTCTACGCCGGCCATTCTGGCTCCAGGACTTACTCTCCCTCCGTCGATGACTCGTAGTCCATTGTTATTAGTGTTCTCATGCAAACTATGGGAACCTGTGTAGTACCTAAAAACCGGCTCCCGACCTATTTTTGCATTCAAATCACCAAGAACGGTTTTTACATCGTATCTTGGGCAGGCATTGAGAGCCCGTTCGAGGTTCTCGTAGTATTCTTCTTTTTCGTCGTCAGGGGACTCCTCTGTAGGTCCGTGAACGTGTATGAGGCTTATGTTCTTAAACTTGCCTCACACGCGAAGAGTGCATAGCCTTTAGTTTATTGCATTAAAGCCGATGATGGCAGGCTTCAGTTTTTGGCTGACTAGAAAGCCTATCCCGAGCACATGGTGTTTTGCGTGACAGCTGTAATAAATGTCATACTCTTTTCTTTGAATACCACTCCCCGTCCATCTTATTTCTTGTAATGCTGTTATGTCAGCCTTATAATCGGACAGGGCATCGTCTAGCTGCTGTGCAGCTCGAGCTCTGTATAGTGAGCGTACGTTCCATGTAAAAATTCTTAAATCATTTAGCCATTTTCGTTTCCGTGGTCGTCGTGTATCCGGTCCATATCCGAAGCTTGTTAAATTTGCCATAATAATTCATTTTTACCCTGGTTATTAGCATTCCGCCAACCTTTCTCAGGATGTCGCTGCATGCATTGGTTCACTACTTGGCGGGTGTCAAAGTAGTTATCCAGGGGTGTCACGTGGAGACTGCATGTCAACTTGGATTGAACAGGGACAAGCATCGTCCTGGCCTTCGCTGGGTTGAAAGCAATCAGAGGCTTTGCTCTGTATGTTCGCAGCCATCCCCCCGATAATAATAATACGTATCGTAAATTTATCGAATGCAGTTTTAAAGCTTGTTGTCAGCAGAAAAAGCTATCAGGAATGCTAAATCGCATTTATACTATATCATATGAATATGTGGTTCATTTTATATTAAGAAGCAGGCTGAATTAGAAGAACGAGTTCCCTTTATGTGAAAAAACAAATTCACTAAATTAATTTGTAAAAATTATAAATACAATAATATATAATAATAATAATAACAATTAGAATATAAATCTATATTGTCTATTTTTGCCTTGGTTTTTTATTATTGTTAAAAAATAATTTCACTAAACTCATTTAAAAAAATTTGAAATACAATAATATATAATAATAATAATAGCAATAATAAAATAGTAAATAAAATGAATCTATATTTTCTATTTTTGCCTTTGTTTCTTATTGTTGTTAAAAAACAAATTCACTAAATTCATTTTTAGAAATTACAATAGAAATACAATAATATATAATAATAATAATAATAATAATAATAACAATAATAAAATAGTAAATAAAATAAATCTATATTTTCTATTTTTGCCTTTGTTTCCTATTATTATTAATGCAATATCAACACATCAGTCAATAAGGCACGATATCTCTTTAGTCTTTAATGCAAAATCTGTACAATTTTTAGGAAGTTACCAACCTTCAAACCTTAATACTTGTATGTCAAATTCCACCACAATCAAACCATAACATATAACATTTCAGGGATTTGTGACATGGGACATTGTTGTCGTTTTAGTTTTGTGGCGGTTCCGCCAAACCCCACGGCCCACTTACCTGAAAAGCCCCTATAACTTCAACCCAATCTTATAAGTTTGCTTATGCAGTCGCGTTAGCACCTTAAATGCTTCACCCATCAAATTAATCAAGTTTATTTAGCTCAAAGCCCTTTCCTTTCATGCATCTCTTCGCATACAAATTCCCTATAAGAATTCCTTCCTAACTTATCATAAATTCCCTGAAGGAAAATTCATCGGTTCACATATAATACAACCGCATAATCAGGGAATTTTACCCTCGAGTTGGCATATCCCAGCCTCAACATGTGTACAATAAAAACTTCCTACATACACGTTGGGTGGCGACCACTTTAACCAACGATAAACAGTACTACGCGGCTGCATGTAATTAGCACCATCGACGTTGAGACTAATTCCCTAACTCGCAGCATGTGCAAACAAAAGAACGTTGTCCTTCAAAGGTTTTCTGGCGATATGCAATTCCCACTTAATAAGTTCCAGCTTATTTATTTAGCTGACCCTAATCACAGACCGATGCATTAGATCGCTTCTCCTTTGTTCATTTTCCCTAGCCATAGGTTTTGTTTATGCTTGCTGAAATGCATCGATAAACACGGTGATGTGTACGAACCCACATACTCACCACTGCACCAAAAGATCGCATCTCCTTGGTGGCCACACCCTTAAGAGAAAAAATGTCTCTCTCTCTCTTCCGTTCCTTAACCCTAACCGAGGATGGAATTCAAACAAGTCCAATTACATCCGCTGACCACCACGGTCGTGCCGTTCCCGCTCCCCGGTGCACATGGGAACGCGAAAGTCAATCGCGAGTTGCGTGAGTAACAGTTTTGAGATACAAAGTCATCGGTCCATTACAGCGGACGTGTACGCGTGATTTCATTGTCTAATTAGATTAATTTACGACTTCAATCTGTAAAATTACGAATTATCCTTCACAATTTTAAAGATAATGACGAATATAACAAAATAAATGCATCAAAATACTTGGATACATCTAAACCAACAAAAGAACATTTACTTCAACAACATCACCAGTGATTAATTTTCCGTGCTGCAGTGCCTGGCAGTTCCTAGATGTGTTTCCTTAATCGTTGTTCCCCTGGTGTTTTACTCAAAGTTGTGGACAAACGTGGCGGCGTTTCGTTCTTTTACTCGGCGAACAATTTCTTGGAGGAACATTTATGATGGAGGAGGAAGATGAACGGAGTGTCCGTGTTTGGCACAATACACCTTCCCTACAGTTTCATTATAAGCAGGTTTTTATAAAAAAACCTTTTGTGACCAAATTGGTTTTTTTTACACTTTTCGTGAGAGGCGAACCTATAGCGCCGAGTGTTGGCCCCGAGATACTACCAAACAACCGTTGCAGTTCTTTTTGAAAAGTTGCAGGTTGTAACGCTCCGGAACACTCGCACAGGAAGGGAGTTCCGCAGCTTCCCCGCTCTGTAACTGAACGAGTCCTGATGCAGGCATGTTCGCGCCGTCGGGCGATGAACCAAAAATTGGTGCGATCTGTCGGATTGTCTTGTGGAGCGCATATAAACCGAATTGCCCGTAACAATACTAGGAATCTCCGAAGAACAGTACCCGCCATAATATCTTTAAAACAAACAGAAGTCGACTACGTGCCTTCGAGTTATAGCGACTGTAGTCCCGACGTCAGCACCGAGTCCTCGATTAGGCGGATCGCTCGTCTTTGTACGCTCTCAAGTAGGCCGAGGGTGCAAATACTACCAATTGATATCTTTATGATGTCAGCTATCTCACACTTCTACTTTTTTTGATTTTCAATCACGATTTTCGGGACTTGCTTGATGTTTTCTGGAGTCGATTCTTCGTTTGGATGACCAACCATTTTAAAATCAGTATACTACCGGCAAATGTTTGATTTGGACGGGCTAGAAGCCACAGCTGGGCTTGAACTATGTTTTTCCGATTAATAAGCAATGCTTTATCAACACACGAAACTCAGCTTTTTTTCATTGCTTTCAAAACTCCAAAACTAACGTTGTTTAAATCACTATGACTCGATTTGTTGTGGTACGGTTGTCATGAAATCAGTGGTGGATTTACCAATAGGATAAATAATCCCAGAAAGAAAGACAATCGGATCGTTTACATTCGAAGCAGGACGAGAAAATCGGGAAATAATGAAAGAGTGGGACACGATTTAAATGCTAAAGTAAAAAAAGCAACAATTAACTTGAAAGGTCATTTGTTGTTAATGAATATAAAAATTTTCTCAATTTGCGTTAATTTTTAATTAAAGACGCCATCCCTGGATTAATCTGGGGATTTATTGAACGATGAATATATGTACGTATGGAAATTATTGTATATTTTTTAACAATTATAAAAATGAGAGTTTTTAATATAGGAATAATTGAAATTGCTAATGTACACTAAATTTTATGAGTTATTGTATACTCCCATGTATCAAAATATGTTATATATTATATTTATTATGTACTTAGTAATGCTCAAAATGTACATGGTCCAGATACTTAAGCATGCCCTGAATCCTGTTTTTATTTCAATAAAATAGTTTTAAGTAAAGATTTTAATTTGATCGTAGTTGGACCCGCTTTGCATTTTATTTTTAAAAGTGTTTTATTTAATTAATGTTTGTAACAAAAAAAACAGTATACGAGTATATAATGAAAATTGATTTATTTATATGCCCTCTTGGTGCAGAAAATTGTGTTGGTATTATTAACGTATTTCTATGTTTAGCATTCCAACGTAGTGGCAATTCATAATAAACGTTCTTTATTTATGTTAAATAGCAACATTCTATAATTTATAACTTTTTTATTTAGGTTGATTCTTAGTGTATCCTTTAAGGTAACGAAAAGCGAATTTATTTCATTGGTACAAAAAAGTAGCCATGTTGTATTACTGGTCGGTTTTTCCGTTAAGGATATTATAAAACATAACGGTTTATTTAAGGATATCATAAAACATAACGGTTTATTACGGATATCATAAAACATAACGGTTTATTAAGGAAAATCTAGAATAACCGGGATGATAAATTAAAACCTAGGAGGAAAACTCATTAATATCAGTAGACTAAGGTTGTGACTGATTAAACGCATGTCATAGGCATCCTTAATTATGAGTTTATTTAGTTGATAATCGTCCACACAGTAGCAATTAATTGATGGGAACAACCACTGCCAAAATCAGAAAGCCTATAGGAATCAAGAAATTGAAGTAAAGGATATTTCAGTAAGAAGAAACGATGTTAAAAGTAAATAAAACAAGATGCACCTGAAAATCGGTGCCTTTTTTTTATTAAATCAGTGGGTTGGTCTATGGCAAGTACGGGGGTGAATCAATTATAAACGGTGATTTCTTTTTATACATCTATTGAATAATGTTACACACTATACTATCAATATTTTTCAATATAGTGTCTTGCGTGATCTACACACTTTTGCCACCGATTTGGAAGCCTTAATCTCCCCTGTTCGTAGAATGATTTTGGGCGAGTTGTTAGCCAACTGCGCACGTGTTCCTCGAATTCTTCATTACTTTCGAATTTTTTTCCTCCAAGTGATTCCTTCAAGGGTGCAAACTAAAAATAGTCACACGGAGACAAGTCTGGGCTATAAGGAGGGTGTTCAAGGGTGTCCCAGTCCATTTCTTTCAATAATTCCTTCTAAAGGACGCGGTGTAGGGCTCGGCGTTGTCATGAAGAAGGATGACATTTCGAATGAGTATAACTCGTCTTTTGGGTCGATATGCGGCTATTGCCGGCTGTAACAACTGACAGTAGTAAGCTGCATTCACTGTTCGTTATTCATGAAGAAAATCAATCTTTAAAACTCCCTTTGAATGGAAAGAAATCGTTGCAAGAACTTTTCCGCGTGAGAGACGAATTAAGTCGTTACTGGGTAGCCTACATCTTTCCTTTGCCACTCCTTTTTTTTATTACACTTCCCTCGGGAGAGGCGAACCTATAGCGCCGTGTGGGCGCCCCGAGAAGCCACCAAATAACTGTTGCAGTTCTTTTTGAACAGATGCAGGTTGTAACGCTCCGGGAACACTCGCGTGGGAAGGGAGTTCCACAGCTACCCCGCTCTGTAACGGAACGAGTTCTGATGTAGGGATGTTCGCGCCGTCAGAAGATGAACCGCAAATTGGTGCGATCCGTCGAATTGTCGTGTGAAGCGTATATAGACCGAATTACGCGGCATAATACCACGAAGCTCCTCAATAGTATACTGGTTAGTATACCCGCCAGTCACGCGGGAGACCGGGGTTCGATTCCCCGTCGGGGAGCCTCTGGCGCAAGACTAATGACCTTGCCCGGAAAAAACAAATCATTATGGAAAATTTAACAAGCCTCAGGACTTGCTAAATAAGGCCAAGACCGGTTCCAGGTTGTAGTGCCGATGCTGATGATGAATACCACGAATATCCGAAAAACAGTACCGGTGATAATATCTGTAAAACAGACAGAGGTCGGCTACGCGCCTTCGATGTGATAGCGACTGTAGTCCCGATGTCAGCGCCGAGTCCCCGATCAGGCAGATCGATCGTCTCTGTATGCTCTCAAGTCGATCGAGGGTATGTTTAGGAGCAAAGCTCCAAACATGAGAGCAATATTTCAACGCAGGTCAAATTTGAGATTTGTACAGGAGAAGAAGTTGGGCCGGAGTAAAATATTTCTTGGCTCTAAAAAGAGAACTCAGTTTTCCAGAAGCGGACCAGGAGATGTTCGAAAAGTGTTTATGCCACGATATATTCCCACAGACTGTGATGCCGAGCAATTTCAAGCTTTCCCCAGCTTCGAGGGGTCGGCCATTCATCATCAGCTGTGGAACCTATGATCCACCCATCTTTGTTAATGTTGTATATTGTGTCTTCGCTACATTGAAGTCAACGAGATTGGCCTTTCCCCACTGCAGTACCTTGTCTAGATCCTGATTCAGAGAGTCAATCCGTCTACATCTCAGCTGATGCGACGCAGATGCACCAATTGGCCGAACACTCGAAAAGGAGCAAACAAGCGTACTATCATCCGCAAAACTGAACACTTTGGTATCCGTTGACTCCAACAAATCATTTATGTGAAGCAAAAACAAGATTGGAGCCAAAATAGAACCTTGGGGCACCTCCGAATTAACAGACTACAGATATGAACACTCGCCGTCCACAACAACCTGAATCGATCGATTTTAAAGGAAGCTCTTCGTCCAGTCGCAAAGCTGTTGGGAGAGTCCATTTGAACGAAGTTTGCTCAGCAATGCTCCGTCCCAGACGCGGTTAAAAGCCTTGGAGATATCCAATGCGACGGCCCTTGACACCATGCCTCTCAATCGCAGATGTCTATATATCGGTTATAAGTGTCAAACATGAGAGCAATTTAGGAAAACAGGAAAAAAAGTAAAATATTTTTTGGCTCTAACAAGATAACTCAGTTTTCCAGAGGCGGACCTGGCGATGTTCGGCACGTGTTTATGCCACGATACATTCCCACAGACCTTTACGGCGAGCAATTTCATGCCTTCCCCAGATTCGAGGGCCCGGCCATTCATCTTCAGCAGTGGGACCGATGATGATCCACTTTTTTTTGTGAATGTTGAATAGTTTTTTTTTCCCGTAGGAAAGTGGAAATCTTCAAAAGATGACCGATCCAGAGACATGCCGGACTTTTACCGACTAAAACCACCTCCCACCAGGCACATATTCCCGTTAATCCCCGGGATACTGTGTCTTCGTTGGGTTGAAATCGACGAAATTGGCCTTTCCCCACTGCAGGACCTTATCGAGATCCCGATTCCGAGAGTAGATCTGGTCACATCTCAGCTGGTACGACGTTGGTGCACTAATTGGTCGATTACTCGAAAAAGAGGAATCAAGCGTACTATCATCTGCGAAACTGAACACTCGATTGTCCGTCGACTCCAACAAATCATTTATTTGAAGCAAAAACAAGGTTGGAGCCAAAATAGAATCTTGAAGTACCCTGGAATTAATAGGATACAGACCCGAAGACTCGCCGTTCACAAAAACTCGGATCGATCGCTTTTCGAGGAAGCTCTTTGTCCAGTCGTCCATATGAACGAAGTTTGATCAGCAATGCCGCGAGCCAGAGGCGGTCGAAAGCTTTGGATATATGCGACCACTCTTGACTCACCATGCCACCCGGTTATAAGTGTCAAAAGGTCTTCCGTGGACGGCCTGCCACGGAATCCGTATTGACGATTATTCAGAAATCCGTCGCACTCCAAATACTTAATTTATTCGGCGTTAATGACCTTTTCCATCACCTTAGATAACATAGACAGTAATGCTATAGGCCGGTAATTTTGTGGGAGACACTTTTTTCCCCGCTTTGAGATTGACTGAACCCGAGCGACTTTCCAGCAGGTGGGAATGGTCCCTCGTGCGTAAGACAAGCGAAGGAGTCTGCCAAGAACCTGTGATAGTGTTGGCGGACAGTTCTTAAGGACTTTTTTTTTATTTATTTATTTATTTTTTTTTTATTAGACTTCTCTCGGGAGAGGCGAACCTATAGCGCCGAGTGGGCGCCCCGAGATGCCATCAAATAACTGTTGCTGGTATTCCGTCCAGTCCGGTTGCCTTCCTACAGTCCAGCCCACGTAAAATGTGTTGAATAGTGAGCGGGCGGAACCTCACATCTCGCACCTAAGACCGCACCGGCGCGATTGCAGGTGGCCCCAAAAGACCGGCATCGAGGTATGAATTCGCGAACACATTAGCCTCATCTTTTAACTTTGTGACTAACGTCCTGCTGCCCGTCACCAAGGGAGGAAAAGAGGAGTAGGCGAAGTTACTGCTGACAGCCCTTGCCATTGACCAGAAGGGACACGAACCAGTTGGGCACTCAAGGAAATTATATTACCTCACATCCCACATCGAAGACCGCACCGGCTCGATCAAAAGTGGCTCCAAAAGAATGGCATCGAGGTTGGAATTCGCGGAAAATAAATTCGCGAACACAGCTTTATCCTTTAAATTTGTGACTAACGTTCCGCTGCACGTCACCAATGGAGGAAAAGAGGAGGAAGCGAAGTTACTGCTGACAGCCCTTTCCATTGACCAGAAGGAACGCGAGCCAGTCGGGCACTGGAGGCAAGAAGTTTATTGGCCACTCTGCCGTTGTGGGCCTTCTTTGCGGTATCAATAGCCTGGTTGCACGCGGTTCTGATTCTAACAAAATTCGTTGCTAACATCGGTGGGATTGGAGCGCCATTGTTTAAAAGCTCTATATTTTACCACTGTAATCTGCTCGCATTTTTTATCAAACCAAGGTTTATCAGACGTACTTCGTTTGATGGCATGTGGAATATACAACTCCATCTCCAGAATAATATCTGATACCGACTCCGCGTATGCGTTAACATCGAAATCTCCAAAGCACGCTTCCGACCAAGGAAAGGATGCGAAGAAATCTCGCAAATCGTCTTAGTTGGCAACCCCTACACCAAGCAGTGAACTGAGTTTCCCAGTGGCGCAGCAATCAATCGCCCGGTTGCACGCGCTTCTGATTCTAACAACATTCGTTCTATTAACATCACTGGGATTGGAGCGCCACTGTTTAAAAGCTCTATATTTTACCGCTGTAATCTGCTCGCATTTTTTATCAAACCAAGGTTTATCGAATAAACTTCCTTTGATGGAATGCGGAATATAGGTCTCCATCACGAGAAGAATAATCTCTGTGTCCGACTCCGCGCATGCGTTAACATCGGAGTCTCCAAAGCACGCTTCCGACCAAGGAAAGGATGCGAAAAATCTCGCAAATCGTCCCAGTTAGTAGCACGATCCTTCCATACCAATAGCAAGCAGTAATCTGAGACGGCTTAGCAATTTTAGTATCTCTTGGGAATGCGTGTACTCGTATTACGATATCGGGCAATGCGCAACACTTGTGGTTACCTTTAGTTTTTGTTAGTGGTCAAGGATATCAATAACATTTATATTTCAATAGCATCGTTGTCATCGTTCATTTATTACAAGGGTGGAACCGTTCATCCCGTACAGTTCATTTTTGCCTGGAACAGAATTCTTGGGAGGGTTGCAATCATAAAGTTTTTTCCGAGATATTTTTTTAAACTCAATGGTTTTATTATCTGTTCATGCATCTTCACATATTTACCCTTTTAATAATTTAATGCTAAACAATTTAAGAGGAATTCAACGTAAGTGATTCCGGATATGTTGGATAGCTAGCATTGGCTAGGTACTTAGAGGTAGATAGCTTTAGCGTATAACAAGGCATTAAATAGATTTGCAGATATGCCGGTTAATTGATGTTGCCTTGTTTGAGTAAAGCAACAACAACTAACGATTTTTAAGGGAAGGATATAATGAAGTGGCTGTTCTCGTTAAAGGTTTTCGCCTTTTACTAAGTAAGTACTACTTAATTTGTGATCATTTAGGACAAATTTAGATGAAGGTATTGAATAGATGTCTTGGAACGTGGTTAATTGTAACATTATTTAGGTTTGGGGGTTGTAGAGTATAACATATGCTCATCCACTTATAGCAGGGTTGTAGATCTTCCGATCAGAAGGTATTGCCTTGCTTGGTGTAAAATCTGAACATTTTGAAGGACGGGGTTTAGTGAAGTGGAAGAGGGTCTAGAAAAATATTTACGTGTTTACCTAAGTAAGTAGTTAGTTTGTGATCATTTAGGGCAAATGTAGATGAATGTGTCGGATAAAAGTATGGCTGCTATATGCCCATGAAGATGGATAGTAGATAGCAGTAGAATAGCAGTTTCTGAAAGTAAAAACTAATTTGTGCGGCTTGTAAAATCTTTTGAAACAAGAGCTTGTAAACATATCCCAAAGCTTTACCGATGCTCTACCGTGATAAATCAGTTTGAAATGATTACTGCCACTTGAAAGTTATCAAAAAACATACTCCTTCTAAATTACTAATACGTTTGTAGTGTACCTCCACCCATTTCATATAAATTAGAAAAAAAATTGTAAGACAATGAAAGTAACTATTATGTGTATTAAATAAAGTTGCTAATAAAATCGAAGCAATTACATGTGATTGAAAATAGTTTAAAGAATGAATTATCGCTTATATTTGAATAACAGTATATTAAATTGTAGTTAAGACAAAATTGACAAAATTTCTTACCCATGATATAGAATTGAAATTCCAAGAGGAGAAATACAAAGAACTAATATCCAATCGAAAGCTTAAATGGAATTGTAATGCAAGCACCAATTGTTTCAGAAAAAAGACGATTAAATAGATTAAAGTCAGACGTTTAGATTACATCAATATTTAATGTGGTCAAAGATAATTGATTATGTTCATTTTAGCACTAAGGACAATAAAAGTATTTTATTTTTCTTTCCTGTTAAGAAAAAGCATCAATTAAACTGCAGAAAAAAAGAGAATTAAAGATAAATAAGACAAACTGTGTTATATCTAACGCCTGTAATTTTTGCAAAGTTATTGAAAAAAAATGTGAGGGGTCTACGGCATTAAAAGCGCCTACATTAAGCACAAGCGTTTTAATAGTTCTATTGGTTTTTGAAATGAAAATAACTTCTCATTTCCATGCCTTAGACTTCTTGTATGTAAGTGAAACGATATAAATATACACAATGTTTAATGCAAACCATTTTAATAAGCAAATAAAGAAAAACAAAAAATAAAAGAGCTTTACGAAGAAGACAAAGTGTCTTTTATTATATATAAAACGACGGAAATTCGATTAGTCGTTCTTTTATTATTATTTATTGGCCTGTAGGAACCCAGAAGTTCATGACCTCACCGACTCGAGTCCGCCATCGCTCCCTGTCCTGTGCACTCTCCTTCCACGCTTGACCATCTGATCTGATCTCCTCAAGGTCAAACCTAACATTATCCTCTCGTCTTCGTCGCGGGCGTCCTACCAGTATCTTGGATGGTCTGTGGGGGTTCTCTATACCACACGGAGAACCAACCCACAATCCCAACCAATTTTGACCGCCGACAGCGCGTTACCATAACCCCAATCCGTAATCCATGCGCAAATATGCAAAGACACATCCCAATATGCAACAGCATCCGTCCCCAAATCTGCAATTGCATACATCCCCAAAATTACTATGAATCCATTCCCCAAGCTGTAATAAAATGCATATTCAAATTTACAACGGAATACTCACCATCTCCCCCCAACTACATTTTTCCAAAAACCGCTGCGGTTAATTTCCTATTCAAATCATATTTCTTGCTTGCAGCCAAGCAGCTCTAATTTCCCCCGAAAAACATTCCGGCTCACTTCCTGCTTAAACTATTTCCTCGCTTGTAACCAAGCAATATTTAGTTTCCCCGAAAATCATTTCGGCTCCCATCCTACCCAATACCAATTCCCCTTACTGGCAAGTCACCAGCACGATGCGTTCCATTTCCGCGAAACAACCATCGCAACGCGCAAGACTCACATTCCTTTGTCTAACCGACAACTCATGCCCATACTTGGTCGTATTTCCAAACCAATTACCTCGTATACATAGCGCCAGGGGAACTTAACTCAGCCTATACGGCAATGATTCTCCGGAACGAAATTCCCTATGCAAGCATAGCAACACTTTTTAAAGTTCCTAGTAAATGGCAGTGAGTTTATTTAGCTATGACTCCACTGCCACGACGCGATGAACTTTCTCTCGCTTGTAATGAGTCAGTCGAGCTACAGCCACCATCGAGCGCACATCGCCCTTCAACCCAAAGGTAGTCGAGTTTGGTACACTGCGGAGCACACACACTCAAAGTCGGGAGTTGGTTCGCTTTAATTCATTCGCGCAGCCGAAGGTTTTTTTCCTCGAAGAAAGTTTTGCGAAGTATAATTTCCTCTTATTGTTTTCGTTTGTACCCATTTTATAAAAATAAATAACAACAAATGCATCATCCACATTACGAACTAATCAACTCCCCCTGTGAAATTTGTATAGCCAAAAGATCCTAAGTAACTCAATCCATTTAGTGTCGAAGGCCAGCATTGTGAACGTTAATAGTTTAAGAAGTTTAAAGAAAGAAATAAACATCAATCACAACAACCATATATGAGTATTTATTGTTTTGGTCCTGTGTCCGCTTATTTTCCCTTGGATATCCTTATGAACAATTTTTGGCGAAACGTCGTCGGGGATAAGGTGAACCACCCACCGTACGCCGGCGCCCAGACCTAAACCCCCACAGGTCTACCGTCAAGAATTCTACGCACGGTCCTATCATTGCCCATTCGCCCTACATGTCGACCCATCTTAATCTTCGCGACTTGATTACTCTCACTATTGTAGGTTTGCGGTATAGCTCTTCCAATTCGTGGTTTACCGCCAAAGATACCCCTTAAAACTTTATTCTCGAATACGCGGAATTTGTTTTCTTCCCGTTTTGTGAGAGCCAATGTTTCGCATCCGTATAGATCAATCGACATGATTATGGTTCTATAGACATGGAGCTTTATGTTATGTGATAGCAGTTTGGATTTCAGCAGTTTACTGGCTGCGTGCCAACTAGCATTACCGGAATGCATTCTTTTGTTAATTTCCTTCGACATTTCGTTACTGGCCGTCACTATTGTTCCCAGATATTTAAACTCTTTAACTTTTTCAAATATCTTGCCTCTGACGTTTATATGTGTTCCCCGAGTTCCACCTGCTCCCGCCGTAATCATGTATTTTCTTTTGTCTTCATTTATTTCAAGGCCCACCTCTTCTGCCACTTGCATGATGATTTCAGAGTTTTTACTTACAGTTTCTAGATTATCGCCCAAAACGGCGATGTCATCCGCATATGCGAGCACTTGTGTGACCCCGTTCAGTGATGATCCGCCCATGTTGTCGTCGTGTACCTTTCTGATGACATACTCGAGTACAAGGTTAAAAAGACACGGTGATAGACCATCTCCCTGTTTTCGTCCGTCCCGGATTTCAAATGGTTCTGAGAGGTGGTTTTCTGTTCTAACTCGCCCTTTGTTTTCGTTCATGCAGATTTGAATCAGGGCGGCATATTTTTTTGGGACTCCCAGCTCAACTAGAATATGGTAGAGTCTTTACCTTATTGTAAACATTTGGTCGCTTGTTGACCGGTTCCTACGGAATCCGCATTGGTAGTCTCCCAGTATTTCTTCTGCGTACGGTGTGATTCTCGCCAGATTGACATTTGTTAATATTTTGTATGTGGTTGAGAGCAATAATATTCCTCTGTAGTTTTCGTAGTCCGATCTGTCGTTTTTTTTTTTTTTTTTTTGAAAATGGGGACGACTATTGAGGTTTTCCCCTCTTCCGAAGTGCCTTCCTTATCCCATATTGTTTGGATGAGCTGGTGAATCTTTCGAGCGGTTGCCTCTCCTCCATGCATCACAAGCTCAGCCAGTATGCAGTCGACTCCGGGAGCTTTGTTGTTTTTCAGTCGATTTATTGCGTCTACAACTTCGTTGAAAGAAGGCTCTGGGATCTGATGCTCGCTGTATGTACGTCTGGTGCGTTTACTTGTGGTTGATGGGTGCGTACATTGAGCAGGTTTTCAAAGTACTGCTTCCATCTTGTCACGATATTGTTGATTCTGTCACCAGACAGCCGTTTGTGTCTCGGATTATTTTGGCTCTCCCTCTCTAGTCATTACTAATTAAATTTATGCCGACATACATACTCCTGATGTTCTTTGCACTGGAATTTTCTAGGATTTTTTCGATCCGAGTCTTCTCCCATTCGCGTTTTTTGCGTTTAAAAAGTCTCATTGTCTCGTTCCGAATTGTCGCGTATCTTTCTGCGTTGACTTCATCACATCTTTCTAAGTGGATCACTCTGAGGCGTTTACGTTCTTCGATCTTCGCCCTGCACTCATCGTCAAACCAAGGTTTGAACTTAATTGTTTTCTTAAATCCTAATACCCCTTGAGCTGTTTGTTTGAATGTGTCTCTGATCGATGTCCATTTAGTGTCCGCACTATTGGCTTCCTCTTCCCCACTGCCCCCATTCTCTAGGATGCTAGATATATTTGCTAGTTCGTCTTGATATTCAGCACTTTTGCGCAGGTCTTTTAGTTTATCAATGTCGAACTTTTTGCTCGTCTCCCGTGACTACCTATGTGGGTTTGCTGCGAGGCGACTCCTGATTTTGCCCATCACTAGAAGATGATCGGAACCGCAATCTGCTCCCCTATATGATCTTACGTCAAGGATATTCGAGCGGTGTCTTTTGTCTATGAGGAAGTGGTCTATTTGGTTACGCGTTACGCCGTCAGGTGATATCACCGAGGAGTATTTTAACATCGAATGATGAGATCCCATCAAATACTTCCTCTAGAGTCTGGTAGAACGTGTTCTTCCTTTCTTCGGTGGTAGATTCTGTTAGGGTGTGTAGGTTTATAAATACATAATTGTACCATGGGCCCTGTATTTTTAGCACAGACATTCATCATCATCATCATCGGCACTACAACCGGGAACCGGTCTTGGCCTTATTTAGCAAGTCCCGAGGCTTCTTAAAATGTCCATGATAATTTGTTTTTCCGGGCAAAGTCATTAGTCTTGCGCCAGAGGCTCCCCGACGGGGAATCGAACCCCGGTCTCCCGCGTGACAGGCGGGGATACTAACCACTATACTACCGAGGAGCCCAGCAGAGCCATTCGGCCATTAATAAATTTCACATCTTTTACATGGGGCGTAATCTTCTTGCTTATGATGAAGCCGGTTCCGAGGTTATGTGTATCGGTACCTCAGTGTAAATCCGTCGGTTTCGATTACTTGATGTGGGAGTTGGGCTTCCTGAAGTGCGACGATGTCCATTTTATATTGTTTCGCTTTTTCCTAGACCGTCTGTATCGCGTCTGGTTTGTATAACGTTCGAACATTCCACGTGCCGACGCGTATATCCCGCTTTTTCCGTTTTTCCCTACGTCTTCTTATTGCCGAGTCGGTGTTTTCTTGATGATTTGTTCCGTTATGGTAATGTCGGCTCATCACACCTACGACTACCGGGTTTTTCGTGGGATTGTTTTTTGTGTATTGATCATCCATTCCGTGGGAACACTCTGGGGTTTCAGATAGCCCGCCATATCAGAGCCCCTCTTTGACATGGTGGGGTCTGCTTACTGCTCTGATTCAACCCGGTGTCAGAGAGGTATACCCCCGGCTGCAAACCATCCAATGGGCACGGTGACGCATAACACCCTGGATTAGGGGTGGTAGATCTTTGTGTGTTACTCCTCGCTAGCCTGTCTGACATGGGTGGCCCTACTGGAAACGTATGCTTCCGTCAGCATAGCCTGAGTAATTCATCGTAGTTTAAGCCCCCGCACCACGTCAAGGTTTCTACCAAGCGGGGGCGATTAGTGGTTCTGCTTTTTTTATTTTTATTTTTTTTAATTATTATTATGCATCCACAAAATGAGTTTTACGAAGATCTTAAATGTCAAAACAGGGTATCCACAGAAGACGAGGAAAAAGGTAAGGAAACGACGTTATGACATGGAATGCCTCTGAATGCTGGACTAAACTAATGAAAAGACATAATCAATCCGACTGTTCCATGCGTTTGTAGTTAAGCTAAAGTACAATTTTCTGAGTTTGTTGGTACCCAGTCCGTCAAATCTCTACCCGGAATTTCTCAATAAAACAACAAATTTGAATTAATCATCCACATTTATTTTATCGCCTTCAAAGTAAGCTCCTTTCGAGGCTATACTCTTATTGTTACTGCTCTGGGGACGGCGCCTTCTCTGGCGATGTCTCAGCTCTCCTCTCTTCGTGTGGACTGTATACCGGCGCTGGTCGGCCAATCGATTTATTTGGTTAGCGTACCGTTCTTCCAGAGCCGGACTCTGCTCTAGACGAAAGGCGTTATTGTCTTGCCCAGTACGATTCTTGTATCCTCCAAATAAAACACCACTGTTACCATTGCTTAATCTTTATTACTCTGTCAAGTCTCTTTGCAACTCGGAGCTCCCGTGGCAACTCCTGCTGCTTTGCCAATGTGTTCGCCTTATATAGGCCCGCAGTCGTCCTCTCGTTCGCTCGTTTCCCGGCTGCTGCTTTCCTTAGTGGCATCTTGGAATCGGTGCGCCGGTGATCGTTGTTTCCCAGGAACTTGTGTGCTGGTGCTTGCCTTGCCTTTCCTGGGAATTCGTGTCGACGTGATGCATCGTTAACAGTCTCCCACGCAGTGCGAAGCACTACCTCATGTGATGGCAATGTCACCGCTGGAACCAACACTACGACTTGGCGTGTAGGTCTTCGCAGTGTTTCCCATGTCGTCCTTACGTCCAGGACTGTAATGTTGTGTTTAGTAGGGGTTAGTTTCAGGACGCGAGTCTCCTGATCCTTAAAAGGACAAGGCGATCTCTTAAAACAGACCGCTCCTGAAATCTTGTCCTACAAGGGGTCGTTAACCGTGCTTCCTCTGATCCAGAGGGAAGAGTAACGTCCTTTTGGTTTGGCCTCAGTCTTCGCAAGTCCGCTGGTTTCCGTGGTGGCCAGGTGATACTCCAGATCTTCAGAAGTATTCTCTTTGAGGGTGTACCTATGCTTTACTCACCAGTAAAATGAAAAAGAAGGCTCGTTTTTCCTTTTAGTATTTTATTTATTTTTAATTTGAACTTCGCCCTTCTCCAGGATATTTTCCTTCAGGGACAACGGATGATATTTAACTGCGGCCCGGAGATCAATATACTATTCCTTTATAAAGGAAAAGGAATCGAAAATTGTATCCCAAAGATACACATTTTCGTGCAACAATCTCGATTTTCAGGAGGATTTGAAATGGTATTTGGGTATTGTTTGCTTGTGGCAAATTCGAACATCTGGTGTGATTTGCCATGGATTTGGTTTGTTTAATTTTCTAGGGAAATTACCAGATTGAAATGTATTTCTGGATTTTGAATAGAGATTATGCCGTGGGGCAAATGCAAAGCTATAAACGAATATTTGATTCGTTTATTGCGAATTTTGATTTTAGTTTTGGTTTTCTGATTAAATTATGCCGTGGGGCAAATGCAAAGCGATAAACGAATATTTTGATTCGTTTATTGCGAATTTTGGATTTGGTTTTGGTTTTTCAGGATTTTGATAGGATTTAATGTTTTGATGTAGGATTTCTGGGATTAGGATGTATGGATGGGGAAAAAGGTGGTAGGGCTTTTTAGAGCACTACATCCTCCCCTCCTTGAAAAAAAGAAAATTGATCTTTATGAGATTAATTTTCTGGAAAATGGTGTGGTTGAGGATAAAGGATGATAGTATCGTGATTCCGTTGTATAGGCCTGATATTTTCTAACATAGTAGCTTTATGTATACAATATTTATTATAAATGTGTAATTTTTGTAGTTTGTTTCTTTCTTATTATGAATGTATTCGTGTATCGAAGTTTCCACGATGGTTATTTATATAATTAGAATATTTTCTTTTGAAATTTTGTACAAATATAATTTGGTTTTTTAGGTTTGAATTTTCTTAGTATAAATGTGCTTAATAGTAGTTGTTGGTTATCCAAAAATAAAGTTTTTATTTGATTTTATTTTATTTTGAGTTAAGGGTATATTCGTTTAGTTCGGTTTTGGTTGTATGTACAATAGACATTTGGTTTAAAATTTCGTATAAGTTGTTTTTTTTTCATGTTGGTTAAATATTGTATTAGAAGGAAACATTTGATTCTAAAAATTTTCGTTTTGATTTAAAGTAAATATTTTCTTATTTTCTGAGTATACGTTTTAATTGTATACTGTTTTATAATTATATAAGTATTTGAATTCATTATTTTAACATTATTTCGTATTGTAACTTTTGGGTTTTTTTTTCTTGTTTTGGTGTATTACAATAAATTTTTATTATTTACATATTTTATCTCTTTTTTTTTGAGGACTTTTCATTGTCCTTATTTGTCGTGCGTTTATTTATATATATAATTTTTTTTCATGTATTTGAACGTACAATTTAATTCTACAACTTTTTTCTTTTCTTTGTTTTGAGTTATACAAAAATGTTCTTACTTTCTTAGTATATCTTAGTTGAAAATTGTTTTTTACTTATATAAATATTAGAAATTCTTATTTTATCATTGTTTCGTAAGTTTCGTTTTTGTATTTTCGTTTTTTTTTTCTTCGTATATATATATTGTGTTTTTCCTTTTATAACTTAAGATTATTTATTATTACAAAAATTTTTTTCAATTAAGTCAGTCATATTGTCTGATATTTATAAACTTATTTTATTAAGTGAGTTACTATTTGTCTTCATATATAAATTTTTTTTTGTTTTGTTTGTTTATTTTGGTTATTTAAAATGTTTGTACAATATTTACAAAGTTATTTGTTATTTGTTTACAAGTATTTGAAAAGGAAAATGTTGAGGCAAATTTTAAATACATTGTCGTAGTGTTATTTTTTTTTTGACTTTATTTTTTTTTGTAAGTTTATCTATACATATATGCATTTATTTATTTCTTGTAAGGTTGTCTATACATATATACATTTGCCTTCCCTCAACTTTTATTTTTTTCTTTTGGGAGTTTCTCATTCGTGATTGCCTAATCCACAAATAGTTTTATATTGTTGTTGTGGACTATTCGGGTACCTTTCCCTATTTTGAGGATTGAATTTTCTTCGGATAGGATCTTGACAATTTCGTAGGGGCCTTTCCACAGGGAGGTTAATTTGTTAGGTCTTGAGTGATTCTTTAATAAAACCTTGTCGCCAACATTAAATTTCTTACGGCCTACTTTTTGGTCGTAGTATGCCTTAGATTTTTGTTTTTTTTCTATCAGTATTCCCTTTGCTGTACGATAACCATGTTGTAATCGCATTTTTAATTCATTTGCGTAATGGTCGTAGTTATAAGAGCTTTCGGGGTTTTGTCTGAGAGAACTGGGTATTTCGGCTGGGAAACCATATAGTAATTCATGTGGCGTGTAGCCTGTATTACTGTGGGGTGTAGTATTATACACAAACATTGCGTAAGGTATCCAGGTGTCCCAAGTGAGAGGATCCTGGTTTACATAGTGGCGGAGGTATTCCACCAGAGTTCTATGGCTCCGTTCTAGTGCTCCGTTTGTTTGTGGATGATAGGGTGCTGTATTGAGTTTTTTGACCTTGAGTAAGGAACAAATGTCCTTAAAAAGTGCGCTGAGAGAATTTGCACCTCGGTCAGTTAATAGAGAAGATGGTATGCCGTGCTGGCAGACGATATTTTCAACGAAAACTCTGGCCACGTCCTTGGTTTCGGCGCTGGCCAGCGCGTAAGCTCCTGAAAATTTAGTCAAATCGTCTTGAAACGTTAGTAGGTATTTATTTCCATTATAGCTGACTGGTAATGGTCCTACTATATCTAAAGCAATTCTTTCGAAAGGTTTTGAGCTTGTTGTGGTTATCTTCATAGGAATTCTAGGATTCCTTCCACTTTTGTTTATCTGGCAGGAAGCACATTTTCGAATATACGCCGCGACGTCAGCGGTCATTGTGCGCCAGTAATATTTTTGCTTCAATCTATTGATTGTTCGGGTGGCTCCTTGGTGTCCTCCGAAAGGTGAGTTATGGTATTCCGCGAGTAACTTTTGTATTTCGTTAGGATCTGTTAGAAGCTTCTTTTTATTGGAGAAAACGTACATTGTCACGTTGAGGTGAGCAAAAGTTTCTTTTAGCAAGTTATTGAGTGCTACTTTTGATTCGTTTTCTATGAAGGGGACTAAAATTCCAATGGAATTGAAATTCCGGTCTTCGCAAATCTTCTTCAGATCAATAAGGGAACTCTTAGCGGTTTCCTGGTCGCTTAGGTTTCTGAAAGGCAATGGCAGTGTGGTGGCGCATAACCCATCTTGCTCATGAAACGTAATTTTACCTACGTCTGGCTTGGTGAAGTTTGGAATTCTTCCTGCCAGGTTTTCTTCCTCAGCAGAGTCTATTAATGGGAGGATTATAATACGTAGTCCAAGTTTCTTCTTGGTATAGATGGACCCTGTTTGTTCCTGCCATACAAGATTGGTAGGATCTTTGTATGATTGTGCAGCCACATCTTCTTCGAGTTTGGCTTTACTTCGTGTGGTGACGAGGATATTATTTTTGATGGGATCGACTGGGGTAGTCATTGTTATACGGCTGAGAGCATCAGCATTTGCATTTTGCTTTCCTTTTCTATGGACGATTGTGTACTCATACTCTTCGAGTAGAATTCTCCATCGCATAAGTCTGGATGTAGGATCCTTTCGTCCTATAAGCCACTGTAGAGAGCTATGGTCAGTTACTATTGTGAACTTTCGTCCGTAGACATATGGTCGGAACTGAGCTAATGCAAAAACGATTGCTAGTAATTCCTTTTCAGACGTTGTATACCGTGTTTCGGCGTCGTTTAGTGTTCGGCTAGTGAAAGCAATAGGTTTATCTTGTCCTATTGTACCTTGAGATAGGACTGCTCCTAACGCAACATTGCTAGCATCCGTAGTTATTATAAACTCCCGGTTAAAGTCTGGATAAGCCAGTATTGGTGGGGTAATAACCTTTCTTTTTAGAGTTGTGAATGCCTCATCACAAAAGGCATCCCAATGAAATGGAACATTCTTCCTAAGTAATTTGCTTAAAGGTTTTGCCAGTTCGGCGAAATTAGGGATAAATTTTCTATAGTAGCCTACAAAACCGAGAAAAGATTTTACGTCCTTTTGTTTCTTGGGCGTTGGAAACGTTTTTACCGCTTTAGTTTTTTCTGGATCTGGTTTTATACCTTCCTTTGAAATAACATGCCCCAAGTAGGTAAGCTCTTTCCTTATGAAGTGACACTTTTCTGGTTGTATTTTCAGATTGTGCCTTTGTAATCGCTCGAAAACTCTGGTAAGTCGGGAATTGTGATCGTTCAGATCGTATCCGTAAATTACAATATCATCTACATAGACGAAACATTCTATTCCTTGGAGACCCATGAGTACATTATTCATAAGCCTTTGGAATGTGGCGGGTGCGTTTTTAAGTCCGAAGGGCATTCGATTGTATTCGTAATGTCCGAAGGGTGTGCTAAACGCTGTTTTTGCCTTGTCTCTATTGTCCATGCGTATTTGGTGAAAACCATTTGCTAAGTCTAAAGTGCTAAAATATTTAGCTTTTCCTAGCTGGTCCAAAATATCAGTAATATTGGGCAATGGATATGCATCTCCGACTGTTATTTTATTTAAGGCTCTAAAGTCGACAACCACTCTCCACCGTTTTGTCCCATCAGGTCCTGCCTTCTTGGGTACTAGTAAGAGAGGGGAATTCCAAGGACTGAAACTTTGTTGTACTACTTCGTCCTGAAGCATTTCATTCACCTGTTTGTGAATTTCTTGCTTGGAGCTATCTGGTAGGCGATACGGTTTTATATAAAGTGGGGGCTTTCCTTCCTCAGTGATGATCTGATGCTCTATGGCGTCAGTATATGTGAGGTAGTCACCCTCGAGAAGAAATAGGTTATTATAAGTGCGACAGATATTCAGGATAGATTTCCTTTCCTCCTGGTTACAATGACGCAACTCTAGGAGTGATTCTAGCCGTTCAAGCCTATTTTTTAGAAGATTTTGGGTTTCGTCCGCCCTTAACACATTGTAGTCATCCAGATCTTCCCATCCGACTTCTATGTCGTTGGTGCTTATTTCCTGATCGGTGTCTAATGTGTTCATTAATAGTACCTTTATTTTGTTGTCCTGTGGTGTTGTCAAACTATTACCCAGATATATCCCTGGCATGATCTCGGATTTTTTTATAATCAGTTCTTGACTGAGTTTTCCTTTAAATGGAATCTCCATTATTTGTTGAGATCGTGAATGCAATTTTATGAGATCGATTTTGGCATTTCGTTTTAAATTTACTGGGGATATTGGAGTTTCAGGTTCATGTTTTCCTGAACTCAGTTTTTCGGCAGTTTCCTTACCTTTTCTGTTACCACAAACTTTATTTAAATGGGGAGAGGAAGATTCAAGGCTGGTTGGTTTCGTTGTGTTTGTCACAGCATCAGATCCGGCCCGTAGACAAACGGATTCGGATGTTGACTCACGAACGGTGTTATCCAATTTTTCATGAATGCCTGTATTTTCCGTGGAAGACACCTCGTAAGGCGTGGCATTCTGAGTATTTTCCTTGACCTCATTTTTGTTTCCTAAAGGCTGCTCGAGTTCTACCATGGTTCTCTTCTTCACAGCGAATTTAAGGAATCCCTTTTCAAAGTTAATGTGGCATTGGTGCTTCGCAAGGAAATCGCTTCCCAGTATGCCATCGTGTTGAAATTCTACATTGCTTCCCACTACAAAAAGGTTATGCTTAAAGGGTATGGAGTGCCTATCAGTTCTGAATTCGAACTCCCCCAATACCTTTCCGCATGTGCTGACCGTTTTCCCTGCAATGGTGGATATAGTCACTGAGTCTGAATTATCTACAGATCGTTCAATATATAAGTTGTCTAATTTGATAAGACTGATGTCGGCGCCTGTGTCAATGAGGAAAGTGGAGTATTTTTTATCCGATGGATTAAATTTTACACGTATTACTGGCTCCTTAAATTCAGGGCAGAAAAATACGCGCATTTGAAAATTTACATCGGGATGGGGTGTATATCGGCGATTGTCTGTACTCGAGAAGGATTGCCGTTGCTCGCTGCCCGAGTGAGTTCGTTTCCCTGTTGTGAATTGGATACCCTGTTAATATTTTGATTTTGTCGTGTATTTCGATTTTCAATCTGGGGCGAGTTTCTCATTGTCCTGTTTTGAGATTGATTGGGCTGAGTTCTAAAAGGATTTCGACTCGTTGAAGGTTGGTCCTGGTTTCGCATATGAGCTAACCTGGTTCTGCACTCTGCCTGAGTGTGATTATACTTCCGACAGTATGTGCATTGGAGACGTTCAACCTCTGTCTTAATGCGTTGGGGGACGAAATTTGGAAAATTTGTGTTGCGATAACAAGTCGCAGAAGTATGTCCCCTCTTGTTGCATGTTTGGCAAACAATTAGTTGGTTCCTCCTAAAATTGTTAGTGGAAGTTTGCATTGAGTTATCGCTGTTCAATCTTTGAGATTGTTCCAAAGCGTAGCTAATGGCTGTTTTGAGATTTGAAGCCCTATGCGCTTTTACTAAGATTTTGAGACTGGAATTTTGTATCCCATCCTCAAACGTATTTAAAGCGAGTCTTTGATTTCCAGCCAGAAGATAAGTTCTGACTGCAGGATCAGATGAACTAGCGTATGTGGCGCTGTCCAATTCATGCAGGTGGTGTGTGAGTCTATTTGAAAATTCCTTCACACCCTCCTTGCTATCCTGTTTTGTTGCCACCAAATTATTTTGAGCAGCAGACCTAGAGATTAGAGCTTTAAATTCTCCCTCCAATTCAGATACCAAATCTTCCCATGTAGAAATAATTTTATGTTTGATGCAATCTCGCGCCGGTCCCTGTAATCTGGTCTTTACTACCCTTAGAATAAAGGATTTCTGGTTGTCTTCTTGTGCTTGTGAGAACAAAATGTCTCCACAAGAGACGAAACCCTCTAATTCATCAGGATTACCGTTAAATACCGGCACGAGTCCCAGTATGTCACTTAATCCTATTGGTAGGTTCATTCTAGAACTCTGTTCGCGTGTTTCCATACGTACGGTTTCCGATATTTCGTCCTCGCGATTTTGTATGAGCTCGGGCTCAGGTCTCTGCGAACGCGTACCCGGTTTATTTTTGTCGCTCACGACGTATTTGTGAAACAGACCTTCCCAAATGATGGTGAAAAGGGGTAGAGAACAAAGAGATGTAATTTTCATTTTATCGTGATACGATAACCAAGAGAAAAGACGAAAACAACAAGAATAATATATCCTCCAACTTAGTTAGTTAGATCCTATTGGGTAAAGTGTATTTTACTCCTAATTGTGAGAGAAACAATTTTCCTTTCGTTCGAGGGGAGCAAGGGCTAAAGTGTCACGGGCAAAAAGAGAAAAGGACCCTGAAATAGGTTTTTCCACAGGAACGTATAAAGAAAATCAACACACAAAAAAAGTCCAAAACAACGTCAAAGTTAAGTGCAAAGGACTTTAACTTTCCGTTTTCCTTCAGCTATCACTCAGAAACGATAGAAAATCTTCCCCAAAGAAGTTGAAATAGTTCCGAAAAGCAAATGTGTATATGTATATATATATATGTGTAAAATTTTTAGAAAATTGTTAAAGATATGCGTTTAAAAATATATGTTTATTAAGAAAAATGTATTCGTATCAATTTTATGAAAATTTTTATGTTTGTTTAATTTAAATTTTGCCTCTGTAAATTGAAATATGTGTAAAATTTTTGATAAATTTTAGTGTACGTTTATTTAAATTTCGTCTATAAAGGTGAACATATTTTCTATAGTTCCCTTGATTGCTTCACTATAATTTTATCCCTTCTGGGCACTTATATGGATATTCCCATTAGGAGAGAAAAAATATATAAACTAATTGCATTTAAAAGAAAAAATCAAATTTTAGAGGGTTTTTCTTGATCCTCGTGTGAAAAGAACAATTTTGAAAAAAGTATCTGAACATTATTCTTGGCGTCTCCTTTAGTTAATGATTTCGAAAATTTAAAATAAAAAAAAATTTATTTATTTTGGAGGCCGATTACTACGCAAAAATGACAAACTTAAATGAATTTTATCTTTATTTGAATTATCAAATTTAGTTCACTTTCTGTTTCACTTTTCACTTTAATAATAAAAATTTTCTTTTACCTGTGGTTGTTGTAGCTGCGACAGGAATCGGTTTTTCTGCTGACTGGGGTTCGCTCCACTGGATGTATTATTTTATTCTTCTCTGGTCCTAATCACTATCGTCAGGATCTAGCAGCAAATTTCCTGATGATTATGTTGTGCTGGTGTATAAGGAAAAAGATGTTTCCTCTTTTCCACGGAACTCGTGGCTGTTTTCGTAGCACTTTGATTTTATCTACTTTGCCGGTATCCAAGCCCCAGGCAACGCTTTTAAATTTCAATATCTTTCCGGTGTCAGCCCCGGTATACGCTTTAAAAATTTAAAAAAAAGGTTTTAATGTTACTGTTCCGGTGTTAGCCCCGGAATACGCTTTAGAAGAAATTTTGCTTCATTGTTTTTGTTGTTAGGGGATATCGCAAGTATTATCCCGCCAGTTTTAAATGTCTTCCTTCAAGCGCCTGGAGTGCGTGTCTTTGATGTCTTCAGGAATCAGTTATAGAGGATTTTGAAATTCTGCATTATCGGGACGTCCTTCGTGGATAATTTTTCCAGTGTTCTCTTTGGTAGGGGATTGTTGGATAATCCCCGAGTCTTCTTTGGTAGGGGATTTTGGGTATCCCACGCGCTGCCACCAAAATTTTTTGTTGTGTTTAGTAGGGGTTAGTTTCAGGACGCGAGTCTCCTGATCCTTAAAAGGACAAGGCGATCTCTTAAAACAGACCGCTCCTGAAATCTTGTCCTACAAGGGGTCGTTAACCGTGCTTCCTCTGATCCAGAGGGAAGAGTAACGTCCTTTTGGTTTGGCCTCAGTCTTCGCAAGTCCGCTGGTTTCCGTGGTGGCCAGGTGATACTCCAGATCTTCAGAAGTATTCTCTTTGAGGGTGTACCTATGCTTTACTCACCAGTAAAATGAAAAAGAAGGCTCGTTTTTCCTTTTAGTATTTTATTTATTTTTAATTTGAACTTCGCCCTTCTCCAGGATATTTTCCTTCAGGGACAACGGATGATATTTAACTGCGGCCCGGAGATCAATATACTATTCCTTTATAAAGGAAAAGGAATCGAAAATTGTATCCCAAAGATACACATTTTCGTGCAACAATCTCGATTTTCAATACATTTCGTGCGATGCTCAATGTTTGTTTTAGATAAGATTCAGTTTTCTGAATCTTCATCAATCTATTTGCATGTGAGGATTTGAAATGGTATTTGGGTATTGTTTGCTTGTGGCAAATTCGAACATCTGGTGTGATTTGCCATGGATTTGGTTTGTTTAATTTTCTAGGGAAATTACCAGATTGAAATGTATTTCTGGATTTTGAATAGAGATTATGCCGTGGGGCAAATGCAAAGCTATAAACGAATATTTGATTCGTTTATTGCGAATTTTGATTTTAGTTTTGGTTTTCTGATTAAATTATGCCGTGGGGCAAATGCAAAGCGATAAACGAATATTTTGATTCGTTTATTGCGAATTTTGGATTTGGTTTTGGTTTTTCAGGATTTTGATAGGATTTAATGTTTTGATGTAGGATTTCTGGGATTAGGATGTATGGATGGGGAAAAAGGTGGTAGGGCTTTTTAGAGCACTACAGTAATCCTTCCGCCCGGTACCGGATACATAGCTTGTACTTCTCCGCGGAGCCAGGTACTGCGGGCAGTGAAGAATCCACAGCCAGGACTACATATTCAACTTGTGGGTCGGTGGTATCTCTCCGTAGCATCAGGGTTGGCCGGTATTCTTCAATCCATCTTCTTCAGAGATGGCCCGCCAGCCGCTGCGCTGTTCTCCAGCTCGCTCCACCAACAAGGTCGTGGTCATCGAATTCATTGGGTGCCATCGCACCGCAAAAACGTCGCACCAGGAAATGGATGGGCGTGAGATTTTCTTCGTCGTTCGGATCCAAATCGAACCATTGTCTTAGCTCTGTAGTAGCCTTTCTTTTACCAGCTCCACTCTCTACAGCTGCACTAGTTTTGACCACTTCTTTTACCACATTGTCTGGCGGTTTCGTTTGTTTTCGTGTTTGCTGTCCCACCGTTAATGTTGTGTTGTCAATAAAGCCATAACTCATTTGATACCTTGTCATAAAGTCATCATCGATTTTCGGAAACAATGCTTTCTTCTCGGTGTCCCAAAAGAATATAGCGCCACCCTTGACTGTGTATGTCCGTACACCATTTTCAAAACCATACGTAACTCCATTCACGGATATCTGATTCTTTGGTATTCACTGATTCTTGCTAACATCCCAACGATTATATTCAGTTTCGAATTGTTCAGCATTCGTTTCGAGAGCTTTAGGAATCCTTTGATTTGTTCCGTACACCAGCGATAGTGTTCGTTTTCGTAGAGACTCATCAGTTGGTTGGCACTGTCGTCGGGTTGACCACCACGTTCTTGCCATGGCAGCCACTTTTCTTCGACATCACACCACTTGTATTTGTACGGAGTTGTTGGATCGATGTAAATAGCTACTCCCTTACTAATGTAGTACATTTTTAGCTTTCTTATTTGATGTTCCGGTGGAATGTACTGCAGCGGAGTTGTCAATTCTTTCTTTTCTCTTCCCCTTCCAGGTCTACCTGGAGCTCGTTCTGTTGGTTGTTTATGTTTAGATTCACTTCTTATTGCTTCGATTTCGAAGTGAAGTCTAACTAGCAATTCCCTCTCGTCTTCTTTTGTCCTGCCGTAGTTGACAAATCTCACCGGCGCGCTGTTCCTGGCCTCACACCCGTGCAAGACCCATGCTAAACTGGTAAGTGAAGCAACTGGTTCGGTGCTTCTCCCTTTCTCCAGCCTCCTTGTAACTATCAGGCCGCAGTTGTCCTGGCCAATAAGTAATTTAGGCTCTTGCTGGGTGTAGGTCAACTGCTCTCCGAGGTCTCGTAGGTGCTTGCATCCTTCAATCGTTTCTTTCCTCACCTCCTACTTCGAGAGTTTAAAATTGGGAATGGTTCTCACCTCGATCAAACTTCCAGTTTGGCTATGAGCTTCCTTGATTCGCACTTGGGCTCTTTGCGAGTCGTTCCTCCCGATGGCCAGTCCACCAGCTGTCTCCAGAACGAACGCTTCCTCTCTGCCTTTCGCACCGATCTTTTCGGAGATTGACGAGTCCAGCAACGAAATGGTGGATCCCCCATCAAGCAGAGCCAATACCCTGGTTGATCCTTTAGGTCTATAGAGATTCACTGGAACCATCTTTAGGTATGATTTGGTGGCACTGACGGTGCGCATGGCAGTAACCACCTCTCCTATGGTTTGCTCAGGTTCGCTGTTCAATGGAGAGGTCTCATGGCGTGACCTTCCTTCTCTTCGTGGTGGCATCCTCGGTGAAAATTCGCTTATCACACGGTGGTGCCTTGCAATCAGAACTTCGGTGTTTCGAGCGAAGGCATTTAAAAAAGCCTTGCCTTCTTCACCAGGTCCCATTTCTCGCCAATACTGGCCCCCTCAAACATGGGGCATCTGGAGACGACGTGTTCTCTGAGACAAACTGGACATTATAATTTGCTTCCGTTCCTAAGTGCTCCAATTTCTTGAACGGTGTGGTTTGCTCTCCTTCCCGAATCGCGCCCTCCTTGGGATGACGTATGTTAATGGTAGCCTTGTGGCGGTTCTTGTGAACGCCACTACTACCTGCTTAGCTACCACCAGGTAACCCCCTTTTTTATAAGCGTCCTGTCCCAAAAAAGCGCGTACTCACCTGCATTGGCATGTCTAACAACCACAAAAACTTGTAAAAAGCAATGTCTGCTGATGCGAAAAGTATAACATGGGCATTTAAAAACCTGAAAAGTATGACTTACCTGCCCATACGACTAACCACCAGCTGCAATACTTACTGCGCTGATTTAAACACCATCAGAAATACAAGCATGGCCATAGGAAGGGCAAATTGGTCGCACATCTAGCAACCAACATTACATTACTTCCTACCAAGGAAATGCTCATAAGAAGCGGCGACAATGCAACAAGAGATGTTTATACTTCTCTTGATTCGTTCACGAAATGCCCACATCGGTCGCTAACTCGAGCCACACACAGGGAAACTCGCATCTGGCAGCAAACAGGCAATAGAGAACTCGCCAGTGTAAATACACGTACGCCGGTTCGACTTCATTAATGCCAACATCCAACATGCGCACGATCAGCAATCATGCTAACGTAGGCGCTGATCGTGCAAATACAATGATCTGTTCAGAACAACTCGCCCCAGCTGCGAATGTGTTGTTTTTCATGTATAGGCAATGTCTATGGTTCGCATGCTGGGCGACACAAGCGATGAGCACCAACAGGGGATCATGGTGTGTGTTCAGCCCTTCTATGGTAGGAAGTAAAGGAGTAAAAAGGAAAATGACCAAATATGGTCATCGAGGCGATAGATAGATTTTTGGTATCCTGTCGCTTCGAGAGCAATGATTAGTAGCGTCGTGAATACTGACAGGAAAAGCATAGTCTCAGACCGGATTAATTAGATCTCTCATGGGATGTCCCAAGAGACAACATAGTGCGCTGTTCAGGTTAAACGTGAACTATTATATTGTAAAATACTATTGATAATTACCGTTACATCATTCAATACAAATGTTAATAACAATATTCCATACTAGTGTTAGATACAACAACTATAGTGCTCTTGTTAGATACAATAACTATAGTGCTCGGTTCAGGTTAAACGTGAACCATTATATTGTTAAATACTAATTATAATTACCGTTACATCATTCAATACAAATGTTATTAACAATATTCCATACTAGTGTTAGATACAACAAGTATAGTGCTCGGTTCAGGTTAAACGTGAACTATTATATTGTAAAATACTAATGATAATTACCGTTACATCATTCAATACAAATGTTAATAACTATATTCTATACTAGTGTTAAATACAATAACGATAGTGCTCTGTTAAGTTTAACGCGAACTATTATATTATCCAATATTAATGTTAATAACTATAGTCCATACTAGTGATAAATACAATAGCGATGGTGCTCTGTTAAGTTAAGCGTGAACTATTATATTAATCGATACTAATGTTAATAACTATATTCAATACTAGTGTTAAATACAATAACTTTAGTAACCTTGGAGTCGGATTTTGTAAATAGCAGTTTTGTTTATCAATTGAGAATAAAGAACCTTTTTTACGTTACCGGAGTAACACAGAGTATTTCTTGTGCGGTGAATATACGCAGACAGCAGCCGGATTGGGTTGGCGTTCCGCTATTACAACCACCACTAAACAATAAACCCCACAGCCTCACTTCAGCTCCCAAGATACTTCGGGTGCGGCGAAATCACCACACATGTCTAGGTCCAGTCTCACGAAGTCGCTGAACCCTTCGATGGCTGTGGTGAACCATGAGCCATCTGTACCTCATGGATGACGGCATCTTGGCAGTCAGTTCCTTTACCGTCTCAGGTGAGTTCAAATATTGGTCCTTGCCTAGCGCCCTGATCGTAACCACGGAGTTCGTCACCTGGCCGGTAAAGACTCCAATCTGGTTCGGGTCCTCTGTGACTCGAGGCAGTCCCTTTAATTTCGATGACTCCGCCAGGGCTGACGCTTCCGGCCTTTCGAAGCGACTCTCCAGTCCCTTCATTACCTCTTGTGGGTCCTCGGCAATAAATAGGAGACTTCTAAGGGCTTACAGTACGAAAGTCCATAGCTGCTTTCAAAGTACGTGGCTCCATAACTCGCGTCTATATTTTGGGTCATTAAATGGCCATTTACAGGTCGTTTGTCACCGCAAAATTCTTAGCCATTGTTTTCCGCCGAAGTAAGAAATCCCTTTTATAAATGCTCATGTTGCTTTTCCTTTTATCCAAATACAGAAGGATATAAATGGATGGTGCACTGTAGTTAATGGCGAGGAGTTTGGCATGGCAGTGCTGTTAAGCCAGTTAGTCTTATGTGTCGTATTGTGTGTTCTTTTATTTCTTAACGTTTGCAAACACTAAAAAAAATATAAGCAAAATAAATTAGTATGTATTATTTTAACATCCAAAGTAAAGAAATTCAATCAACATCAAGGGAACCCACTCTTCTTCAAAGGAGGAAGAAGGGTGGTATTACCCAGTGGTATAACAGCATCTTGAGGAGGTAGGATCAGATGGCGAAGCGTGGAAGGAAAGAGCACAGCCGACTCAGTGAGGTCATGATCTTTCGGGTTCCTACAGGGCAATAGTAAATAGTAATTATAGTGGAAGAGACCACTAATGAGTCTATTCGAATGACAAAAGACAGTCTTCAATCTGCCGAATTAAAACTAGTCGACCACAAAATGCAGTCCTAACAACTAGTCGAAATTGTGTGAAATATGCTAATTTGCAGATCGAAAATCAGACCATACGATTAAAAGAAAAGGGGAGATAAAAGTCGCACGTAGAGTATGCGAGTAAAACGTCGCTGGCGCATAGACAGCTTTATTTGGAATATTGCCAAACGTTGGTAATTATCTTAGAAAGGGTAGACACATCAATGCTAGCATATGCCACATGAGTGTGTGCCGTAGCTCTACAAATGAAACATCTGGGAAGTATGATGAGATCAACACACATGTTTTGTGCATTAAGGCAGCATGCGGCTTCGGGACGATACCCAATGAAGCATCAGTCGTTATAGCCGGTTTACTGATCATAGACATCCTAGCTAACGCAATGCTTGGGATCTATAAAAGGCGAGTCACGAGGAATGAAGTATCTGGTTGAATGGGGACAATAGACCTGGAAGAACGATAATACTATTGCTATATGGTACGCTAGGTGGAACATGGGTTTAAAAGGTAATGGACCTCATCCCATCCTTAGAAGTTTGAAGTTGCAACTACCATCTTATGTAGTTCTTGTTTTGGACTGTTCACCGCTTTCACCACATTGCGATGAGTAAGCGGAGGGTGCTGAGCAAACTGTTTTGTATGCAGCCGTTCGGTGCCACTCTCGAGGTCATGGCACTTTGTAGATTATATGATGTGATCAAACTATTGTTGAACCGAAATTATCCCTCAACAAACTCTATAAGTTACGTGAACTCGAAGGAACAAGACGAGAACTCACACAAAGCAACTTAAGGGCTAACCAGCCCCATAAAATTCAATCCTGTGGGGGTATTAGGAAGACATGCAAAGATGTGTTTTAGTACGTGGGCGCACCGTTGTTACATACTGCACAACGGTGTGAATCTTGCAAGCGAGTGGCTCGAGCCCTTAGTGTCTTTTTAAGATTACACATCTTTTGGCGCAATTTAAAAGAACACACTTACAAGTTAAGGCAACTTTCGGTCCCAGATCTAGAAATAAATAATGCGTCACACATATCGATAACACATGCGACGCACAACGAACAAAGGATGATGTCAGGCCTTAGGAAGGGACACCAGAGTCAGAATTCCCACCAATCATAGCGATAAAAACTTAGTATAAATAACCCAATTCATTCTTGAACCATGCTCTTTGTTCCCTATAGATCGAACTATGTAGATCCTAAATTTTATTTTCCCGAATAATGTCTTAATGCACGAGTAGACATAGTCACTGTCTGCATAAAAAATATTGTTTGATCTTTCACTGAGGCAAAACATAATTTACACACACATAAGAAAGGAGAGTACACCCGTTTGGTAGAAACCTTGACGTGGTGCGGGGGCTTAAACTACAATGAATCACTCAGGCTATTGTAACACCAGAGTGTAACCTCTGATATTATCATTCAATATTCAGTTATTGGGCAGCTAATGGCCAAAGTATTGTATTATTGTTGTTATTAATATTTTATTATTGTCCCTGCTCGGGCGCCAAAATGTAACACCTGAGCGTAACCCCAGATGCTAACATTTAGTATTTATTTATCGGGAATGTGATTTTATTTATAATTTCTGTTATTAGGCCCAACGTTGGGCACCAAAATGTTGTATTTATGTTTTTGGAGGAGTTTTCGTTACTTACGGCGTGCTAGAACTCTTCTGGTGCCTCCTGTGTCCTCTCGCTGGTTAAAAGATGCGCTGTTACTTTGGTTTTGCGCTTTATTTTAGCACTTTTGCTTAACTTTTAATTATACGTTGTTAGTAATCAACTTTACAGTTATTTGTTTTAGTTAGAAACAAGAAGACCCGCTGTACTTATGCGAGGCCGCAGTCTTCTTGTTATATTATTACACTACACTGCTCAGAAACGCATTTGCAACACCCTTTTTATACCAAATTATTGGTGAGGAAATGCAGATAATGCATTTTCCTCATCTAGAACGTGTAACCTGTTCTGAGGTTATTTGCCTGTCAAGGCCATTCGCAATATTCAATAATTGTTTCATTTGCCCTGCTAAAAATGCAACTTAATTGGTTTCATACGAAGAACCAATTATAGGGCATTGCCCGTGTGTGCAAATCGTACGATTAATTTCGCTTCACTCCTGTGTTCGCTACTTCGTCGAACTCAGCACTTTTCCGACGCTCAATTACTTCGTAGTCGGTGGCCTTTGGCAATACCGCTCGTGTCATATATCTTGTATCACACTTGTTTCCCGGAAAAAAATATGCATCTGAAATATGAGACCGTGTAGGTCCGCGGACAGCTGCTCGCTTGATTTTTGAAATACGAAGCAGAATGCAGTGGCCTTGGGGAGTGGGTCAAGTATTTGATCGATATATGATAATTGTTTTGGCCTTGGAAGGTGGGTATGAATGGGTAATTATCGCAACGTATGCGATGATGGATTAATTGCCCGTGGAGAAGGCTTTGCATATGAGTGGATGGGTGATCATATGCGAATTTTAATTGCCTGTGGGAAAGGCGTGTATTGCATTGTATGCAAAATACTTTGAGGATTGTTTGATGATTATTCGATGCAAGTATGATTAAATATTAATTGTTTGAGAGGGGGTGTAAAGCGAGGTGTAATACTATGCTGACAGAAGCATATGCTGACGGAAGCATATGCTTCCAGCAGGGCTACCTATGTCAGACAGGCTAGCGAGGAGTAACACACAAAGTTCTGCCACCCCCAATCCAGGGTATTACGCTGTGGCGGTTCTACGAACCACACAAACCACTATAGGTCTAGATGTCGTCGTTCCACCAAGGAACATGCTCACCTATATCCCGACTACACGTGCCCACAGACACGTGTCCTCAAAAGTCCTCCTTTACACCTGAAATAAAAGGAAACATTCATCCTGGAGTCAACAACCCCAAGTATCCACAGATACGTGAGCCACAAGTCCGAACAATTTTTCATACGCCTGCACGGCGATCGAAGGACATGACCCGGCATAGAAATTGTGTATCGATCCATTAACTGGATATACACAAACGGTTGGAACAGCTGCGCCAGATGTCGACAAACATCACGTCTCCGGCGATAAGCTAATTGCCGAAAACCAATCCGTCGACAAAACCTTTGTCCCTGCCGCAATGTACTTCGCCCAAACAAAGGCCATTGCGATGCAACAGCAATAAACGAAAATGCTGTTCCCATAGGGCTAAGTAAACACGATCCCAAGATCGACTACTGTAAATCACACACTCGATTGTTTGCACAAGCAATCGCACTAAATGATCTACAGCAAGCAGACAATAACCTCCGCGTCTGTATGTGTGAGCACGATCTTCACTGGTGGAGAGATTCTCGATTGAGAGGAAGTCCGGATATACGCGTCGGCACGTGGAATGCTCGAACATTATATAAACCACGCCCGATACACACGGTTGTAGAAAAAGCGAAACAATATAAAATGGACATCGTCGCGCTTCAGGACAAAAGACACCACTCGAACATCCTTGATATAAGATCATATAGAGAAGCAGATTGCGACTCCGAGCATTTTCTAGTGATGGGCAAAATTAGGAGTCGGTTCGCAGCAAACCCACATGGGCAGTCACGGGAGACGAGCAAAAAGTTCGACATTGATAAACTAAAAGACCTGCGCAAAAGTGCTGAATATCAAGACGAACTAGCAAATATATCTAGCATCCTAGAGAATGGGGGCAGTGGGGAAGAGGAAGCCAATAATGTGGAAATTGAGTGGGCATCGATCAGAGATGTAATCAAACAAACATCCCAAACGGTATTAGGATTTAAGAAAACAATTAAGTCCAAGCCTTGGTTTGACCATGAATGCAGGGCAAAGAATGAAGAACGTAAACGCCTCGGATTGATTCACTTACACAGATATGATGAAGTCAACGCAGGAAGATACGAGATAATTCGGAAAGAGACAATGAAACTTTTCAAAGGCAAAAACCGCGAATGGGAGAAGACTCGGATCGAAACAATCCTAGAAAATGCCAAAGCAAAGAACATCAGGAGTACGTATGCTGGCATAAATTCAATTAGAAATGGCTAGCGAGCGAGAGCCAATATAATTCGCAAACGGCTGTCTGGTCACAGAAACAAACAATATCGTGACAAGATGGAAGCAGTTCTTTAAAAACCTATTCAACGTCCGCACCCATCAACCACAAATAAACTCACCAGACGCAACGATACAGCCGAGCATCAGATCCCAGAGCGTTCTTTCAAGAAGTTGTATACGAAATAAATCGATTGAAAAACAACAAGGCTCCCGGATTTGACTGCATACTGGCAGAGCTTGTGAAGAATGGAGGAGAGGCAACCGCTTGAAAGATCCACCAACTGATTAAAACAATATGGGATAAGAAAGACACTCCGGAAGAATGGAAAACCTCAATAGTCGTCCCCATTTTCAAAAAAACAAAAAGCGACAGATCGGACTGCAAAAACTACAGAGAAATATCATTGTTCCCAACCACATACAAAATACTTACAAATGTGATACTGGCGAGAATCACACCGTACGCAGAAGAAATAGTAGGAGATTACCACTGTGGATTTCGTAGAAACCGATCAACGAGCGACCAAATTTTAATCTGCATGAACGAAAATAAAGGGCGAGTTAGAATAGAAAACCACCTCTCAGAATCGTTTAAAATCCGCGACAGACTAAACATTAACATGGCCTTTCACAATGTCTTTTTAACCTTGTGCTCGAGTATGTAATCAGAAAGGTACAAGACGAGAACGTGCCGAATCATCCCTGAACGGAGTCACACAAGTCCTCGTATATGGGGATGACATAGCCGTTCTGGGCGATAATCTAGAAACTAAGTAAAAACTGTGAAATAAATGATGGCAAAACAAAATATATGATTACGGCGCGAGCAGGTGGACCTCAGGGAACACATATAATCGTCAAAGGCAAGATATTTGAAAAAGCTAGAGTTTAAATATCTGGGAACGATACTGACGACCAGTTATGAAATGTCAAAGGAATTTAACAAAAGACTACACTCCGACAACGCTAGTTGGCATGCAGTCAGTAAACTGCTGAATTCCAAACTGCTATCACGTAACATAAAGCTCCGTGTCTATAGAACCATAATCATGTCGACTGCTTTATACGGATGCGAAACATTGACTCTCACAAAACAGGAAGAAAACAAATTCTGCGTATTCGAGAATTAAAATTTTAAGGGGTATCTTTGGAGATAAATATGACAAGGAGGCAGGACAATGGTGGAAACTTCACAACCACGAATTGGAAAAACTACACTGTGTTACGCACCTACCTCGCGTCTAGGTCCCCCCTAACATTCACAAATCCCCTTTCGTAAGTTTCCCCTCTCTACCTCTAAAAGGCGAACAACTCGCCACGTTAGCTACTTCGCATAAACTACTTTGTGCAAATTCTACTTGGTAGAGGAAATAATAAAAGACGGCGTTGGCGCCGAATAAAAAATAAACGTCAACGGCAATGAAAATTAATACGTTCGCCGTAAAACTACGCTAGACACCAGTCGGCAGTCGAGATTCATTACACCAATGTGTATGTGAGCAATCGTAAATTAAAATTCAAGAAGGACGCGTTATCAATATAAGTCATACAGGAAGAATTATCTGAAGAAATAATAATTGAAAAGTTGACGAGAAAGCAAAGACAACCCGCAGCGGACTGAAGCTGAACAGGGGAGCACGACGCACTACGCCCCCTGCAACTTGAAAGCAGCAGTATCAACAGCAACACACAGCGACCACTCAACGGGCGACTAAACACAAGTAAGTCCCTCTATCATCATCATCATCGGCACTACAACCGGGAATCGGTCTTGGCCTTATTTAGCAAGTCCTGAGGCTTGTTAAATTTTCCATAATGATTTGTTTTTTCCGGGCAAGGTCATTAGTCTTGCGCCAGAGGCTCCCCGGCGGGGAATCGAACCCCGGTCTCCCGCGTGACAGGCGGGTATACTAACCAGTATACTATTGAGGAGAATATCCTTTTTTTATTCTGTCTATCACATAAAGCCTTGCACTTAATGTTTTCAGCACGAAAATTGACAATATAAAAACGGCACACGTTAGGATACTGTGGCGGCCCCTCTATACTTACCATCAAATTAACAATATTCTAATATATTAAAAATATATATAATATTTAAAATGTGTGTGAAAACTTATAACAATTCTGGCGCAGCCGGTTACCACCAGCTCAGATTGTATCAAATCCGTCGGGGATACAATCCAGTGGTGGGTAGAGCCCTGGGGCTCTAACGTCCCTCGACTAGCGGAACTAGCGGCTAGGATAAAAGATAAAAAGCCGTATAACGAAATAAACCAAAAAATAAATAAAAATGTTGGTTCTCCTTTTTTCCTTTTGTTTTCCAATTACAGGAGAGAGGACGAGATCAACGTTGGGAAAAAGTTATAAATAATTTACCCAAATATTTTCCGCTGTTTCTCGTTTTTATTTTCAGGTTTTTGTCTTTTTCTTTTCGTTATTGCTTTCCATAGGTATCGAGATAGGGTCTTGTCCCTCATAGTTGGGTCGTTTTTTTTAGATTGATTCTTGTCCCTCATCATCGGGTCGGTTGTTCCACAATCGTGTCTTTTGTTCGCTACGGTTAATAGCGAACCACGGTTAGAATAATCCGGGTAGTCCCTCCGGACGTAAACAATTAAACGCGCGTAAAGCATTACCGTTGATGCAAACGAAGAGCCACACAAGGAAACTATCCGCGGAAAATAAAACGGAAGAACCCGTCGCCCCTATGCTGGCTGTGGAAAAAATTGTGGACCTAGTCCAAGCTAATGTGGAAGTATACAGTGGCCAGAAAGGGCCTAACGCAGCAAGGGAACTACATAGTTTCCTCGAAAGCTGTGACAAGATGCTGGACTGCTTATCAGAGGAAGAGGAAAAAAATTTCCTGCGCTGGTTGCCCATGAAATTAACTGGGAAAGCTCGCCGCATGTTCAAAGAACAACTCCCAGCGACTTTCAAGGAGTTTGAACAATGACTCCGAAGCACGATACTACACACGCGTCATACGAAGTCGAAACTCTCTCGTATGCGACAATCCCGCGAAGAGGATGTCGCCGATTTCACCCACCGCATAACGCAAGCAGTAACGGACTGCAATGAAGCGGCAAAACGTAAGTATGGGAGTGCAAATTGCATAAGGTTCACCTTCCAGACCGAAGATTAGCGAAATCGGTTCTGATGGTAGGAATCAGAAACGACCAACTGAGGCATCTGATAGTACAATCAGAAAAAGACCCTTTAGATAGGATAATTGCTAGGGTTCTCGAGTTAGAACAAACCGAGAATGAAATGAGAATCAAGAGTGGATGGTATGAAACACCAACGAGGTATTATGCCCAGTCACCTTCACCTGAAAGGAACAACACATACCATGCCCCCATCTCACCAAATAGGTAACCAATCCTAAAAAATAACCCATTTTACTATTGGGAGGATGAACAAGATCCCCCAGAGGAAACAAATTGGGTTTTATATAGAACCTACGGGGATAATCGACCAAACCCCCAGAAATCGAGGCAAAAGCAGAATAGGCCTAGGCCTATAAACGATGCGACTCGGGTAGTAGGGACATAGAATAAGAACTCTAACACTAGATTCCCAGAACGATCTCACCCCGTTATACGCCCACAACCTTGAAAAAAAAACCGTTTAGGTCGGAAACACCACCACACACTTCTAGAAGACCAACAGGGTCTAAACCAAACAATCGCCAACGCAGTTTTTTATTATTTTCTCTACCAAGTAGAATTTGCACAAAGTAATTTATGCAAATTAGCTACTTGGCGAGCTGTTCTCCTTTTAGAGGTAGAGAGGGGAAACTTACGAAAGGGGATTAGTGAATGTTAGGGGAACCTGGACGCGAGGTAGGTCCGTCACAACCGCAATCCTACAATAGTGAGAGTAATCAGGTCGCGAAGATTAAGATGGGCCGAACATGTAGCGCGAATGGGCAACGATAGCACCGTGCGTAGAATTCATGACGGTAGATCAACGGGAAAGAGACCGGCAGGACGGCCGCGACGGAGATGGGAAGACAATGTTAGGTTCAACCTTGAGGAGATCGGATCGGCTGGTCAAGCGTGGAAGGAGAGTGCACAGGACAGGGAGCTATGGCGGAGCGGAGTCGGGGAGGTCATGAACTTCCGGGTTCTATAGGCCAATAAATAGTATAGTAATAAGGCAGGAAAGTTAACAAACGCTAAAGATGCAATATCTCCCCCTAAAAAACCGATCGGTCTTTTGTGATTTACTATCCTTTCATCTTTGTAGTTAGAGAACGCAGGCAAAGACCCAGTAAACTCTATCAATGTAAGTAACCCTTCCAGTTTCATGCTCATATATCGAAATATCGAGCCTATCGTTCTCATGGAGATGGTTGATTTTGGTCCTTGTAATACAACTAGAGGACAGACACAGCAATAAGGGAATATTTGCTCTCATCTCGCACTTCAGCCTTCCTACCGCTTTAATAAAGTATCAGGCCAGCAGTTACATCAGCCTGGGAAGAATATAAACCAAGCATAATTTATTTTCAATATACGTTTATTGCATGGGATCTCGTTAAGTACTGTTCTGCGTAATTGTATTTTTATTTAACTCTTTATGTATATATGTATATATATATATATATATTTCTTCGTATATGTAATTGATGATATAATGTATTCATATGTCTAATAATTATTCTAGCAAGAAATAACGAAAACCAGGTATAGCAAGTTATTTTAACAGTTTATGTATCAACATTTTATGAATGAAAATATAAACATTTAACAGATATTAGCATTCGAAGGCATCATAGATCTAGATGTTGAGGGAATAGTTTCAAATTATAATTACATACAAATATAATATAAAGTGAAATCATAAATTAATATCGCACGGAGAGTGTATGAATATTGTATTTCATATAAAACTTTTTTCATGACATTGAGATAAAACTGGGACGTTATTATTATTATTTATATATTCGTTATTATTTATTTTACATTAAAAAGCAACTGTCTGATTTATTTTTTAGAAATCATAAAATTAAGCCGATATTATTCTTCGTTTGTAATATTTGTAACCTCTTGTTAGCGCGTATTTTTGGTTTTCTAATATATACAATGAAACGACCAGAATTAAAAAAAAATCCGTGGGTTGTGAATAAATATACAATTCTCTGAGGGATGGTGAGATATAAATTTTCAACACATGTTCTAAGTGGACACACATTTTCTATTTACAAAAAAAATAATGTAATAATGATTTGATGTATTTGTTTTAAGGTAACTCTCTTATTTTTTGTATTATCTCTTAATTAATATATATATATATTATAAATCTTTTTTTTTTGTTGCTTTCCTCTCCTTAATATTTAATTTGCAGCTTTTCTTAACCCTTTTTTTCTTTTTCAAGCTCTAAGGAGATTTTATGCATATTATTTAATAACACATATTTAATTTTATTTACTTTCAAAATCTATATAATGAACAACACATTGAATTTGCCAATTTAATTTTATATTATATGTTTCTTGTCTCTTTATTTTTTTCCTTAAATTAGACGTGTAGTACTTGAATAGCTAAGAACAATTCTGCTTTGTGTTTCAAATATTCGACCAGCTTTGGTCTATTGACGCTCATTTTTAATAATTGCGAATTATATTTAATATTGCATACATACATACAATTAACCGCTGACAGATTAAAGTAGAGGTATAAAAAATGAATGAAATATATTAACTTAAGCGTCATAGAGTTTCGACTTATATGTTCGGTGCCCGATCGAGCTATGATATGCGAGGTAAAGCAAATAATTCTATTTTATTATAACTTAATAGTAATGTAATTTAATATCTAATGGAAAATATATAATATTACCAGATCTTTTGCGAGAGTTTTCTTATTTCTTTTCAAAACATATTGCGCAATTTGTTGGTCCTAAACCCTTTTTAAAATTAATTATAAGTAACCTATAATCTCATACAATCAATGTCAAACTTTTGCTCACTCCCCATAGATTAACAATTTACCTATGGTTTACTATACTACTCTGGTGAACTATTCATAGAACATTCAGTAGGATAATGGTAAAAGCGACCGCAGGACTTGTGAAACAAAGTAAGGACGGTCGATAATTAAGATAATATAATATCGGGTTTTCCAATAGGGACTTGACAACTTTGAATTTAATTTGTGAGCGCACTCTTTCACTAATCATCGAACTGTCACTGTCAATTTATTCAGTAAACTCAATATTTTCATCATGCTTAAGTACACGAACGAACAACGTCTGTAAATTATACAAATTTACTACCGAAAAAAAGTTGTTAAGTCCCTATTGAAAAACCCTATACAATCACGAGGTTTGAACACCCCAGCTTCAAAAATCCTATAAGTCTTAAGATATATTTAGTGGTTCAGTATTGTGGGTTTTTTTATGGGAAAGGGAGATGAACCTCGATTTTCTTATAGTCTGTAGTTTTCATAAGAGAGATAAATATCGATTTTCATGTCCTCCATTATAGTATAATATGTACCGGTTTTCCGTTCTTCCTGCTTTCATGAAACCTCTGATCTCTGTTGGCATAAAACCAATCCAAGAAATGTTGTACGTTCTCATTTAAAGAAAAGTCTTTGCCTCCTAAAAAATGTAGAACTAGTAATAATCTGTAATGGTCAGATCTGAAAAATTTGGTGAGTGTAATACTGAAAGATGGGGGGTTGGGAACGAACATACGGGGCAAAGTGAACTGACTACATTCAACCCGGCAAAGGCCAAGACGATCGTTGTCCCTGTTCAATCCAAGTTGACATGCAGTCTCCAAGTGACACCGCTGGATAGCTACTTTGGCACCCGCCAAGTAGTGAACCAATGTATGCAGCGACATCCTGAGAAAGGTTGGCGCAAGGCTAGTAACCTTGCCAATAAAAACAAACTATTATGGCAAATTTAACAAGCATCGGATATGGACCAGATATACGACGACGACCACGGAAACAAAAATAGGTAAGCGATTTGAGTATTTTCTCATGGAAAGTTCGCTCACTATATAGAATTCGAGCTGTACAGCACTTAACCGATGCCCTGACAGAATATAAGGTTGACAAAACAGCATTACAAGAAATAAGATGTACGGGGAGTAATGTTATTTAAAAAAAAAAAGATTGACATTTATTATACGAGGGTTGCCTTTTATATTTCGGGATTAGAGAACAAAAACAACTATTGTTCATCGAAAATCACTTTATTGTTTCTCAAAATATTCCCCATGAAGATCTATACACTTTTGCATGCGTTTGAACCAATTGTCGAAGCACTTTTGCCACTCTGATTGAGGTATCTCCAACACATGCATTCTGAATACAGCAACCGCTTCTTCAGGTGTCGAAAAACGTTGACCTCTCAGTTTGTTTTTTACGTACGGGAATAAAAAGAAGTCATTCGGTGCCAAGTCAGGACTATACGGCGGATGACCCATCAAATCGATGTTTTGGGTGCTCAAAAATGCAGTTGTCGCACCCGATGTGTGAGAGCTCGCATTGTCGTGGTGAAGAGTGATCCGTCTTCGGCGGTTGGTTTTCTGATTTCTTGGAAGACAACTGGCAAACAAATGGTTGTGTACCACTCAGAATTGACTGTTCTGCGTTGTTCTAGTGGTACGGTTGCGATATGTCCAGTTTTTCCGAAAAAACAGGCGACCATTTGCTTGGAAGTGCTTCGTGCGCGAACAACTTTTGTTGGATTTGGCTCATCTTGAAACACCCAGACAGTACAACTGCTGTTTACTTTCGGGCTCATACGCGTAAATCCACGATTCATCACCTGTCACGATGTCATAGACGTGTTTCGAAGCACCGCGACCGTATTTTTTGAGCATTTCTTTCAACCAATTGACACGAGCCTTTTTTTGGGCGATTGACAAATTGTGTGGGATCCAACGCGAACAAATATTTTTGACAGTCAAATGTTTATGCAATATTGAATGTACGCTGGTCCCACTAACGCCTAAGGTTGTCTCAATCTCACGATAGGTCACATGACGATCTTCCAATATCAGTTCGCGCACAGCATCAATGGTTTTCGGAACAACAACTGATTTTGGACGACCTTCACGAAATTCATCTTGGGGTGAACTACGACCACGATTGAATTCACCATACCATCGATAAACACTGGTCCTTGATGGAGCTTCATCGCCAAAAATTGAATTAAGTTCATCCATGCTCTGTTGCTGAGTTAATCCGCGCCGAAAGTTGTAAAAAATAATCGCACGAAAATGATGACGATTTAATTCCATTTTTGGGCCGAGATGAATCTTTTAAGTTACTGTAAACAACACAAATAGCGCTCGTATGTCAAAACGTTCTGAGTGCGTATAACCTCAAAAATGTCCAACTGTACGACAGAGCTGTCAATTGCCGTATTGCAACGCTAGGGTTGCCAAATCCCGAAACATAAGAGGCAACCCTCGTAGCTGCCATGCAAAACACCATGTGCTCGGGGTAGGCTTTCTAGTCAGCCAAAACTAAAGCCTGCCATATTCCAAGCACAAAAAGAACGAGATCAAGAAAAGGTTTTGAAGCAAAAGGCGCATAATCAAGCCCTTAACGTTGAGCTTTGTACACTGAATGAAAATGTTTGTTGGCAATTTTGTTTCTTTTTGTTCAAACTTTGTTTTTTATTGGACATGAATTGTATTCCTTTCAAATTACTCCTCGGCAGATATAATGCAAATATTTTTCGTCGTTTCCAATCTTCGTAGCATTTCTGGTATTTAGTCGACTTCGATTCCATCTTTTTGGATTTATTTTTTATCGAACGGACGTGGCATGGTATTTTTTTCAAACTAAAATCTCATAAAATTGGCGCAAGGCTAATAACCTTGTCCGGAAAAACAAACTATTATGGCACATTTAACAAGCCTCGGATATGGACCGGATACACGACGACGACCACGGAAACGCAAATGGATAAACGATACTGACTTCTATTGAGTTTTACCACATGAAATGTCCGATTTTCGCTCAGTCGGAAATAAGAAGTTCTCGAGTGAACATCTGTGCCAGAACGTCAAATTTTCTTTTCTTATAGAGTACGTGTGCTTGATGTGTCAGAATTTTAGGGTTCGTTACAGGTATAGCCATTTTTTTCTAGGAATTGTTTACCATGCTGTCGGCAGTTCAAATTCGAACTCTCTTCCTTTATGAATTTAAAATGGGACATAATGGGTCATTGGCAATGAAAAACATTAATGACGCATTTAAGGATGTAGCCGTAAACGAACGCATTATACAATGTTGGTTTGGAAAGTTCCGTCCGGGAGAATTCAGCCTCAAAAATGAACCAGGTGGGAAGTCGGAAACGTTAGTTGACGACGATGTTTTAAGAGCAACGATGAATGCGGACCCAACGAAATCGGTGCGAGAGATTGCACAAAGTATGGGAGTATCCACAATGACAATAAGTCGACACCTTTGCCTCATAGGAAAGATGAAGAAACTCGATAAGTGGGTATCCCATGAACTGAATGAGTCCCAAAAACTACGGCGCCTGGAAAACTGAGCCGTTTTTGCACCTGATAGTTACCTGTGAGGAAAAGTGGATTCTGTATGATAACCGTAAAAGACATGGGCAGTGGTTGGATGCAGGTGAAAAACCAAAACACACTCCCAAGCCCGATCTTTACCCAAAAACGGTTATGATGACAATTTGGTGGACATCGAAAGGGGCAATCCACTTTTATTTCTTCAACCAGGAGAAACGATAAACCCTATCAAATATTGTGAGAAAATCGACATATTGCATGCCAAATTGGTTGAAAACTAACCTGCGAGAGTCAATAGGCACGGCCCAATCCTTTTGCATGACAATGCTAGACCCCATACCTCACGAGTACCGATGGAAACACTGATGCGGTTAGGATTTGAAATTCTTCCGCATCCACCGTACTCTCCTGACATTTCCCCAACGGACTACCATCTTTTCCGCAATCTGGATTCATTTTGCGTCTTCCGGAATCGAGCAGAGGTCATAAATGCCTCAAAAAGTCAGCACTTCTACGAAAAAGGAATATTTGACCTTGTATCACGCCGGAAGAATGACATAGATGCCAACGGATCCTATTTTGATTGAATAAAAATTTACGGAAAAATAATATTGACTGTTTAATTTTTTACTATAAAACCGGACATCTCTTGTGGTACAACCCAATAGTAACGAAATGTCAAAATAAATTAATAAAAGACTGCATTCCGGCAGCGTTAGTTGGAACGCAGTTAGCAAACCGCTAAAATCGTTTGGACTGCTACCACGTAATATAACTCAATATTTATTAAACAATAATTATGCCGATTGTTTTATATGGATGCGAGACATGAGCGCTTACAAAACGAGGCGAGAACAAATATTGGAGAATAAAGTTTTAATGTGTATCTTTGGCGCTAAATATGATAAGCACACGGGACAATGGAGGAAACTGCACAAGAGTTACAAGAGCTATATCTAAAACCAACAATAATGAGAGTCATCAAGTTACGTAGAATAAGATACGCTACAAGTCAGTCGTAAGGCAAAGACTCTACTATATTGTAGTTGAGCTGGGAGTCCCGAAAAAATATGCCGTCCTCATTCAAATCTGCATGAACGCAAATAAAGAGAGAGTTAGAATATAAAACCACCTCTCAAAACCATTTGAAATCCACGACGGAGTAAAATAGGGGGATGGCCTCACAGCATATGTTTTTAATCTTGTGCCCTAGTATATCATCAGCAAGGTACAATACGACAACATGGCCGGATCATCTCTGAACGGGTTCGCGTAAGTGCTCGCATATACGGATGACATCGCCATTTTGGGCGATAATCTAGAAACTGTAAAACAAACAGTGAATTCATCATGCAAGCGGCAGAAGAGGTTGGCCTAGAAATAAATGAAGACAAAACACAATATATGATTACGGCGCGAGCAGGTGGTCTTCGGGGAATACACATAAACGTCAGAGGAAATATATTTGAAAAAGTTGAAGAATTTAAATATCTGGGAATAATACTGACGGCCAGTATCGAAATGTTGAAGGAAATTAACAAAAGACTGCATTCCGGCAACGATAGTTGGCACGCAGTCAGCAAACTGCTGAATTCGAAACTGCCGTCACGTAATACAAAGCTCTGTGTCTATAGAACCATAATCACGCCGATTGTTCTATACGGATGTGAAACATGGGCTATCACAAAACGGGAAGAAAACAAATTCCGCGTATTCGAGAATAAAGTTTTACGACTGACTTTAAGGGGTATATTTAGGGGTAAATATGATAAAGACGCAGGACAATAGAGGAAACTCCATAACCACAAAGTGGAAGAACTATACCGCAAACCTACAATAGTGAGAATAATCAGGTCGCGAAGATTAAGATGCCTAGAATGCTTGACGGAAGACTAACAGGAAAGAGACCGGCACAACGGCCGCGACGGAGGTGGGAGGACAATGTAAGGCGCGAACTTGAGGAGACCGGATCGGCTGATCAAGCCTGGAAAGAGAGTGCACAGGACAGGTAGTGCTGGTGCGGCTGAGTCGGTGGGGCCATGAACTTCCGGGTTCCTATAGGCCAATAAATAGTAATAGTAATTGTTGCGGATTCGCCACTAAATACAGCGGAGAGAATCTAGTACGTTCACCGTCTAGTACACTCCGCGACCAGCGTACTCACCACACGCCTGTCAGCCGCCAGCTGACAATGCGTCATCGCCTAGGGACGCCATCGAACTGTCACAAATTCGAATGTGGCCAACGGTTTTGACCAGTCTCTGCCAACTCTTCACACCATATACACCGAGCTCACCAACATAATATCGATTTACCTGCCTTGCCTAGTTAAACCAATAAAGAGTAGACATTTTAGAGCAATACCTAGTTTGCTACGTGTTCGCGATTCCATGATCGAGATTCAAGGACTGTGTCGAAGGAAGTTCTATCGCATCATCTTGGACGTGATCTCCCTGGTCGCCTCTTTTCCCTAGCGTTATTGGAGGCCGTTCGCTCGCCACCAGTAATAAAAAAATGTGTTATCTTACTTACTTTTACAATAACGTTTTCTTGCTTGCGGTAACAAAAGTAATTTTAAATGTGTTGTGTATATCCGCGTGCGAATGCAGCGATGGCTTAAGTTTATACTAATTTAAAAAAAAATTAAAAAAGAAATAATTTGAATTCACGATATGCTTGCTTTTGACCTAAATAACGACGATCCGGCAGCTCAAAATGAATGTTTCATTTTTTTTCGGTTTGTTCATGCAAATACAACACGGTGGGTGTTGGCGATTGTGTTCCCAGCACACAAGCACTCAGCACAACAATCGCCTGTAAAACCACTCAAGAGGGAAGCCCAACGAAAACCACTCAAGAGGGAAAAGCACTCAGCACAACCAGCAGTTGTATGCCGATTGCAGAAAACAACTCGGGATAAAGCGAGTGAGAGAGAAGCATCGAGCGAAAGTGAGGGCAGCTGCGGGCTATAAAAGGCGAGTGCAACGATGAAACAGGAGGTCCGCACAGTACAAGACGGCACAAACACAAACATACACACCGACCAAAGCGCAGATTATCAGAACCCAAAGACGTGATCTGCGTTTACTACCGCACCCAAGACCTACCGGTCTTGTACGATTTCTTTCCCACCATCCCTCTATACAAGTAGTTAGAGAACACCTGGACTAACACTGTCTACACTATCCTCGGATACCCCCACTTTTTTCTTTTCTTTTCAGATATCGCGAGACCGAGCCCAACATCCTCACGGATGTGGGTGATTCTGGTTATCGCAAGATGACCAGAAGTCAGAGACAAGATGAAGGACACATCTGTCCTTGTCTCGCTAAAGTCGGCCCTCTCGCCACCCTTTTTTTTTGAAACAGGAGGTCCCCGGGGGCCGGGAGAGTAAATCAGATATGCTATGCGGATGACGTCTTAGTGCACACGTCATCCAAGGGCCCTAAACTCGCAACAAATCTACTCAACCGTCACTTGGACAAACTGTATCAGTATTACAATCGATGGAAAATTCGACTTAACCTATCCAAAGCAGTAGCTATAATTCTGAGTAGTAAACACTTCCAACCTGCTTCTCGATATTCACAGAATATTCGAATAAAAATGGGAGATACTACGATTAGACCACAGGACAGAATGAAATATCTTGGGGTCACTTATACCCCAAAAATGAATTTCATCAAACATGTGATCCACATTCTCCAAAGGGGCCTCGGTCAGTCTAAGCAACTGCACAACATCTTGAAGTGGAGCAACAAAGTTGACACCAAAGTTAAGCTTCTCTGCTATAAGCAGCTAATCCGATCTGGAATATCGTACGCCTTTCCCATATGGTCCTTGCATATCTTCGGCTCAAATGGAAAGACTTTGAGTTTTTGAAAGGAAACTCCTCAGAAGATGCACCAATCACACTAGAAGGCCTGACGGTCGCCATTACCCCAACTCTCACCTATACGAAGGCGCCTCCATTACTCCTATCGACGAGTACTTGCTTCAATTAGCATACAAGTACCTCGAAAGCATTCAGAACAGCGAGAAGCCACTTGTACGGGACTCTTGCGTTCTTGGCCCTTCCCTCTCTCGATCTCTTCGGATCAAACCCTCACTTCTCATTTCTTCTTCAGTACAAAACTGAAGAAAGCACCCTTCCCAACAACATTCCCCTCTATAATAGAGGATTCCTGGATCCATCCCATAGAGTCTACTGTTAACAAACCACACACACACGGACGCACAGTACAAGACGGCACAAACATACACACACCGACCAAAGCGCAGATTATCAGACGCCAAAGAAGTGATCTGCGTCTACTACCGCGCCCAAGACCTACCGGTCTTGTATGATTTCTTTCCCACCATCCCTCTATACAAGTAGTTAGAGAACACCTGGACTAACACTGTCCACACTATCCTTGGATACCCCCCTTTTTTTCTTTTTCGAAATAGGAGGTGAACACAACCAAAACCCAGCTAACAGTGTTTAAGGGCAAAAACGCTCACTGCACAAACAACACTAAACGTTGCCACAACAACATTAAACTCAAGATTAATAATACCCTCATAAAACCTTCCAAAACTCTAAAATATTTGGGAGTAACCCTTTCCAACGACTGGTCATTCTCAACCCACATCAAAAATTCCCTTCATAAAGCCCCAATACAGCTTAACCTCTGCAGACGAGTGCTGTGGAAACCTAAAGGCCTCTCTCTCAAGGTCAAACAGCTCATCTATAAACAGATAATCAGACCCACTCTTACATACGTCTGCCCATTATGGTGCCACATCTCACCCTCCCATATGGAGAAATTACGAGTTTTTGGACGAAAATGTTTCCGGTTTATCACTGGCTTACACCGCAAAAACCAACTCATATAGATACCATAGTAACAACGATCTTTACAACACCGCCGTCATCGAAAGACTGGATAGACGGATCCTAGAACTGTCGATAAATTTCATAGAACACCTTCTTAACAATCCCAACCCGATAATAACAGACCTACCATCACCTTCTCCAATACGGGAACTCACTACAGTAATTGTCTCCAAATCAGGACCCTCTTCACCTCAGGCAGACTGGTCAACGATCTAAACGAGATCGTGTGCCACAACACCGAACTGGCACCCAATCATTTCAAATACAACAACATCCAACCATTCTCCAAGATTCTTACTTTTAACACAGAACCGAATGACACCCCCCTCCTTCAAGAACATACCTGACCATATCCCTTACTACCATCAATCAAAACAAGATATCCCACATCCACATAAATAAAAATTGTAAATATTATTTTTAAGCCATCAAATTGTCACTATCATTGCAATATCAAATATTGTAAATTGTAAATAGGATTAGATTAAGTTAGATTAAGTAATTTTGAGTAGGCTAAGTTAAAATAAACAGAGTTCCTGATTTTTCTTCTGACCTTTTCCGGGAAAAACAAAATTAACTATGTATCTAAATCACATCAAATCTTAAGCACATGTAAAAAAGAACTGTTTGAAAAATGTTAACAAATAACATGTAAACACTTATTATGTAACCAATCTATTATAAGTTAGCTGTATTACTTATTGTAACTCTTAATTTTTGGTCAAATAAATGCAGTAAATAAAAACAAAAAATGAAGCAGGAGGAGTCGTCAACGGAACTCCTAACCAAAAGGTCTGGAAATAACAATAACAAGAAATTAATAGGAATTAATAAATAAGAAATAAGTGAATAATTGGGTGGCGTTTTTTGAATATCTGCTTTCTGGGTCGCGTTTCCACTTTTGGCCGGTTAGGGATCCGTACTGTGCAAGACTCAAACGCCCGTTTCATCCAGAGAAGAGTCTGGCTCTGGAGGTACAATCCCTCGAATTACAAAGCATCGTTGGCCGGCCAGTGCCGGAAAATACAGTCCGCTAAAGGCGAAAACTGTTGGGACGTCGCTGGAGAAAGTGCCGGCGCGATTTCGGTTTTTTTCCTTTTTTCTTTTGCAGTAACAGTGGGTATTAACATAAGAGCTAAGAGGTAATGTAAGTAATAACTAATAATAATAATATACTGTGACGCATATGACAATCAGTACTCGAATATTCTAGAAAGTCCAAAACAAAGTACTAGGACATTCTAGAAAGTACTGGAAAACAGGAGACTAGGAGCAATAGAAAATTCGAGGCTATGGAACGGACAGAAACGAAACACCAAATCAGAATGAGGAAAAACGGTATAAATATGTCGCACGCAGATCGGGAAGGGAAGTAAGTAAGAAGAAGAAGTAAGCAGTAAAAGGCGCGATAAGTACGGAAGCGATAAGTCAAGAAATCGTTAAATGTACGGTAAAAGTAACGGTTGTTATTAACGGACTTATAACGTGTTACAGTAATTCAAAATCGATTTAACGGCTCTTATTTATTAAAAATAATTAATCCAGCGAACCCTAAGCTCGATACAATTGGTGTCAGAAGAGGGATTAATTGTTGGTGAAGTGAATAAGTCTGTGAAAGTGTGTTGTGACGATGTCAGATTGACATTTGGAGGATCTTCGCATTTCTGAGTTGAAGAAGGAACTTGAGGACCGGAATCTGGATAGCAGAGGACATGAGCAAATTCTTCGACAGCGCCGGACATATGTTTTTACGATTGGGCCAGACTGTCGGGACGGAGAAGAAACAGCGAGTCAAGATGGTGCCAATGTAACGGAGAAGAGTTCGCCACAGTTGGACATTTCGGAGATGCTCAGAATGATGATGACAAAACTGGACGCGCAAAATTCAAAATTGGATGCCCAAGCTGCAGATGTTAATGCAAAGTTGGATGCCCAAACGCAGTGGATGAAATGTAACTTTCAACACTTTAAGAAAGAAATTCGAAACGAAGTAGAAAATCTGGATCTAAAAAACGAAGCTGAATTTAAGAAAGTTACCGATGAAATAACGCGAATCGAAAAGAGACTTGAGTGTGTTGAGAGAAATAAGACATCGCCTAGCAATCAACATGACACAAGGATACAAGGATGCAACCTTCGATGGAACGGGACCCTTCTCCGTATTTATACGTGAGTTTGACGGCGCGGCCAATTATAATAAGTGGTCGGATGAGCAAAAGTCAACATCATTAATCTTGTCTCGCCGCGGGGCGGCTGCAGAATTGCTACAAACCATACCAGCAGAGAAGCAAACAGATTTCCAAGCGGTAAGAGACGGCCTTAAAGCTAGGTATGGAGACAACCACATGCAGCAGGTCTACCGCATGCAACTACGGAGCAGAACGCAGAAACCTGGAGAAAATCTTCAACAGTTGAAGGCAGACATTGAGCGAGTGGCAAACTTGTCTTATTCAAATATGACTAAGGAATTTCTGAACGAGGTACGAGTAGCAATGGATGCATTTATAAATGCACTCCAAGATCGGGGCTTGCAACAAGCCGTTCGTTTGGCAGGAAAGAAGACGACTAATGAAATACTGGTGTTCGCATTGGCATATGAATCTACTAAACTGGCTACCAGGAGTACATATAGAGTCCGAGAAATGTCCGTCCAGGAATGTTCCTGTCAAAGAATCGGGCATGTATAGCGGATAACCCCGAGACCTGATATGAAGTGTTGGACATGTGGCGGAGTCGGCCACGTCTCTGTTGACTGTAGGAAACGTCGACGAGCGAATGAAACATCAAGTGAGAATTATTGTTCATGCGTTAATCATAAGAGGAGACTATCAACGGACCAACCTGAGGCGAAGAAGCACATTGTACCTGTCAGAGTACTAAATGCGCCCGAGGAGCCAGTCGCAATAAGAAAAGGAGAGTTAACTGTAGAATGTGCACCCGTATCAATGATAAGCTCAATTCAGCAAGGGAAGGTGCATAATAACGCTGATGCTCTATCAAGAAGACCATGTAAGCCAGATTCTAAACATTGTCATAGAGTGGAAGAGAAAGAAGAGGCATACGACCTTCGAAAGGTACAAGTAGAAGTACTAGATGGGTGGACGAGTGATGCTATACGCGCAGCTCAATTTCAGGGTGGGGATATGTCGCTAATCCTGGAATACAAAGAAAAGAGTGAGCGGCCAACTTGGAACAATATTTCCGACAAGAGTGGAACATTTAAAGCATATTGGGCACAATGGAATTCCTTGCTGGTGGAAGATGGAATTCTAAAGCGTAAATGGGAGGCCGCGGACGGAAAATCCCATCGAATACAGATTCTAGTCGCACCATCAAAAGTGAAGGATGTACTAACAGAAATGCACGACGGGGCCCCCGGTGGACATCTGGGAGTTAATAAGACACTTTCAAAATTACGATATCGATTCTACTGACTTCACATAAGAGATGACGTCGAGTCTTGGTGTAGGAAGTGCACAACTTGCACTGCGACCAAAGGACCAACAGCAAAACCAAGGAGCGCTATGAAGCAGTACAACGTGGGTGCCCCTTTTGAGCGAATTGCGATTGATATCTCAGGACCATTCCCAAAAACAAACGACAACAACAAATACATGTTGGTTATCATGGATTACTTCAGCAAGTGGGTGGAAGTCCTTCCAATTCCAAACCAAGAAGCAACAACCATCATTGAGCAGCTTATCAATAATTGGATCAGCAGATATGGAGTTCCCTGTGAGCTTCATTCCGATCAAGGCCGAAATTTCGAATCACAGATATTTCAAGGGATCTGTGCGGCACTGGGTGTAAGGAAAACCGGGACCACACCCTTACATCCGCAGTCAGACGGAATGGTCGAAAGGTTTAACCGAACAATAAAAGAGCATTTATCGAAAGTCGTTAGTGATCACCAACGAGATTGGGACAAATATGTACAAACCTTTCTCATGAGCTATAGGTCGGCTAATCACGATACGACAGGCCATTCTCCAGCAAGAATTATACTTGGACGAGAGATACGATTACCAGCCTATCTGCGATTCGGAATACCTCTAGACGCCATAGATAAGACTGAAGACGACGTAGCCGAATGGAGAAATCGCCTCGATGAGATTCATCATTTGGTTCGAAAGCAAATCAAGGTATCAAGTGACAGGATAAAAACAAGGTACGACGTTCGAGCCAACGCATCCGGATTTAATGCAGGCGATAATGTGTGGCTTTATAACCCTCATCGGCAAAAAGGAAGGTCTCCGAAGTTGCAGCTACATTGGGAAGGACCGTATAAGATTCTCACAAGAATTAAAGACGTTGTCTATGGGATTCAGCGAAGACCGAACGCCAAGATGAAAGTGGTACACCGTGACCGACTGGCGACTTTTGTTAACCCAGGAGACCAGTGAACTTAGTTCGGGACGAACTAATCTAGGCGGAGGGTAGTGTGACGCATATGACAATCAGTACTGGAATATTCTAGAAAGTTCAAAACAAAGTACTAGGACATTCTAGAAAGTACTGGAAAACTGGAGACTAGGAACAATAGAAAATTCGAGGCTATGGAACGGACAGAAACGAAACACCAAATCAGAATGAGGAAAAACGGTATAAATATGTCGCACGCAGATCGGGAAGGGAAGTAAGTAAGAAGAAGAAGTAAGCAGTAAAAGGCGCGATAAGTACGGAAGCGATAAGTCAAGAAATCGTTAAGTGTACGGTAAAAGTAACGGTTGTTATTAACGGACTTATAAAGTGTTGCAGTAATTCAAAATCGATTTAACGGCTCATATTTATTAAAAATAAATAATCTCTTAGCTCGCTACAATACTAAAAGTAAACTAACAACTGAATCCATAATCCAAACGGAAAGAAATCGCTAGAGCACTATTGGTATCAATACCTAGCTAAAAAATGTGAATATTTAATAGACTGGTGTAATATTTAAGTTATTACAATGAAATTATAAATAATTTTTTTGCAAATCATATTGGGCCCGTCAGATTTTCATAGTATATCTACAGATTTTAAGTTTTGGATACGTTTTCTGATGTAACAGAAGTACTCTGCTTCACAGTGCCATTTGTAGGCCTTTACTTATTCAGAACAAACACATTTTCCCCCTACTTCCGTTGCAGTTCTTGTTTTAGGACCAACAATCCTTTATCTGTTATTTAAAAAATTCTTTAAATGGTGTTCATTTGAACTTCATAAATGTCCAGCATATAAGGAGTGAGTGTCAGTAACATCGATTATATGATATTATTTCCTTAAACTATAAAATTATTAAATTTCGACACCTTTACAGCGGTTTTCACATAATACTATACACAGACTCAATTCGGTTTAACTATTCAGATAAAATATTACTGTCTTATATTTCTTACGCAACATATGTAGATATTACTCACCTATTAATTTTTTTGTATAGACTTGATATAAATATTTAGGGTTTGTTTTTTTTTTCTTTGTTTTAGATAACTTTAGAACGCTTTACACATATTATGTGATTATTCAAATATTATTAATTGCTTTCGTAAAATATTTTGTGAAACGGCAAGAGTTTAATTTCTATTTTAAAATTATGAGGTTTCAATAAAAAGGAATTTAATTTATGTTGTCCTGAATATCTATTTAACAGATAATCTCCTCGTACGTTAAGCCATAATACTTGACTCAAGAAGCCAGAGCTATATTTATATTTTCAATAATTTAGTAACATATTTTCAAAACAACAACTTTAATTTATTATTGTAAGAAGCTAAATAAAATTTTAGTTTTTCAATATAATTCAATCCTTTATATTCCATTCTAAACCTTGTGTCTGTTGTAGTAACTTTCAACGCGTGTTTGAAATATTTTATGGAAGAAATCGGGATATATAATACGAATATAATCTAATTGCAACTTGGAACGACAACTATATTTTTTAATACGTTTCTGGTTTTGCTTTTTTTTTGTTTCAAAAATGTATAATTTTCAAATATATGAGATATGGCAATAAACTATAATTGGTATGAAACACTTTCTTTAAATTTGCTAATTTAATATCTGTTATTTAAATATTAAAGTATTATTTTAGCTTATTATTTAAACATCAAGATCTGTTTGACGATGTATTTGTTTTCAATGTTTTTGGTTTTTCCTTTCTCATGGAAATTATTTTGTAATAAAATACAAAAGATCAACTTTTTTAAGTAGGTCGGTAGCTATGCAAACTAAATTAAATTCTTCTGCTTCGTTTCATGTAATTTACTACAATAATGTATCTATTAAAATTTGTTTTGAATGCATTATTTGCTTTAATTGCAGTTTCCGAACGCCCGTTACACGTTTCCTGAAAAGTAAAAAGTAAAGATTGAGTGAATAATTAATTTAAAAGTATTTGTTTATTTGAAGAGCATTTGGTTAGGTATCTCTAAAAAGGATCTACCGTTACTACCTGACCGCTGCCAGTACCGTGGTTTTTCCATTTGGCATTTTATGACTGTCATATTTATGTCAGTTTATAAGCAAATAGTTTCCCCGCCGGAGAGCATTATGGAAAATTTAACAAACCTCGGGACTTGCTAAATAAGGCCAGGACCGGTTTCCGGTTGTAGTGCCAATGATGATGATGATAAGCAAATAGTGGGCATTCCAATTTGTAACTATCGGATTAGGTGCTACAACTGCAATTTCTAATAAAAAATACATAGGAATTGTAAAGCAGACGGTTTAATAGTAGCTGAAGAATTCGTGGGGCAACGTGCAAACATTGAATTTATGCGATGCATTTACTCGAAAATAACGCACCGCTGATGCAAGTAGTAGCCTGCGGCAGATCTGTGGGGGGTTCTTTATCCATCTCCCAAGAACCACCCATTTCCCTTACCCCAACTTCCCATTTCGCACCTGCAATTAAAAGGTGCAAACCACCCCATACCTGAAAAATAAGTCCACGGCAAGATCATCACCTTGCCATGGCATCATACGAAAGTGTGGCGGTTCCAATAACGCCACCGCTCGCTTTTTCTAGGTACAACACCTAACTTCCCCCTACGGCATACGAAAAGCATAAGAAAGAAGTATTTGGCAGTTCCATTGAACGCCACTACTTACCTTTATACAGTTGTACTATAAATACCTGTAATGCTGTAAATTTCATAATATGCGCTGATGCACAATCCATCAGCACCAAACAGACATGTTCCTTATAAGCAGATTGGTTGTATCACCAAACAACCAACAAGATCCAAACCATTTCATTACACATGTCTCCGAACGAATTCCGCTGCACACATGCAAGAGATATTTCTGTCCTTTCTTGTTGACCTACAAGCACATCGGTCGGTAAACCGATCGACAGGGATCAACATTCGATAAGCATTACCACCAGGGGCATGCCTGCATACAACGCAGCATATTGCTAAGAATCCAATTCGGTTACGCCATTACGTAACCGATATGAATACTCAAACTTGCCCATGCACGCAGAAAGGAAATATTTTTTCCCACACACGTGCATGGCAGGTCGCATCAGAGGACGCCAGCAACGTGCGTCCGATCAGAATGGATCTCTTACGCGGTAACCATCGCATAAACATTTCCTTTTATGGAATTATTATATCCACGGTCCGCTTGCTCATGCACAGCAATAGCGTGCGAGGTAACCGCATCTGTGTGTGTGCACATCCTCTCCGTGATCATCATCTAGGACCTTCCCTTATATGGTCACCGAAGCGATGGGTGGAATTTTTGGTATTCTGTCGCTTCGGTTGATATAGTTAATCGCGATACGGATTCCGTAGAGGCAAGTCGTGCCTCCACGTTAAACAACCAATAGAGAGTCGTGTTTAAACAACCACGGAGTTCAGTCAAGTCTGATCACCAGAAGTCGGTATTTTCACAGACGTTGCCCGAGCCACCAGAATTGAATATTAGTCGCGATCCACGAATGAAAGACAATTTGAATTCCCGTATGCGTGTGCTTAAGTTAAAGTTTATTAGTTCTTTAAGTTGTGAATTAACATCATCTATTGAATGACAATATGAATTTACCGTGTGCTTGTACTAAAGTTAAAATCTATTATATCCTTACGTTGTGAACTGGCAGAATTTAATTTATATCCTTATGTTAACCTAATGACAGAAAATGTATACCCGTTTGCTGTGAATTAACAATCTGCTAAAGTTAAAGTCTATTTTTCCTTATGTGTGAATTAACATCGTTTATTGAATAACAATTTGAATTTACCGTTAAAGTCTATTATATTCTTACGTGGTGAACTAGCAGAATCTAATCTATATCCTTATTAATGACAGAAAATGTATATCCTTATGTTGAATTAAAAATAAAAATGAATGAAGGAAGTGGTTGTTTTACTTGGTGACTGGCGAACAGGTCACCCCGCATCGGCGACTTGGATTTCAGCGGTACGAGTGTTGGGGAAGGATGTGACCCTGTTTAGTTTACTTTAGTGAGAGCAGAACCCTCGTTTAATTCACTTAAAAACAAAATTAAAAGTAAAAACTTACGAACTAACTTAAAAACTAGGGATTACGAAAATTAATTTAGAAAAAGTATGAAGGTGATGTGGTGGGAAGGTGGCGGTGTACGTGATGGGTTGGCGGTGCCCGTGTAAGTGTGGGGGAAGGAAGTCGTGTGCCGCGTACGCCACGGGGTTCTACTTCGTCCCACCGTCACTAAAAGAAAGTAAATAAATTTGATTTATTTGATGCGTGAAGCATTTACAGGTACTAATACTGTTGCATTAGCAAACTTAAGGGAGTTGGGTAGTAGTTATGGGGGTTTTTCAGGTAAGTAGACCGTAGGGTTTGGCGGAACCGCTACATAGGCACCGCAACATACCAGAACCCCACAAACGCATACCTGAAACATAAGTCCACGGCAAGATTACCATCTTGCCATGGCATCAAATAAATAGCATCAATTAAACCATTTCGGTTCAGCTGTCATGAACCGATCGGTTACTATGGGCGACCACATGTCCATCAAACACAGGCCAATCCTGACAAGTGTTCTTGTTCCAACAATCCGTTGGTCCAAAAGACAAGCCATGGCAAATCGCTTGCATATACAGCTGCAGCCGATTATCCCTGATCGGTTGCATAAGCGATAAACTGGCATCGAATTGGACGTGATCATAGTTTGTTTTTCCTAAACAATCTACCAATGGTCACGTCCCATGTTTTGTTCACTAATACAAAGCATAGCGCAACTCGCGCCTAGCTGCCAAGAGCCGAATTCTTTGCCAGTGTAAATATTCACACTGGAATTCGACCCTCGACTCGTTATGGGTGTAATGCACAATTGACGTGGATAAATACACAATCGTCATTGTGTAACCACTCTGATCATCAGATCAGGTCCCACGGTATCGTTCTCCTGAACAACCCTCGTACCATTAACCAATGTAAACAAACGCGTATCTTAGCGTTTGAACCCCGAAATAGCGTTTCTGTTGACATAATACTCAGAAACCTATTTCTGCATCAACGAATCGCTAGTTCAAACATAGCAACCTTTTTCGGCCGCTATACGAGCGACCATCTATTTGCACAGCTGACCTATTTGAATTCAAATATCATTAGTCAATTTTTTTTTGTCGTTTTTCCTTATTCGACTGCAGCCGATATATGAAATAGTGTTCTTCCCCTTTTACAGGCTTTCTTCCAGTTTGTGTGCATCTTGAATAGTGATATCCACGTAAACCAACATCTAGATTGACACGAGGAGTCAGATCCTAACCACCGCTACGTGCCTACGCGAAAAAGAGTCGAAGTGGAGTTTTTAATCGAACGGCGGTAAAGATACAATCTGTAACACCAGAGGAGTATGGTCGCGGTCTAATAACCGAGAGTTGCGTTTAATCACCCAATCGTTTACCCCGTGTCGAATAAATAATTAATCGGTGTAAAAGACAAAGCACTGGGATTGTGTGATAGTGGCGTGCTGACAACAACAACAGAGAGAATGTCGTGAAATCTTATAAGATATACAAGTTATGTTAAATTTATCCCGGCGTGCGATCATCTATCCAAGCCGTTTAACTCAGTTAACTAACATTTATTAATAGTCAACCGTGAAAACAATTTTATGAGATACATGTACTAAAGTGAAATACAAGATAACCATTCGGACAATAAAGAAATGATACATAAATAAAGGAGCGTTGAGTGTTTTATTATACAAACAGTTTTCAGTGACAGTCAGTGGGTGTTTTCTGAATCCGCGCCCGTGCAAGTGCACAAGTTAAACATACCCCACAGATCTTCAAAAACAAGTTAACCAACGACAGGAACCATTCCCATAATAATGTAAAAGGCATTTGTAGCGTTTCTGGCAGATACACACACAATACACAAACAAATAGTGAAGAACACCGAACGAAAATCAAATAAGAAAATGCATCGGAGCCGTATACCATAGCGATAACATAACAAATCCACATCAATCGAATGTTCTTGAGTTTAGAAATCAAATTCGTAAACACGGCGGTGGCCTGATGGGTTGCGCATTGGTTCAATTTTTGGTGATTCTAACTGTCATAGCGTCAGTTCAAATCACACGTTCTTCACTATCATCCCAAACGCTACACATTCATTTATTGAATTAATCAAGTTTCAAATTTGAAGACGCCATCAATAGTGAACGCTCTCAGTGAATTTGTAAACGTGGAAAAAATGCACACATTCTTCTTTTTTACACCTCTCTCAGGAGAAACGAACTTATAGCGCCGACACGTCGCCTCGAGATTCCACCAGATAACCGTTGTAGTTCTTCTTGAACAGTTGCGGGTTGTAACGCTCCGGAAACACTCGCGCTGGGTGAGAATTCCACAGCTTTCCCGATCTGTACCGGAACGAGGTCTGATGCAGGGATGTTCGCGCCGTGGGAAAATGAGCCGCAAATTGGTCGAATTATCTCGTGAAGCACATATAAGCCGAATTGCGCGGAACAATACCACGAATTTCCGAAGAACAGTAGGCGTGATAATATCTGTAAAACAGAGGGAGGTTAGCTACGCGGCTTCGATGTGATAGCGACTGTAGTCCCGACGTCAGCGCCGTGTCCCCGATCAGGTGGATGGCTCGTCTCTGTATACTCTCAACTACGTCGAGAGTATGTTTAGGAGCAGAACTCCAAACATGAGAGCAATATTTCAACGCGGGTCAAATTTAGGATTTGTACAGGAGAAAATTTGCGCCGGAGTAAAATATTTCTTGGTTCTAAAAAGATAACTCAGTTTTCCAGAAGCGGACCAGGAGATGTTCGAAACGTGTCTATGCCACGATACATTCCCACAGACTGTGGCGTCGATCAATTTCATGCTTTGCGCAGATTCGAGGGCTGTAGTCCCGACGTCAGCGCCGTGTCCCCAATCAGGCGGATGGATCGTCTCTGAATACCCTCAACTACATCGAGAGTATGTTTAGGAGCAAAACTCCTAACATGAGAGCAATATTTTAACGCAGGTCAAATTAGGGATTTGTACAGGAGAAAAGTTTGCCGGAGTAAAATATTTCTTGGCTCTAAAAAGATAATTCAGTTTTCCAGAAGCGACCAGGAGATGTTTGAAACGTGTTTATGCCACGATACATTCCCACAGACCGTGACGCCGATCAATTTCATGCTTGGGGATTCAGCCGTAAGACGTTTAATGCCGTCCTATTCCCTAGCACGACCTTCAACCACATGATGTCCATGTATATACAAGGTGGCGCAAAATTAATCACCCTATCGGAAGATGTTATAATTTTTGCAAATGGCGTCGTACGTCAATCATATTTGACATTTGTGAACTAGACAACTGCTGTATACAAACAGACAAGTAATGGGCCGCTATACTCCGCAAGAGCGTGGAATAATTGTGTCGATTTTTTTGACCAATAATCGGTAGGTGGTATTAGCGCACCGTGAAGTTCGACGTTGATTTCCTAATCGTGTCGCGCCAACTGAGCAAACATTCCCCCGCTTAGCTACTCGACTCGAACAGACTGGAACCACAGGAGCCCATGCAGGCCGTGGCCGCCACCGGGTTGGCCGTTCGGCCAAGAATATCGCGGCTATGGCTGCCGATGTCGCTGAGAACGAAGAAACATTAACCAGACGACCGGCCATGCAATTGGACATCACCAGACGGACCCTACAGCGAATTTTAGTGAAAGACTTACGCATGTACAACGTGCAAACAGAATTACTGTCAAGCCATCCTTAATCTCAACAAGGAAGAGGACGATTTTGTGTAGAAAATCGTCATGAGTGGCGAGGCGCATTTCCACTTAAGAGGTTACGTCAATAAGCAAAATCTTCGTTTCTGGAGCACTGAAAATCCGCGTGTGATGCACGGGAGAGGTGATGGGGTCGTCATTTTGTCGAAGGCCTTGGTGAAATCGGATGTGATTACATCGACTTCGTTGTTGTTCTCTCAGGCACGGAAAGCGTGGGATGAGAATTCAACTAGATTGGTAGTGGTCGACCGAGATGACGGATTTGTAGCGAAAACATAACGCGTTGTAAAGAATGCCTTCGAACAGTGTTGGATATGTGACAACTTGGCGATGGGACGGTAGTTACTAATATCCTTTTTAGGCCCTTTCTTATGTATGGGGGTGACAAAAGAGGGTAGGTATGTTTCGCTAGAGGCGTCCACACGGACGCAGGTTGAGCGAAAACACACGGATTGTTCACAGGAGATTATCGACGTGTCCAAAGTAAAAGAAAACGCACTGAATTTATTTTAATGTTCCTTTTATTTCCACGTAAATCCTTACAATTAAAACAATATTGTGCCGTTATTTGTTCTGTAGGCTCGATTTTAATTTTCACTGTGCACTTGTTATTTACGGTGTGGTACACGACTTTATGCAACAACGTCACATCCTTATTCGGCAACCATTATTTAAGTAAGTTTATTACTATAAGATATTAAATTCACTCCCACAGAACTTATGTTTACCGACCAGAACTCGACACGAAAATCTGGTGAGACTCGACGTCTCTCCTCGACGGATGGAATTTGACTCTACGACGAATTCGTCGTCAACGTCCACGCATCGTGATGAAGATGGATTTCTATCCATCTGGGAGGAGTCAATCCGATCCTCTCCTTGGTGATGACCAAAAGCGATCGACTTGGAAATTCCAATAGTGGAATCTCCTCTGGGACCGTACAAGTCAGGATGGCACACCCATTCGTTGGAAGCAACGACAACGCGGTTGCGTAGGGTGCACAAAGAAAATTCGGATGCTCAGCTGATTAAATAATCGGTCATGCTAGTATGCAAATAAACATGCGTACTTGAAGGATAAAGCCATGTTGTAGACAGTACTAGGGAATATTACAGGCGGCGGAAATGGGTTCTTCTGTGATGCTAGGTCAACAGAAGATTGCTCGCCATGGCCACGGCTAGGATAAAGGTTTATTTATTCTTTAATTGGAAAATAGATCGTAGGATATTCTTATTAGAAATCTGACTTGCAGATGTGCAAGCAAGCAAGTAGCCGACTTGTCTTTTTGGACCAACTGGTTGTTGGAACAAGGAGACGGAGGTTGATAGGAGTATGTTGATGGACATGTTGCCGCCCAGAGGAACCGCTCAGATTCCTAATTGATCCATGTAAAATGAACCGCAATGGTTTGATTGAAATACATGCTATTGCTAAGGGTTTTCTTTTCAGGTGAAGGATATTGAAAGGGTAGCTTAACGCTGCTCGATTGCAGGTAAGATGGCTATGGTAATTGCAGGTTAGGTGGGGTTAAAGCGAAGGGTGGTTCTTCGGCGCCTTGAAGAAACCCCACAAGGGGATTTCCAAAAATTTGGGAAGACACTTTGTGTAAGGGATAGATTGAAGATATTTGATAGAGGGCGAGAAAGAGAAGAGGAATATTTTTTAAAAGGAAAACCGGAAGCCCATCAGGTCCAAGGCTGAACTCGTCTTTAAGACTAAGGCTAAGACAACTGAGGAATTGTACGAGTCCATTGTAAACACAAGTCAAGTTGCCTCTTCATATAATTTGGCACATTACTTATTTTACGGAAGCTCAAGTCTAATAACCTTGCCCGGAAAAACAAATGATTATGGACAATTTATCAAATTTTACTTGCTAAATAAGGCCTAGACCAGATCCCGGTTGTAGTGCCAATGATGATGATGATGATGATTAAGTCGGTGAGACCGTCTATAAAAAGACATTCCTTGGTACTAGTGGGGTTTGGGGTGTAAAAGGATTGATCGTGTGACAGCGTCCATTGGAGATGGGGGAGGTTAAAATCGCCAATAACAATGATATCGTCAAGTGAAGTACTTAGCTCGGTTAGGTGATCAACCGCTGCTATTGCCTGTTCGTATGACACGATTGGTTGCGAAGGAGGTATATAGAAACATATGATGTACAACGACTTTGGGCGTTGGTCAATTTTTATTGCGACATAGTTTAATTTGGGAGAAGAAGAGATGGCAATAAGAGATGAGGCGAGCTTATTTTGGATGGCAAGCAGCACACCCCGGCAAGGTGAATTCGGACATATACCATCGTCATCACGAAAAACGTTAAAGGTGGAAGGGAATAGTTCTTGACTGTTGTAGCGATCATAAATCGCCACTCCTATCTAAATCCCCAACATACCTAAATAATCCCATCCAAATCCCCAATACCTTCCATAACGCAAATCCGAATTTCATATTGAATGATATGAGCGATAAATTAAACCAAAAGTTAATTTGTCGCACATTGATTCAATTTCACATTAGTTCATACCCCAATTCAAATTGAATCATATGCACTTGTCATTATATAGATTTAAGATTATAGTTGTAAAGGAATTGCTATCCTAAATCTCTGAAATACTAGTTGTAAAATATACCATAAATGTAATTATCTACCAAATAAAATTGAATTGAATTAAAAAAAAAAAAATAAAGAATCATATGCACAATAAACTTAAACCAAAATCCATTTGCCGTGCAATGACTCAATTCCCAAAACCCTGACATCATGAAATGCTTAATTCAAAACGCATTTCATGATTCCCCTTCCAAGAACCCATTCAAATAAATCCTTAAACAATTCTTAGAACACAATTCCAATTGAAGCACACAAAATCTTGTGTGTGCTTCTTGGAATTTTTTCATTAAAATCGTTGACAATTCTCAACGTAAAATAGAATAAAAGGCGACCAATTTCAATTTCGGGATCAGTCAAGTTCCGAAGGCGAACCGCTGGCCCAAAAACCATAAATCCGATCAGTAAGATTCCAGAGGCCGAATCCCTGGCCGAGCATGAACCAAATGTAAAACCAAGTTACGGCTAGATAAAGAAAAGTAATACCTAACGAAATTAAGTCATTAAAGCTGCATATTAAAAAATAGAAAATTGCCTTTTCGTCTTTTGTGATTTCTTGGACTTTTGTGATTTCTTGGACTTTTGTGATCTCTTGGACTATTGTGACTTCTTGGATTACTGTGGGCACCTTCTCCCATTGAGCAGCTATGAGCTGTTGATTCGCTCCACAAAGACGACCAAAGCTGTTGGCATTGTAGCGTCCTACGAACACACAATTCCGCCCAGGTAAGGTTCCAAACCTTCAAGGAACTTACTTACCTTATCCATTACACGTGCCCACAGACACGTGTCCCCAAAGCTCCTAATCAGACCTGTAACAAGGGCATAGGAAGCTGCAACAATGTTGAACCCGACATCAAAAAAAACAAGGAACTTAACGTTCAAAAACTTTCAGTATCGAGTCAACGCATCCATTCATAGTATGCAAAAACAATTCCAGATTACAGGCCATAAATCTTCCATCCGAAACATCTGCACGATGTTTCCAAGGAATTATATTTTCGGTAAATTAACCGAACCAGGGAGGCATACTCGGGTAGCTAAAGGCAATTAGCACCTCTAATTCCGTGCAAGATCCCAAAAATCCAACAGCTAAAGCATCTTAAACATCTGCACGATGTTTACCAGGAATTACCATTTTCGGTAGATAGGATAACAACGGATGCATACGCTGGCAGCTAAATGCAAGAAAGCATATCGCCTATCCGCTGCCAAAATTGTAAACAACCGTAATTATCGCAACAAGATAATTCGGAAGATTTACAAGACCAACGCCAACAAAGGAAATACTCCTGTCCCACGATTCCTTTGTAAAAATTTCACACCCATTAGAGGGATCTAATGGATTTCGGTTGTGTTTGCAAAAGGCAAGCAACCACGGGCTGTACGACAATCATCTCCGTCCTGCGCGCCAGATGTTCTGTGCAAACAGAAGGCCGTGGAAAAGGAAATTCTATCACAAATGAATAATGTATGCAAGATGACTTTCCCATTCTCAGGAATCTACGAAATATCCCCGGGGATGCGATAACATGCTGCTAACAGAAATTCGGAAATTCTGTTAGCAGGGGGAATAAGAAAATTTTTCGGTACAGATACAGATACGATCTGTATCAGGGTATTTTTCAGTAGGATAGCGAGTTAGTCAGATTTCAATCGTCAAGGAGACGAGATATAGGGTGAGATTTCGATCGTCAACGCGACGAGGAGGACACCGAGAATCCAACGAGGAGGCCGGTCCGCGTATTGAATGGATATAAAGAAAGGAACGTCAAGTGTGTGATCGGGCGTGCGAAATTATGCCTAGTGATTTGTCCGAGTAAACTTTTTAAGCAATAAAAATAAATCCACAGGTTAAGGACAAATATCCTTGTGTTTCATGTGTTCAGTGCATCATTCGTCCCGGTTTCGTTTTGTGTTTTAAAATTTTTTTGCGCACAGTGTTCGGCGGAACACTGCCTCAACTTCGACATAGACACCAACATCCGCCAATGCATCACAGCTAAGTAGGGCGACCATCATCTCTTGGGGACATCCTTAACCTCAAGGAGCAATCATCGACTCTGCTCCTACACCCCCTCAGCCGTATACCAGCCACCGGGGGCCGCCCAAGTGGGCCTACCCAGCCAGGGGTGAAAAACGATTGCGGGTACGCTCACGTATCAACCGTTGATCCATCTCCCCGAGATTGGCAACGCTGCCGGCACCACCGCTAACAAGGGATCCCATTCGTCCTGCTGGACTGCCACCGGAACCAAGCGGTACATCCAAGGAACTTCCATCAGGAGATCGGTACATCGGGGAGTTTCCACTAAAGAGGCCGGGCACATCACTACGCCGCCCTCACAACCCAACACTGTGGATACTGGGTATAAGGTTGGTTTCGGTGAGTGCGTATATATTGAAAAGGAAGGTATGGGCATTTTGCAGAAACAACTGATACCTCTGACATTTTGATAGTAGATGGATAGGGGGAGAGTATTCGGAGTCTTGGGCGGTGGCGGCGGGGGGGGGGGGGGGGTTATTGGGTTAAAAAATGACTTGCCCTTATTGGAAGAGGTCATTTTCTTGTGAATATATAGACGAAAGGCCGAGAGATCTTTCGACACTATTTGTGCGAGTATATTGAAATTTTTGTGGGGTTTCATCAACAGGTTGCGAGGGCTAGGAAAGTCGATGGGGTAGGCCTTCCTGCTAAATGGAAACCGCGACGCTGGTTTTCGTTTTACCTTCATAGCAGACTGAATCAGATTTGTCATGGAGGTATGAAAGATAGAGGCGGACATTTTCATGATTAACCTTCCTTAAAATTCGTTATTGTAATATTAAAAGTACCTATATGTAAATAGATGTAGGAAAACGAAACTTGAATGTATCCCGCGCTACAATATAAGAGCAGTCGCAAATAAAGTATTCAAAAGAAAGGTTGTTCGTTGAATCCTACGAGTTTCCCTTTCTTTTAAACAATTTGATACTTATTCAGTTGTTCAGTTATACTATAGGCTAGTTTATACACTCTCGATCGGATCAACGCATCATCCGGCGATGACCGCAGAGTACACCGGGTGCGGCTTCCCTTTGGAGCGTTTCCAATTAGGTTTTCACCGGTTGTGCAATATGTGGACGCGGGTTATGTTGCCAAATCACGTTGATGGGTCTTTGCTCATATGGCATGTGTTATTCGTTCAATTTTCGGTTTAAACTCATCAATTGTATTCGATAGCGATCTCTAGTGATAACTTCGTTCGGTTTGAACAGCTCATAACAACCTATATCCAGTTCATTGCACCAAATGCGGAACAGCAGCTTTGAGCAATGGGTATTCGGCTGTACCATGGTGGGTGGGAAGGTAGTGCCATCAAAATTCAGTAAGATATTGGGTAATCATTTGGCCGTAAAAAAGATTTATTCGCGTCGGATTCCGCATAATTTAACAAACCCTCAAAAACAGGCTCGTGTGGATTGGTGCAAGGAAATATTGAAAAAAATTAATCATGGAGCATCAAATGGTGACGAATCGTGGATCTATTCATATGAGCCCAGAACAAAACAGTAATCGCCCGACTGAGAAAAATCGTTCAAACCGTATGTGTTGGTGATATCTCAATTTCAGTGAAAACAGCGGTTCGAAAATCGGTTGAAACGGATGCAAAAGAGAATATTTTCAAAAAAACAATGAAACTAATTGCGATGATAAATTTTGGTTCTTTTTTTTCATTATGGGACAGATGTATAAATCGCATCTCTCGTATTAGATCCAGAAGTGTAGCTCCGGCCTTATTGTTGTCGAATATCATACTACCTAATAATAGGTGTGCAAGTAGAATCTCGGCTCGGAAGTTGGTTGCATTAAAAACATACTTGAACGCATCCAATTCCCTCGCCGTTTTGGATGTATGTATGAGGGTAGGTCAATAAGTCCTTAGAAACGCCCACGATGGCGCTCGTAACATCGATAATGGTCTGTTTTTAGTAACCATTATCCCTCACTAGGTAGCTGTCAATTTTCAATTTGGCATGATAAATTGGGTACGACAAAAAGTGAGATGGGTGCCGCATTTGCTCTCAGCTGAGAACTTTTGGAGCATATGCGTCGCAACCCAGATGAGTTTCTGTCCAGATTAGTAACTGTGGATAAAACATGGATATACCACTGCACTCCTGAGACGAAAGAACAGTCAAAACAATGAATTGTAAAGGCGAACGGGCTCCAAAGAAAGCAAAGACGGTAAAATCAGTTGGAAATGTTATGACTACTGTTTTGGGATGCACTTGGTGTTATCTTCATAGACTATTTGGAAAAGGGACAGACGATAACTAGACAGTATTATGCGTCATTATTAGATCAGCTAAATAAGAAAATAAAAGAAAATCATCCTCACTTTCTAAGGACTTATTGACTTGCTCTCATAGCTTAGTCATTGCTTTAGTCATTTAAAAGTTGTCATTCCGTGTTGTATAAAGATTTCGATAAGCAACATTTACGCCATTGCATTTTCTATTCTGTTTTCAAATAAAAAAGAATGCTGCTGAACTATGGAATTGATTAATTTGACTTTGGGTGAACATTCTGTAAAAAGGTGGTTTGGAAGATTCCCTGAAGGAAATTTTAATCTTGAGGACGCTCCACGTCCAGGTGCAGTAAAACAATTTGACGACGAAGATCTTCAAGTTTTATTGGATGCAAACACAGAACAGTTAGGAGTTTCTCACCAAGCAATATCACTTCTCAAATGCAGAACAGTAAGGAGTTTCTCCACAAGCAATATTACTTCGATTGCATGCAATGGGGAAGATTCAGAAAGAAGGAAAACGGGTTTCTCATAAATTAATGGAAGGAAACAAAAAAGCAAGGGTTGACATTTGCATGAATTTACTTTCTCGATACAAAGGAGAGAATTTTTGCACAAAATCGTTACGGGCGATGAAAATTGGATTTTGTACGACAATCCTAAGCCCAGAGAAGTATGGGTTGATCCAGACCAGCCATCAACACCAGTTGTAATACCCAATATTTATGCCAAGAAAATGTTACTCTGTGCCTGGTGGGATTGGAAACGACTCATTTACTACGAGCTTCTGGATCCTGGTCAAACTGTTACAGCTGAACATTATCAGGCCCATTTGATCGAATTAGGTGGTTTTTTTTATTACACTTTTCTCGGGAGAAACGAACCTATAGAGCCCCTAGGTGCCACCAAATAACTGGTGCAGTTCTTCTTGAACAGTTGTAGGTTGTAACGCTCGGGAAAGACTCGCGCAGGTAGGGAATTTCAAAGCTTTCCCGCTCTGTAACGGAAAGAGTTTTGATGTAGAGATGTTTGCGCCACCGGGAGATGAACCGCAAATTGGTGCGATCCGTCGAATTTTCTTGTGGAACGCATATAAACCGAGTTGTGTGAAACAATTCCATGAATTTCCGAAGAACAGTACCCGTGATAATATCTGGAAAATAGACAGAGAACAGCTACGCGCCTTCGACGTGATAGCGACTGTAGCCCGGACGTCAGCGCCTTGCCTCCAATCAGGCGGACCGCTCGTCTCTGTAGGCTCTCAAGTAGGTTGAGGGCATGTGTAGGAGCGGAGCTTCAAACATAAGAGCAATATTCGAGCGCCGGTCTAATTTGGGATTTGTACAGAAGAAGAAGTTCGCCGGAGTAAAATATTTCTTGGCTCTAAAAATATAACTCAGTTTTCCAGAGGCGGACCTGGCAATATTCAACACGTGTGTATGCCACGATACATTCCCACAGACCGTGACGCCGAGCAGTTTCATGCTTTCCCCAGATTCGAGGGCCTGGCCATTCATCAACTGTGGAACTGTGGGGGTTCTTTAAGGCTCGTCCGAAGAACCACCCATCGTCCTAACCCAGCTCCCCTTTCCCAACCTGGAATACATTACCGAGCATAGCCTCTTACCTGCATAAGAGCAGTACAAAGCTCTCCTTCAATCGTTTCTTACCTGAAATAAAAATCCACGGCAAGATCATCATCTTGCCATGGCATCAAACAAATCATATTATCCAAACCATTTCGGTTCGTCTTTCACGAACCATTTAGGAACTGATCGGTTCCCCTGGTCGGCAACAATGTTAATCAAATACACAATAATCCCACTGCGTTTATTTTTCCCTACCATCCGTTGGTCCCAAGCCAAGCTGGGCAAGTTGTACGCTTCCACACCTGCAAGCCAAATTTCCCATGATCGATCGCCTAAATCGATAACCGATCATCGAGTTGGACGCGACCATAATTGTTGTCCAAACAATCATATCAACGGCCACGTCCCATGATCCGTTTTTCTAAATCAAACAATCACCAATCCTAGCCCTTGGCATCGCGGACAAATTTTCTGTTGACTTAACATCACAGAAAAATCCATTCCTGCCTTCGGCAATATCTTCTATTGCTCACAATGGCATGGCTTTCACCAGATCGTGTAAACAGCCAATGTTTCCATGTTTCATTAGCTAATGCAAACAAATGCGCATCTTAGCGCTTGCCCTTCGAAATAGAGTTTCTGTATATACAATACACAGAAAACCATTTCTGCATCCGGCAATGCCCTCTATCGTTTACGATAGCAATGCCTGCAGCCTCTGTTGCTTGTTCATTTATTTGATCAGCTGCAGGATTGATCGCTCTCCCTCACATCTAACCGCCAATGCATTATCGCTGTCCGCACTTCCAGTGTATGGACACCCAACCAGATCTGCACGATCACATGGAAGTACTTCCAATCAAACTCATTGGCCGCCACTAGAATGAAATATCGGATTTGTTTTTCACCACAGCGGAGGGGAATCCACCCCAGTGCGTCTGGCGATACGATTGACTCAACGTCTCGAAGAGTCAGACCGTAACCACCGAACCACGCACACGTACCGGAGACGATGCGTCCCGAGTTCAACAATCATCCCTCGCCGTGGACACACACGACCAGGAGTCAGATTTTAACTACCGCTGCGTGCACACACGAAAAAGTCACCTGTCACCCCTAGTCGCGCACACACAATACGGGTCGCGATGTGTTTCCTTTAAACGTAGTCGAGCCGAGTAGAAAATCCGCGCCATTATAATAATCCAAAGAACGAGAAGTAAAAAAAAAACCGAATCCTACTTTGTTAGTGTACATGTGAACAATACTTATAAAATAAACGATCGTGAACACAGAAAGTTTAATAAACAATATAATACTTTGTTGGAGGTTTGTCACCAGTGTATAAAACTACTTGTACTTCATGCGTCGAAGTGCTACTGATTTGTAAATTGCAGTAAAGGCGCAATATTTTTAAATTGTACAGAATATTGAAGAAATAAAAAACATTAACATTAAAATTACACCAGTGTGTTTTCTTCGGAGAGCTATTGTGTTCGCTTTTGTGCTCTATTCCTTCCGGTAAGAACAATTTCCAGAGTAATATTGGCGATGTTTCCGTTGAACCAGCGTCCGTGTTGACGCACTAGCAAAAACCAGCCACAGAACTGATGATCCACTTTTCTTTGTGAATGCTGTATATTGCGTCTTCGTTGCAATGAAATCGACGAGATCGACCTTTCCCCACTGCAGGACCCTATCGAGATCCCGATACAGAGAGTCTTTGGGAATGTTGTATATTGTGTCTTCGTTGCATTGAAGTCGACGAGATTGACCTTTCCCCACTGTAGGACCTTATCCAGAACCCGATTCAAAGAGTCGATTTGGCTACATCTCAGCTGAAGCTACGGTGGTACACTAATCGACCAATCACTAGAAAAAGAGGAAGCAAGCGTACTGTCATCCGCAAAACTGAACACTTTGTTATCGGTTCAACTCTACTCCAACAAATCAATTATGTGAAGCAAAAACAAGGTTGGAGCCACAATAGAACCTTGAGACCCCCGAAATTAACAGGATACAGATCCGGACACTCGCCATCTACAACAAGCCAGATCGGTCGATTTTCGAGGAAGCTCTTTGTCTATATGAGAGTTTTGCCCTCACTAAACTATCGGTCGGTCATTTTGTGGGAGACACTTTCTCACCTTCTTTGGGATTGCCTGAACTCGAGCTACCTTCCATCATCATCATCATCATCGGCACTACAACCGCGAACCGGTCTTGGCCTTATTTAGCAAGTCCTGAGGCTTGTTAAATTTTCCATAATGATTTATTTTTTCTGGGCAAGGTCATTAGTCTTGCGCCAGAGTGCTACCTTCCAGCAGGTACGAAATGTTCTCCGTGCATAAGATAAGCGGAAGAGCCTGTCTAGAACCCGCGACAGTTCTGTAGCACAGTTCTTTAGGAGTACTGCTGGTATTCCGTCAGGGCCGGTCGCCTTCCTACAGTCCAGTCCACGAAGAATGAGTTGAATAGTACGCGGCCGTAACCTCATATTTCGCATCGAAGAGCGTACCGGCCAGATCAAAAGTGATTTCAAAATACCGCCATCAAGGTTTGAATTCGCGAACACATTAGCTTTATCTTTTGAATTTGTAACTAGTGTCCCACTCTCCGTCACTAACGGGGGAAAAGAGGAGGAACTGAAGTTACTGCTGACAGCTTCTCCCTTTGACCAGAACGGTCGCGAATCAGTTGGGCGCTCAAGGAGTTTATTGGTCATTCTGTCGTTGTAGGCCTGCGCTGTATTAGTCGCCTGGTTGCACGCGTTTCTGATTCTAACAAAATTCGTTCTGTTAACATCGGTGGGATTGGAGCGGCATTGTTTAAAAGCTCTACTTTTTGCCGCTGTAATCTGCTCGCATTTTTTTTTCAAACCACGGTTTATCAAATAAACTTGGTTTGATGGAATGTGGAATGTAGATCTCCATTCCGAGAAGAATAATTTCTGTGACCGACTCCGCGCAAGCATTAACATCAGAGTCTCCAAAGCACACCTCCGACCATGGAAAGGATGCGAACAAATCTCGCAATTCGTCCCAGTTAGCAGCCCCATACTTCCATACATGGCGAGGCTGCCTAGGCTGATTATTCGCTTGAAATACAAGTGCTTGTGAGACAGATCTGAGTTTCCCAGTGGCGCAGAAACCTCTACGGTATAAATACTCGGTTCGGATATTAAAAACAGATCCAGGGTGTTCGCATAATCGTCTCGGGCATCCAGCACTCGCGTTGGTTCTTCCGCGAGTTGAGTCGTTGTGGCTAACAGCAAACATCTCCGCCAGCCTCCCAGCCTCGTCGGTTCTGTTAAGAATGTACCAACCAGCCGGAGTTGTGTACATTAAAATCGCCGAGGACGACAATTTTAGAAACCAGATGGTTGATCTGTATCCAGTCGACGGTACGTGAAAGATGTTCGAGAAGTGTCGCCGGTCGATCGTCATTCGGGGAGCGGTGAAAACAACAAAGAGATTTAGCGGAATTCCTCAGCACAACCTTCAACCACATTGTGTCCAAGTTATTGGGTTCTAACGTCTCCATCCTTTAGCAAGACAGATCGGAGCGTGTGAGGACGCAGAGTCCATCCTTAAAACCGAATCTCGAATGCAAGCCGTATCCTGAGCAACGAAAATATGTCGAATCAGTTGACGAATCGGACCTGGGCCCCTGTTAGAGCAAGGATATCACGTTTCGCTGTTTGCAAACATTGGTGGACGGGGTTTACATTCGTATTGGTGAAGCCAATGGCGCTGATGTTACAAAATGTCGTGATCAGGCGAACGTCGAATGAGCCTCGAGCACGAACCCGATTATGCGATGACGAATTTTTTAAAGTTCGTTTATTTATCGTAATATAATATTTAATATTTAATTTTTAAATATAATAATTGCATGATGTTCCTAGAAGAAAAAAAGACCATTTACGTGCCAAGGAAGACGCAAAGTGATGTTGCTGCTTGACAGTGTTCGCCCACATACAGCAAACCAACTCAAGAACTAATCTTCTCCTTAGGGTGGGAAGTTGTCCAGCACATGACCTATTCTCCAGATTTGGCTCCTTCTGATTACCACTTATTTAGATCGATGTCGTTTGGTTTAAAAGCCCAGGGTTTTATGAAAATTGAAGATGTGAAAAAGTGGCTGATTACTATTTTGATTCGAAACCACCAAGTTCTTAACGTGAAAGTGTTCACCATCTACCCGATAAATGGCAAAGGACTACGGATAGCAATGACGCACATTTCGATTATTAATCTTTGTATAAATATAAACTAAATTTGACAGAAAAAGCCGAGTGTCTACTTGCACACCAAATAATATTATTAAAATGCTTATACTCACCACTACAAAATAAGAAAAACTACATCAAGTATACCAAATCATAAGACGCAGCATAACAACTAATTTTTTGTAGGTATAAATAAAATACCTACGCAAAAGGGCTGAATATCAGGAATGGCCTCGCAGCAATCCCACATGGGCAGTCACGGGAGACGAGCAAAAAGTTCGACATTGATAAACTAAAAGACCTTCGCAAATGGGCTGTATATCAAAACGAACTAACGAATAGATTTAGCATTCTAGAGAATGGGAGCAGTGAGGAAGAGGAAGTCAATAGTGTGGAAACTAAATGGACATCGATCAGTGACACAATCAAACAAACAGCCCAAAAGGTATTAGGACTTAAGAAAACAATTAAGTTGAAACCTTGGTTTAACGATGAATGCAGCGCGAAGATCGAAGAACGTAAACGCCTCAGAGATAAATGAAGTCAACGCAGAAAGATACGCGACAATTCGGAAAGAGACAATGAAACTTTTCAAAGGCAAAAAAAAAACACGAATGGGAGAAGACTCGGATTAAAAAAAAAATCCTAGAAAACGCCAGAGCAAAGAATATAAGAGGTATGTATGCCGGCATAAATTCAATTAAAAATGGCTATCGACGGAGAGCCAAAATAATTCGTGACACAAATGGCCGTCTGGTCACAGAAACTAACAATATCGTGACTAGATGGAAACCTGCTCAATGTGCGCACCCATCAACCACAGATAAACACACCAGACGTACATACAGCCGAGCCTCAGATCCCAGAGCCCTCTTGCAACGAAGTTGTAGACGCAATAAATCGATTGACGAACAACAAGGCTCCCGGAGCCGACTGCATACCGGCAGAGCTTGTAAGCATGGAGGAGAGGCAACCGCTCTAAAGATCCACCAACTCATCAAAACAATATGGGATAAGGAAGTCACTCCGGAAGAGTGGAAAACATCAATAGTCGTCCCCATTTTCAAAAAAGGCCACAGATCTGACTGCGAAAACTACAGAGGAATATCATTGCTCCCAACCACATACAAAATACCAACAAATGTAATTGTTGTATCAGGCCTCTTTTGACCTGATGTATTTTGTTCGCTGAACCGAACTCTTAATCAACCCTATTGTACACTAGGGTGCAACACCCTTAGTGTGATATTTTGTATGGTGATATTCGGGCGCAACGCCACTAAATATCTAATACTAATCCTGAATATTCGGGCGCAACGCCACTAAATATCGCATAGGATAAAAATGCGCTGAAAATGGAAAAAGTGAGACTACGTCCGGGGTTACGGTCGGATGCATTCTCACTTTTTCAATTTTCAGCACATTTTTATCCTATGCGATATTTAGTGGCGTTGCGCCCGAATATCACCATACAAAATATCACACTTAGGGTGTTGCACCCTAGTGTACAATAGGGTTGATTAAGAGTTCGGTTCAGCGAACAAAATACATCAGGTCAAAAGAGGCCTGATACAACATTTGGTGAGCCCGACGTGATAGTTTCACATTGGTTGCTGCCCCCTCACCGGAGGTAAGGAGCAATATCAGTGAAGACTATTCACGAAGCACGTATCATAGGCTATCAACAGCCTAGTCAACTACCCCCAGTAGACGACATCCGGGGGAGTGTTTGCGAAGCACACCCATTGAAGAACAGCGCGTCCGTAAGCGATCCACATTCGCCAAAACAAACTACCTACGAGGTAGAGGACATCCGTGGATGTGTTTGCGAACATACCCACTCAACAGTACCACGTCTTTTCAGCAGAAAAGAAGGTAGTGGAACGGAGCATGGACGCCCGTGAAATAACCAAGGTCTTAGCCAGGCAAAAGGCCTTACAACGCGAGCTGACCAAGCTCAAGGCAGCCAGTGGCAAAAAATGGACGAATGCGTTAATGAGTAAAGCCAGGACATCATGGACGCAATTCAACGATAATCATTTAGAGATTATCGAGAATATTAAGGAGGATCATGAGTACCTCCGCCTTAGTATATTCGAACAGGTACAATCGATGTACCAACAACTCATGGCGACAGCGCCAATCAAACAGCAGTCCGAAGGTGCAGACGACTCGGTGTGCAGCCCACAAACAGAAGGCCAGGATATGGAAGACAACAACGGCATCCAAGAAGCCATCAAATGTATCAGACGATACAGGCTGAAAAGGGAGACGCTCAGTCGTGCGCTTGATAGAGCACGAACAATGAGAGGAACAATCCAAGCGAGCCTTCATCAGGAGTTTCAAAGCTCAACCATCCAACGGCTCTGGGCAGATTTGGAAGAGCTGCATTTGCGGATTGGAGAACTGGTCTAAGATCCTAAGACAATGGGATACGACAGCATCACTCATCAAGAAATGGAAGAACAAATCGAGTTCTCCCTAGTCAATTTAAGAAGTTCCCAACCTGAGATGTCTCAACAGCAGCAGAGACAGGCCCCCTCGGTAGCTAGCGGCCAACTGCCAAAGATCACCATCCCAAAATTCGATGGGGTTATGCAACATGGCGACAGTTTGCCGATCTATTTGGAGAAATGGTGCACAAGCAGCCATTAAGCAACTGTCAAAAGATGTGGTATTTAAAAACCAATCTAACCGGAGAAGCCGAGAGATTGGTCCGACATTTTACCACATCGAACGACCAATACGAAGCAGCTTGGCAAATGCTGCAAAATCGGTTCGAGAACCACAGGCTACTAGTGGGCTCACTGATCAACAAACTGTTGTCCCAGCCACCACAGTCAACGACTGGGTCGAATTGTGCGCACATAAAGGCCCTACATAGGGCTCCTCGATAGTATAGTGGTTAGTATACCGGCCTGTCACCCGGGAGACCGGGGTTCGATTCCCCGTCGGGGAGCCTCTGGCGCAAGACTAATGACCTTGCCCAGAAAAAATAAATCATTATGGAAAATTTAACAAGCCTTAGGACTTGCTAAATAAGGCCAAGACCGGTCCCCGGTTGTAGTGCCGATGATGATGATGATGAAAGGCCCTACATGACACTACTCAGGAATGTATTCTAGGTTTGAAGATCCTTAACATCGACACCAGCAGTTGGGATGCTCTCTTGGGGAACATATTGTTGCAAAAATTGGATCGCAACACCCATTCCCTGTTCGAGCAAGGCCTGACAAAACCAAAATAGATCCCATCCATCAAGGAGCTGTTGGCATTTCTGGAAGTACGTTTCCAATCCCTGGAAGCAATCGGGTCCAAGGAGCATAAGAAGGATGAGCACAAATCCCGAACCACGTTGACGTCAGCAGTATCCCAGGCCACACCCAAGAAGGAACAACAGTGTGCTGCCTGTGGAAAGGCACATTCCCTCTATCAATGTCAGCAATTCCAACAACTGACAACCGATCAGAGGATGGACATCGTGCGCAAAGCAAGGCTGTGTCGGAACTGTTTTCAACAAGGACATTTTGCAGACAGATGTATGAAGACACGATGCAAGGAGTGCAATCAGAAGCACAATACGTTGCTGCACCCTCAAAACAACACAGCACGAGTTTCGATCTCGGAATCGAGTCCCCAATTTCAGGGCAAGGACAAACCACAATCGGTGTTGGGAGCATCCACAGTGAGCGCATCCGTCAACAGGCTGACACTCCTTGGTACAGCTCGGGTGAGACTGACAAGCAGGAATGGCCGAACCATCGAATGCCGCACCATCTTGGACTCCGGCTCACAAATCAATTTAATCAGTGAGCGAGTCATCAAGAGACTAGCCTTAGTCACAAGGCCCACTCAGTTAACCATACACGGCATCGGGGATGTACCCCAAACAACCCAGCGACGCGTGATTATGCAGCTTACGGCCACAACAACAAAGTTCTCCACTCGACTCGAGGCGTATGTCATCAACACGATTAGCTCGCCTCAGCCAAGTCAGGAAATAGACGTTTCGACTTGGAAACTACCGATGAATGTGCAGTTAGCAGATCCAAACTTCCAACACCCAGGCAGGGTCGATGTCCTGCTGGGAGCTGAGCATTTCTTTTCGCTATTATCCGTTGGTCAAATCAAACTGGGACCAACACTTCCAGTGCTCCAGAATACCCGCCTTGGCTGGATTGTCGCCGGACCAACCCATCAACATCCAGTGGCATCAGCAACTTGTGGTGTGTGTACAACCGACGACGAGGAAGACATCAAAAGGGCCATCCAAAAATTCTTAACCGAGCGTTATACAAAGGGCGATCTATATTTTCAACCCATACAAATTATGATTATTATAAAGACAATAGGAACGAGAGTTCCTGTACAGTAATTGTATTTTTATGGCGGTCCCTTTTGGGTTGGTGGTGATTCACTTATCACCTCTGCTGTTTGTTGATGGCTATTGTAATTTGCCGGTTGCGGGCAAATGCAGATCCTGTTGATGGAATCTGGTGGTGATGTCGGCATGAAGATAAACTCTGTGTTTATTGCCCAGTCATAAATTGTGCTGGGATGTGGCATTGACTTGGATGGACGGCGTCTCCGCGCAAATGGCGCCGTATGTTCTCATAAACAGTAATACTGGCGAGAATCAGAACGTACCCAAAAGAAATACTGGGAGACTACACATGCGGATTCCGTAGGAACCGGTCAACAAGCGACCAAATGTTCACAATAAGGCAAACAATTAGAAAGAGAAGTGGAATACGGAGACGGTTCACCAACTGTTCGTTGACTTCAAAAAAGCCTACGACTTAGTCGCAAGGCAAAGACTCTACCATATTGTAGTTGAACTGGGAATCCCGACAAAATATGCCGCCCTCATTCTAAGTTGCATGAACGAAAACAAAGGGCGAGTTAGAATAGAAAACTACCTCTCACAACCATTTGAAATCCGGGACGGACTAAAACAGGGGGATGGCCTCTCACCATGTCTTTTTAACCTTGTGCTCGAGTATGTCATCAGAAGGTACAAGACGGCAACCAGGCCGCAACTAGCAAAATGCGCTATCACGTAACATAAAGCTCCGTGTCTATAGAACCATAATCATACCGATCGCTCTATACGGATGCGAAACATGGGCTCTCAAACGGGAAGAAAACAAATTCCACGTATTCGAGAATAAAGTTTTAAGGTGGTGTATCTTTGGCGGTAAATATGACGAGGAGGCAGGACAATGGAGGAATCTCCACGACCACGAATTTGAAGAGCTATACCGCAAACATACAATAGTAAGAGTAATCAGGTTGCGAAGATTAGGATGGGCCGGACCCGTGGCGCGAATGGGCAACGATAGGATCGTAGATCAACGGGAAAGAGGCCGGTAGGATGGCCGCGAAGGAGATGGGAGGACAATGTTAGGAGAGTAATCAGGTCGTGAAGATTAAGATGGGCCGAACTCGCGGCACGAATGGGCAACGATAGGACCGTAGACCAACCGGAAAGAGACCGGTAGGATGGCCGCGACGGAGATGGGAGGACAATGTTAGGTTTGACCTTGAGGAGATCGGATGGGCTGGTCAAGCGTGGAAGGAGAGTGCACAGGACAGGGAACGATGGCGGAGCCGAGTCGATGAGGTCACGAACTTCCGGGTTCCTACAGGCCAATAAATAGTAGTAATAGTTATAGTATAAATAAGATATACGAAAGCAAAAGCAAACAAATCAAACTCAAAACAAAACTTACTTGCTGAAAATATATTTCAAAAATATAATTTACAGTATTGCAACTTATAGCTTATGGGAAAAACATAACAATTTACAATACAATATACATATTAAATGAAAAAAAAAACACTAAAATATATTATTAACATATGAAAAAGGAAAATATATATAACATGTTATAATTAATATTAACTCTTGTACTTTAGAGTAATAAATTGATGTACAACTATCAGCATATGCCATAGGAATGATGACTTGAAAAAAATGAAGTTACTGGATAACGACAATATCTTTCATTCGAGTGAATAAAACCACAAAAATACATCATAATATATAAATAATGGATAAGAGAGACTGAAACAATGTTCCAAAAATATCATATAACAAATACGCAATATATCACACATTACAATTGTAAAATAATCATAAAGCTGTGCAACAAGCCCCTTATTTAGAATCCTTCTTACCAGAAGTCACAAATGGTCCAACATAATTGCTGGGAAATAGCCCAGTCAGTCCATTCAATTCTCCGCGCCACCAGTCAGGCTCATCTCGACCCAACACGCTTATTATATCGTCTTTGTTGAATGATAGTTCGTCGTCATTTTGTGCTGTGTATGCGTACAAAGCAATAACCTTATCTATAGCCAAAATGCAAAGAAAACTTTTAATGAACAATGCCAACTGCGAAGTAAACAAAAATATCGGAGCGCAAACTTACCCAATATAGTTTCAGACATTTCAATGCGACTGCCTGAAACTGGTGTGTTGCGACCACTGTTGCGTCCTCCTTGAAGGATTTTCACATATGACGCTGGAAACCAACCTATTTGACGTCGTCGGCCTTTGGCTTGCAACTCTCCCTCCCACCAGCCCGAATCGGTCTTCTTACGCACCATTATAAGTTGGCCTCGTTGCAGACTAAGCTGTTCGCTGCTAGTCGCCTCATATGGTGCAATTACTTGTGCGATTTCAGACCTTCTAGCACGCATACCCTAATGATACGTAATACATTTAATTACTCATTCAAATCACAAACAGCAGTGTACTATATGATCATCAAGGATAACAGAACAAAAAAACAGAGAAAAGGAAGAAACGTAAATAAAATGAGATATGCCAAGTTGCACAAGAATTACAACACAAAAGCAAAATTAGTTATAGACTAATAGTAAATGAAAAATTAGTTGGGAATACACATTTAAAAATTACAGGTGTCATAGATGATGTTCGGGACATGGGCCGACTGAACGATTCCGAACGTTCAATATTCTTCTGTTGGGTATTTATTTGGGATACTTCAGTATCCAGTTCTTCCTGTGTCCTGGGGTCCTCATTTGCAGCAATCTCAGCCGGAGTAACTTTTTGTTCAGCTGCAACATTATTATCAAGAATTTCTGCTGGTTTCTGTTCGACTACTTCCTCTTGCTCTGGGATTACAGCTGTAGTTTCAAGTTGAGTTTGAGCGTTACCATTTACGTTATTATCCTGAACAATAGGATGATAGGAAAATGAGGGTTTTGGTTCAAGTTGTTAGTCGAGTAAATGGTTCAACTTATATGTATGAGAATGATTTGAAAAATTTGCAGGCTCGGTAAGTGTCTAATCTAATTTTTTTTTCATTTTATTTACTAATATGTAATTTAAAAAAACCTGTGGAAATTTTCGCCACAGATTGGCATCAAACAATTGACATGAAATTATCAACAAATTCTCATTAATAAAAAAAACTGAGTTTTTTATTAGATGCATAGTACACCTGTAGCGGTCCCGCCAAACCCCACTACTACTTAGCCGAAAAACCCCTGTAGCGGTTCTACGAACCCCTGTAGCCCACAGACACGTGTCCCCATAGTCATTAATTACACCTGAAACAAAAGGTAATATGACATGCAACGACGTTGAGGTCGATATCATAAATCAAGGAACTAAACGTTCAAAAGCTTCCAATATCGAGTTCAACGCATCCATACATTGTATCCAAACCAATGCGTCAAATGCAGCTAGGCATCGCATGTAAGTCAAGCACCCATTCTAAGCATCAACGCGATGCTTCCCATGAAGCACCATTGTCGGTAAATAAACCGAACAACGGATGCCTACTCCGGTAGCTAATAGCAATTAGCACTTAAATCCCTTGCATAACCCTAACGCAAAAGGCACACTTGTGCAAACAAAGCATATCGTTTCGCTACCGACCAATAGTCATGCAATCATAAACATCTTAACGTAGATCGCTCGCTAGATGTTTATGGTTTAGAAATGCTAACAAAGAAACTATACCAATCCCACGGTTCCTTTATTACACATCTGAAACGCACAAGAACATTGTTAGCTTAAGCCAGATGGGTAACCTAAACAAATCCCACGAAAAGATCGGAAAATAAGTGGCGGTACGATCGACCGTCAAACAAAGGAACAAGATTCCGGTAAGGAAAACGGAAAGAAGAATGCTGGATTGATGATGGCAAAATTTTCTTTACAGATACGATGGGAAATTCTGTTTAGCAGATTGGATGGGAAATTTTCTTTTGCAGATGCGGGGATGAGAAGTTCGGATTGAATTTTAAAGATAGAGACAATTAGTCTTTATCGCATAGTCGAACCATAGAGAACCCCGACGCGGAGGTCTCCACACAGCGCATTAAATCGAAAAAAAGGAACCGGCCAACCCGAAGTCTCTTCACTTTTAAAATACACGAGTTTACCGAGTGCATTCGCGGAACTGCCACCCAAGGCAAATTAAATAAACGTAGACATTCGACGTTCAACGTACCGCAATTCAACGCGGGCAGAACTGTGATCCTCACGAAGGACGTCGGGATTGCATTTATCGGGTTAATTACGTGGTGTGCAGAAAAATAATTAAAAGAGAACCAGTGAAACTTGTAACGCGATAGCAAATTAAGTGCATGTCGTTCAACAAAGAAAAGGAACAATAAAAGGATCAAAATAAATAACCATAACTCCGTGTTTCATTTGTGGCAATTACTCGGTGTTGTAATTGAATCCGCTCCGGTGTTGTCGTGAACAGTGTTCGGTGGAACACTCCAGTAGTAACTTCACAAAAATTCGCCAAACCCCCATAACTGCTAATCAACTTTCTTAAGTTTCTGCTAATGCAATCGCATTCAGCACCTGCAAATACTTCACGCATCAAATTGATCAAGTTTATTTAGCTAAAAGCCCCTAGAAGAGAATTCTTACCTGCATGCATAACTGCGCATTTAAAATCTCCTATAAGAATTCTCTCCAAACTTATCATAAATTCCCTGAAAGAAAATTCACCCTTGAGTTGGCTAATCCCATCCTCAACATGTGTACAATAAAAACTACCTACATACACATCGGCAGGCGACCTTTTTACCCAACGATAAACAGTCCAACGCAGCTGCATGTAATTAGCGCAATATACGTTGAGACTAATTCCCTAACTCGCACCATGTGCAAACAAAAGAAAGCTGTCCTTCAAAGGCTTTCTGGCGATACCATAAACAATCCACATCGTTTGTGGTATCCCAAATGCATTTCTCATTTAATGAGTTCCGACTTGTTTACTCAGTTGCACTCTCAGATCATAAATTCCCTCTGTCCTACATATTCCTGGATCCGTTTACCATTGACCTTCTCACATAAGCAAACACAAACCCCATTAGCATCCAATGAGATTCGGCTTGTTTGCTTAGCCGAACTCACATCTCATGGATGCACATTATGCCCTTTTTTGTTTCAGTTTCGTTCTCATGGCTTTGTCCCATGAACGAACCAATGTACACACATACATGTGTACCACCATGATCTTTATTACGAGATCTGGTTTTCTATTCCACCAAGAGAGACTTTACGTTTCTCTGGTGGTAAGTAAATACATATCCTTAGTGGAGAGGATATCTACCACCACACCACCAAAGTCACCCCATCAGCGAATCGGCTCTGCACGAGCCAAATATCGCTGAGTCGTTTACCAAGCACCATCAAGCGTGCATCCCGTTCCCTCTAAGTAGAGTGTGTATGGGGTGCGTACCGGAGCCCACCCCAGAGTCAAAGTCGGGTTATTCTCCTAATCTTAAATCAATAAGCAGTGCCGTGCATATAGACTCTATTAAAGAAATAAGATACAACCTAAAATCATAGTGCTAAAACAAAAATTAACTATTACAACAAACAGAAAACAATAAAGATAATTAATTACTAAGCAGTGTGTTTCTTTTCTGTGCTTCAGATCCTAGTGGTTCATTTTCCTTTCCTTTCTGGTGAACGGTTAGTGGAGGAGCTTTCCTTATTTTGGTGACAATTGCTGCGGCAGAACTCTTCGTTAAGCTGGTGGAAGGAAGTGAACTAAGTGCCCATGCCTGGCACAATACTCTCTTAGCCACACACCCTTGCACCCGCCCTTTTCCTAAAGATGGCTTTTATGGTAAGTGGTAGCGGCAATATATAAACTGGGATATTTGTCAACGTAACGTTATAGAAAAATCAGTCGTTTCGTGATTGAAAAAAGTAAAAAAAAAAGTTGTTCTCGGTTGCAAGTATCAGTGCACGAGTCAAATTCACTTCATTTGTGGGAGGTTTTAATCTATTGCTTCAATATAAAGAGATCTGCGACAGAGGCTTATCGAGTGCTCTCAAAAACTTAGAGCGAGGCCACCATTAGTGAAGGAACATGTCCTGAGTATTTTTGACGCTTTAATAATGGTGATTCTGACTGGCAGTGGTGGAAAAGAGAAGGTTGCAGGTAATACCAAATCAATACTCGTGTCAATATCAAGAAGAATTGGCTAGATCATTGGGAGTGGCTTAACAAGCCTTTTTAAAATGCCTTAAAGCCACAAGGATGAATCAAAAGGTAGAAAATTCGGTACCGTTCGGGTCGAGAGATGTTAAACGTTTGCCTGTTTCTGTAGAGCTGTTTGGAAGGTGGGGACGTAAGGAATATCTGCATCGAACAGCCTAAAGCCTTTTTAAAATGCCTTAAAGCCACAAGGATGAATCAAAAGGTAGAAAATTTGGTACCGTTCGGGTCGAGAGATGTTAAACGTTTGCCTGTTTCTGAAGAGCTGTTTGAAAGGTGGATGCGTAAGGAATATCTGCATCGCATTATGACTGCTGTTAAGGGAGAAAACCATAATGTGACGTTACCAAGGGAGCCACGAATCTTCGTATGTGTTCTCTCCATTTTTGAAGAGCTGCGTCGTACCATATGAAATTCTTTTCTACAGGCGCCAATGCAAAACAACTGTAGGTGGTTGTTTCCCTATTGGAACCCCACCGCAAGCAATTGCTGTTTAGATAAAACAATAATCTAAACAAAAACCACACACTTGTTTCCGCGGGTCGACGCAAAGTAAACAATTCGTCCATATCAGGATGACTGTTTACTTAAGGATCCAAAACTATGATAGCCGGGAGGAAAGATATAAAGAAGAATGATGTCACGCTTAGAGTTCACGATGAGTTGCTCCCGACTAAGAAGGACCCCTCCAGCTATTGATCCCCTCCTATCACCCCCTCTGTCAAGATCATGTGCGGGTTCTCTATACCACATGGAGAACCGGCCCACAATTCTTACCTAACTTCGAGTGCTAACAGCGCGTCACCATAACCCAAACCTGCAATAGCACACATTCGCAAACATGCAAAGAACACACTTCCCAATATGCAACAGTATCCGTTCCCCAATCTCCCCCATACATCCCCGAACTTACAAAGAATCCATTTCCCAATCTGTAATGAAATGCATTTCCAAAAACTTACAACAGAATATTAATCATCTCCCTCATCTACATCAAACCGCATACATTTTCCCCAAAAACCACCTCGGTTAATTTCTTACTTAAACTATATTTCCCGCTTGCAACCAAGCAGCATTAATTTCCCCCGAAAGTCATTCCGGCTCACTTCCTGCTTAATCCATTTCCCTCGCTTGTAACCAAGCAACATTTAGCTTCCCCGAAAACCATTTCGGCTCCCGTTCTACCTAAACCTCCTGGAATAATACCAGTTCTCCTTACTGATAAGCCACCAGCACGATGCGTTGCATTTCCACGAAGCAAAAACAACCATCGCAACGACCGAGACCCATGTCCCTCTGTCTAACCGACAATTCACGCCCATACTCGGTTATGTCCCCGAAACCGATTTCTCCGTATACATAGCGACAGAGGAATCCAATTCAGCCTGTACGGCAGTAATTCTCTGGAACTAAATCCTCTATGCACGCATAGCAACCCTTTTCAAGTTATTAGTAAGTCGCAGTGAATTTTACTTGGCGATGACTCCACTGCCACGGCACTATGAATGGATTCTTGCCCATTTTAGTCAGTCGAGTCGTAACCACGGAAGTGCACACACCTCTATTAGAACAAAGTCTCTGCGCGGGTGCCAAACATTCCTTACTAAATTAAACCCTTGATTCCGCATCCGTCCCCTGTTAAATATACATGAATTGGAACCAATTAATGAAGTGACAAACGGTGTCGTGAATATACCTAAGAATTAAATACTCCTAGTGCTACCGAAGTCAAATTTCACTCTCGAGGAGAGGAGCCGCTTTTTATCAAACCCGGAGTATTGTGCTGAGTTGCCGGATCTAATTTTTGTTACCCCCGGTTGGTGTTATGTGGAAGCATAAAATAATTTGAAAATACATTATAGAGCAACCGGTGATCGTGATTCGTAATACTCAAACAATATTAATTAAGTTAGTTTTCCTGTGAAACGAGATCAAGGAGGAAAGCGGTCCTGTGTAATGATCCGTAATTAACAAAATTAATAGATGTTCTTAAACATACGGATAAGATAAACCTAATGCCAGAAGTGCTCTACTGATGAGTTAACAATAATAAAAAAAGGAAAAGAAAAGAAAAAGGAAATAAAAAAGAAACATTAACAATAAAACTTTCCCAGTGAGTTTTCATTTATGCCTTAACCCTTTTGGCGAGCAATTTCCGTCGGAACATCGCTGGGGGCGAGGTGAACCACGCACCGTACGTCGGCGCCCAGACCAAAACCCCCACAATCACACAGCAGTCCCTTAAGTGATCTGAATGCCGCTATGCCCTCTCGAAGATTAGAAATAGTCGGCCGTACGAAAACGTCCGCATCTATCTTGCTTATCTTCATGGCAAATCTGATTCAGTCTGCTATGAAGGCAAAACGAAAACGAGCGTGATGGTTTCCATTCAACAGGCAGGTCTTACTACCGGCATCCCTAGCCTTCGTAATCTGTATATAAAACTCGACGAAAATTTCAATATTCTCCCACTTATTTTTTTTAGTATTTATTGGTCTGTAGGAACCCGGAAGTTCATGGCTTCACCAACTCGACTCCACCATCGTTCCCTGTCCTGTACACTGTCCCTCCACGCTTGGACATCCGATCCGATCTCCTCAAGGTCAAACCCAACATTGTCCTCCCATCTCCGTCGCGGCCATCCTATCGGTCTCTTTCGCGTTGGCCTACCATCAAGAATTCTACGCACGGTCCTATCGTTGCCCATTCGCGCCACTTGTCCGGCCCATCTTAATCTTCGCGACTTGATTACACTTACTATTGTAGGTTTGCGGTATAGCTCTTCCAATTCGTGATGATGGAGTTACCTCCATTGTCCTGCCTCCTCGTCATATATACCACCAAAGATACCCCTTAAAACTTTATTCTCGAATACGCGGAATTTGTTTTCTTCCCGTTTTGTGAGAGCTAATGTTTCGCATCCGTATAGAGCGATCGGCATGATTATGGTTCTATAGACACGGAGCTTTATGTTACGTGACGGCAGTTTGGATTTCAGCAGTTTGCTGCCTGCGTGTCAACTAGCGTTGCCGGAATGGGGTCTTTTGTTAATTTCCTTTAACATTTCGTTACTGGCCGTCAGTATCGCTCCCAGATATTTAAATTCTTTAACTTTTTCAAATATCTTGCAGCTGACGTTTATGTGTTCCCTGAGGCCCACCTGCTCTCGCCGTAATCATATATTTTATTTTGTCTTCATTCATTTATAGGCCCACCTCTTCTGCCGCTTGCATTATGATGTCACAGTTTTTAGTTACAGTTTCTAGATTATCGCCAAAAACGGCGATGTCATCCGCATATGCGAGCACTTGTGTGACCCCGTTCAGGGATGATCCGGCCATGTTATCGTCCCCCACTTAAAGTATCAAAAGACCTCTCAGCTTTTTGTCATTATATCAGCACGCAAATGGTTTCTGGTTCCCAACGCAGGGAAACCGTAAATAATAAGTTTTTTCGGCCCTAATCGGTTGCCCACCCCACACTCTTCCCCTGACCATTTACTATCAGAATGTCAGAGGACTTCGCTCCAAATATGGAAAAGAAATAGGCATGATACGTTGCGCCTGTGTTCCAACGACGGGGTTGATCGACTTACGGCTGATTCCCCAATAAGTTTCACTGCTGGTTTTTGCATCCTGTCGAGCACGTGTAGTGCAGTTTCGGATGCGCTTGACCAAATATGGGAATTGAAGTCCATTTTTGGACGAATATATGCCCTATAAATAGTGGCCAGGTTGGATAGGGTGAAGTATCTTTTGCATCTCTTAAGTAACCCCATACATTTGGCTGCACTTTTCGCAGCTTCAAATATGTGGTCATTCCAGTTAAGAGTCGAATTAATTCGATAATTCGAGTGCCGAGGATTGATAGTTCCTTGGCTTCGCCGATGCAAGTATAGACAGTATATTAACTTTGGGGTCCGCCTTTGACAACAAGAGACCGTACTGACTTTTTTGGGCATTGAATTCTACTTGGTTAGATAATACCCACTGATATATCTTTTTGAGGTCTGAATTCAATGTATCAAGCATAAGTCGCTGGTTGGTAGTAACGTTCAAAGAGTTTGGACGGGAGTGTTCGTATGAGTATGACAAACTCAATGTGCTATCATCAGCAAACGAGTGAATTGGGTTGTGAGTAATTGACAAGAGATCATTTATAAAGATGAGGCAGAGAGTGGGTGAGAGTACCGAACCCTGGGGAACATCTGCATTAATTTGATGGAAGACAGATTTGACACCATCAAGAACCAGTTGGATTGAACGACCAAAAGATAGTCTCTTATCCATTGGATCAGGGAATTGTCCAATCCATATGAATGTAACTTTGACAAAAGGGCTGGATGCCAAACTCTGTCGAAGGCTTCCGAAATATCCAATGCGACTACCTTGCTTTCTCCGAGGTAGTGGATGAAATGGCTCCACTTACGTAAGGTACGCCATCAGATCTCCTGTGGACCTGTTGCTACGGAAGCCATATTGGCGATCATTGAGGAAGTCATTTGATTCCAGATATTTGGCCTTATTTAGCAAGTCTCTCGACCGGTCCCGATTTCGAGCCGATGTTATCCAGTATACCCGCCTGTCATGCGGGAGACCGGGGTTCGTTTCCCCGTCGGGAAGCCCCTGCCACAAGACTAATGATCTTGCCCGGAAAACACAAATCATTATGGAATATTTAACAAGCCTCAGGACTTGCTAAATAAGGCCAAGACCGGTTCCCGTGTTACGTGCGTCCGCCACCCCATCAATTAATCATTTTGTAATTTTAATATAATTTGTTTTAAGGTGGTATGATGGTAAGGTGGTGGAGGAGTTGCACGATCCAGAAGTGAGTTTTCGAACACGCCCCGATTCGGGTGTGGATCGTGCAGTTCTTCGAGTTCGAATTCGGTTTTCGAAGTGGACGTGAATGGGGAGCGAGAGAGACAAAGGGTTAATGTTTTTTGATGTACGGTTTTTTGACGTTCCGTTGTCGAGCATAAGAAGAAAAGCAGTAAGAAATTCGTTTTTGTCTTGTCCCGGAGATTTTCCAAAGAAAAACAACGAAATGTTAAAACTTGTTAAAATTAAAGTTAAAGTTTGTTGAAGTTAAAATTAAAATTTGCTAAAAGTAAAGCTATATAAAAACAAGTTGAAATAAATCTGATGACTGTCAGACCAATAGATCAATATGGTGTAGACATTTTCGTGGAGGAAAAAGAAAACGAAATTTTCGGAATTGTACATCGATTACAAACTGAGGCGGAGTAATTCACAAAATTGATAGATCATCGAACAAAATTTGTGCACCCAGTCAATTGGAGGTCAACAAATTTCGAAAACAATCCTGAGCACTGACCTGGAGAACTGTTTTAAGGTAAATTAAACATTAATCGATTTTCTGTAGCAAGACCGACGAAAATACTGTCACAAACTGACGCTGCGGACAGGATCGTATAAGGAGCACGATTCGCACCCACGACGAACCCGGAAGACGAAACAGATAGGCGACCATTAATTCCCGGACTATTAGCCGAAATCCCAGGAGAACGGGACATTTCAGAAGGGTGACGACACCAAAGGCCCGACCAGTGACCACGACCAGAGGAGCCCGGCATCGGCTCTGGAGTAGCAGCCGAGGAGTTTGTTTCTGGTGGAGAAACAAGAGAGACAAGCAGAAGGAGGAAGCGGAATAATTTTTTTTTTCTTTATATTACATCTATGTTTTACTTTTGAACGGTTTAAAATTTGTGATAATTGTTTTTGTATTAATTTGCCTTTATCATATTCTCTTTTTCTTTTTGTTGTTGTTGTTAGTTTTATTCATTACTCATTACTACGTTAATTTATTTATTTATTACTTAATTTATTTGTTCATTTTGTAAACGGACATTGTTGGAAGGGATTCTGCTTTTCTTCCCTTTTTCTTTTAGCTGCGCGGTAGATTTTGTTTTTATACGCGACAAGAGGCGCGTTGGAAATTTCCTTCCCCCTTTCTCTCTCTCTCCTGTCGGATAGTCTGTGTTGCTGTTTATGTTGTGAGGTTCTTTGCACGGTCTGTAGTTTTGTGGCTGCGAGCGGAGTGGTTGTCCCCTTTAGGAGTGGTTGTTTGTCTGTTGTGGGGGTTGTGTCCATTGTTGTTTTTCGCGCCCCCTCGTTCCGTGTGTGACCTTTAACGATCGGAGATTTCGGGGTGAAGCACTAGTCTGCTCGGACGTTGTGGGCTTGTATCCGACATACAGCCGGCTCGTGTGCGGATTGGTTCTGTCGCGTTCGAGTTGGTTCTCTCGTTGGACGGGTTGTGTTTGTTGTTGTGGTTTTTGTTGGATCTCGGGGCTGGACCGTTGTTTTTCCCGGGTTTGCTGTTGGCCACAGGGCTTGTCGAGGTTACGAGTTCGGTTCTTAGTATCGTGAGATTTTAGGTTTAGTTAGAAGGCCGGCAGATGCAAACAAGGCAACGTCAAAGAGATGTCCGAGAGGGCACCCCTGCCCGGGCACGGCCCGAGGCATTTCCCGAGCCGCCGGTTGACGAGGTGGATCCGGAGGCATTCCACGATCCGCGGGACGAATTTGTGGACGAGCGATCGCCAACGAGGCCCCCTCCCACCGTCAGCAAACAGCCTGTTGGGAGCATGGAGGACACGCCGATGCCCTCATATTTTAAACTGGGCCCGCAACCATGTCCTGTACGGACCATGTTGGGCACGGATAAGGTTTTCGACCTCGTGTCGAAGGCGGTCCCCGTGTTTTCGGGACAGGAGGGCCCGGATACAGCCGAGAGACTCTCTTCGTTTCTCAAAGGCTGTAGAAGGACCTTGGATGGGCTGGCGGTGGAAGAGGAACATACCTTCCTCCGGTGGCTGCCCTCTAGGCTGAGCGGCGAGGCCTATCGAATGTTCGAGGAGAGACCACCTACGACCTTCCTCGAAGCGGAACAGCGTCTCAGAGAGGCCTACGAACCCCGAGTGTCGTATGAGGAGTTGTGTGCACAACTCTCCAGAATGCGACAACTTCCTTCCGAGGATGCCACAAGTTTCGTTTCCCGAGTGAAGCGGGCCGTGGTACGGTGCGAGGAGGCAGCTGAGCGCTTTTATGGTCGCCAGGGTAGGTCCGTCTTCGCGAGCCAGCTTGAGAGCATGGCCAAACCGGTGTTGGTGAAGGGTCTGAGGGTGGAAGGACTAAAGCACTTCCTCCCCACGTTGGGTAATGTCCCTTTTCGAAGCCTGGTGGACCACCTAACCGGGTTTGAACGAGCTCGCAGGGAAATGCTGAGGCAGGACGACCTGTTTGTGGATGTGCGGCACGGAATCGCCGAGCGAGTGTCGGAGACATTAGATGTAGGACCTGGAAGTTGCTCGACCCTTTTAGAAAATCCATCCTCCACTTTTAGGGATTGCACCTCGGCGCCGGCGCCGGTTTTATCGAATTTAAATCCCCGGGCGGTGTCATTCGTGTTGCCGGCCGAAGAGCCTGATAGTCGTCGGCGGGGGGGGGGGGGGGGGGGGGGGGATAGTTTCGTTCAGGAGCGGCCGTACGGACACCATTATCATCGTACTGATGCTGGGGCCTACACTCCGGCCTCCTCTGGCAGGGTAGCGTGGTCAAATACCGTGTCTTCCTCGAGCCGGAGTGAAGGGTCGCAGGGCTTGGCTCAAGGGGCGTATGTGCCTGGAGATCAATCGGGTCGGGACAATCCGGCCCGGGATTCGGTTGATCGATCGGCTCGCCCCCTGGAATCCCAGACAACATGCAGCTTCTGCAAAGTGAGGGGTCATGTGTACGATGAGTGCCTGAGGAGAAGGAACACTCCCTTCTGTCGCGAGTGCTGGCGGTATGGCCACGACATAGTGGACTGCCCGGATCGTCCGAGACAGACGCGCCAAGCCCAGGCTCCATACAGGGGTGGTGGGCAGCAGGGCGGAACCGCGCGGCATGGGCCGCAGGCTCAGCGGAGAGCCCTACCAGAGCCGCAGCCCCCGCCTACGGACGGCGGCCCGGCGACATCAGGCCCAAGAGTATTCAGCGTCAGGTGCTGTTGCGAGTTTTGTGGCCGACAAGGTCATAGCTTGCGCGGGTGCGAATACAGGCAAAGGTGGGAACCACAACAGGGTTCCCAGGGTTCTCCCCACAAGCGGCACGCCGGAACAGCACCTGTTGCGAGCCGAGAGCAGGACACCCGCGTGGAGACTGGGGCAGGCGCAAGAAATAGACGCAGGAGCAGGAGCCGAACCGACTCCGTGGACTCGGAGTCCTCAAAGGCGGGTGCGAGGCGTAACACCTCACCAAGGGATACAAGAAATGGGAGGGAGCGACCTCAACACCGTGGGCCCAGGTTGGGCCAAGGCCAGTCCAGTCCCGCTGGTTCGGAGTCTATTGAGACTTCCAGGCGGGATAGTCCTGAACGGAGGGACAAGGCACGGTGCGAATCTTGCAGCCGACGCACTTATGCGGCGACGGTGCGTCGGCAGGAGACATCTGATCAGAGGTCGGAAAACTCCCAGAGGTCGGGTCGGGAGACCGCAGCCCGACCGCACTGAACACGTTGGTTGGCCAAAACTGTCCTCAGCTTTTGCCAGTAGAGGTCCCCATGGTCCAGCTCCCTTTGGACATTGGCCGTAGGAATACTACGAGTCTCGTGGTGGACACTGGCGCTGAGGTCAGTCTTTTGAAGCGGAGCGCCCTTCACCGGGGCCAGGCGGTGGACGTTCGGCAATCCACACCATTGCAAACCATATTTGGCAACGGCAAATCGAGGGGGTCCTGCCATGGGAGTCTCAAGTTGCACCATGAGATTCCCTGCAGTTTCCACGTGGTAGACTCCATGCCAGGGTTAGAAGCAGATGGCTTGTTGGGTAATGACTTCCTGTCCAGGCATTGCAACATCAATGGACCGGGTGGATGTTTGGAATTTCCCCGAACAGCCATTAACCCCGAATTCTTCTCCGTTGATTTTGTTAATGGTGGGACAAGGGGGCTGAAGCATAAGGTAACCAAACGGGGAGTTGGGACACGGGGACCTGCCAAGGTCGATACCGAGGTCCACACTTTCCCGGGGACCCCACCCACACGGGGAAGGGATACGAAAAAATGCTCAGCCAGGTCACCCCAGCGAGAGGAAACATCGTGGATAGAGGAACGTGAGCCGCCGAGGATCGAAGTAGCCCTGAGTAGGCCGGTGGAAGTGCCGGCACGCTCCCAAATGGAAGTGGCTATCCCCATTGACATCCGGGAAAAGGCCATTCTGGTGCCGCAGGACGCGCGAGGAAACATTTTATTTTCGCACTGCGTATCTAGTAGGGCAAGGAGTGCCAGATTATTGGCACTTAATACCCAGAATAGCCCTCAAAAGATCGATCAGCTTACGGTGAAGGTATACCCCACCAAGGACTATAACACCATCACCTTGGTCAAGCGTAAAGATACGTCGCCGGGAACTGACTCTGACGACGAGTCAAGCAGGCCCCTGCCCGAGAACCAATCTTCGGAGGGACGATCCCTCCATTTCATTCGACACCTGTTCTCGGATGGTCAGTCGCCTGATGAACCCGATTTGAGCTCCAGGTTGGCACAATTGCACGGGGAACTTCGTTTAGGGGATAACCTGAACACACCCGAGTGCCAATCGATAACGGAGTTATGTCGAGAGGTCAACGATATTTTTCATTTAAAGGGCGACTACCTGACGTACACCAGTGCAATCACGCACGAAATACCTTTGGTACGGGATCAGGCACCCATTAACCAAAGAATGTACCGATTGCCCGAAACCAAAAGGCAGGTTATCAACGAGCAAATTCGGGAAATGTTGGATAACGACATTATCCAACCAAGCAAAAGCCCGTGGAACTCCCCCCTTCTAGTGGTTCCCAAGAAAGCGGGCCCCGACGGAGAAGCCCGATGGAGAGTTGTGGTAGACTTTCGCAAGTTAAACGAAAAAACCATCGGGGACGCGTATCCTATTCCCCGTATAGAGGACATTTTAGACCAGCTCGGTCGCTCGCGTTACTTCTCCACGCTCGATTTGGCCAGTGGCTATCACCAAGTTTTGGTGGATCTAAACGATCGGAATAAAACCGCCTTTAGCACCAACTATGGGCATTATGAGTTTCGACGTATGCCGTTCGGGTTAAAAGGAACCCCGGCTACGTTTCAGAGAGTAATGAACCATGTCCTTACTGGTCTGCAAGTGGTCGAATGCTTCGTGTATCTGGATGACATCGTCATATATGGTAAGAACCTGGCTGACCATAATGACAAGCTCCGGAGGGTGTTCGACCGGTTGAGATACCACAACCTCTAACTTCAACCGGAAAAGTGTAGATTCCTGCAAAGGGAAGTGGTCTACCTGAGACATGTTTGTTCAAAAAAAGGGGCTTCGCCAAATCCTGACACGACAGCTAGTGTCAGAGATTTCCCCATTCCTAAGACGGTACGCCACGTCCAATCATTCATAGGGCTAGCGAACTATTACCGGAAATTTGTGCCAAATTTTTCCCGGATAGTGCGCCCCTTAACGAACTTATTAAGAAAGGACGTGAAGTTCACGTGGTCGTCCAAATGTCAACAGGCATTTGAAGAGATAAAGGGGAAGTTAATTTCGCCACCACTATTGGTTTACCCAGACTTCACAAAACCCTTTAATCTAACCACGGATGCAAGTAATGAGGCACATCGTGTGGGCGGTCGAACTTTCGGTCGGACCATCGGTTTAAGTGTCGGACCCGCCGCGGGCGTTTGTGTTGTCCTTGGTTTTGTGGAGTGCTTGTCTGTTGTTCCCCCTCTTAGGTTAATACCTAAGTGTTATTTATTTATTTATTTAGTTATTTATTTTTACTAACCCTAGTATATAGGTAGCCTAAAACGTACTACCATTAGCACTTAAGCATGATTTATTTATTTATTTCCTACTAACACTAATACATAAGTAGTATAATCCTTACTAACCTTAACACCTAGTTTATTTATATATATGTAATTGTTAGATTATTTATTTGTTTATTTATTTATTTATTTATTTATTGGTTGGTTTGTTGATCGTTTGTTTGTTTGCTCTCCGCCGTCCACTCTCCGGCGTGACATTCCTCTCCTAAGAATGCCACGCAGTATTGAGGTGGGGTGGGGGGGGGGGGGGGGGGGGGGGGGTGTTACGTGCGTCCGCCACCCCATCAATTAATCATTTTGTAATTTTAATATAATTTGTTTTAAGGTGGTATGATGGTAAGGTGGTGGAGGAGTTGCACGATCCAGAAGTGAGTTTTCGAACACGCCCCGATTCGGGTGTGGATCGTGCAGTTCTCCGAGTTCGAATTCGGTTTTCGAAGTGGACGTGAATGGGGAGCGAGAGAGATAAAGGGTTAATGTTTTTTGATGTACGGTTTTTTGACGTTCCGTTGTCGAGCATAAGAAGAAAAGCAGTAAGAAATTCGTTTTTGTCTTGTCCCGGAGATTTTCCAAAGAAAAACAAAGAAATGTTAAAACTTGTTAAAATTAAAGTTAAAGTTTGTTGAAATTAAAATTAAAATTTGCTAAAAGTAAAGCTATATAAAAACAAGTTGAAATAAATCTGATGACTGTCAGACCAATAGATCAATATGGTGTAAACATTTTCGTATAGGAAAAAGAAAAACAAATTTTCGGAATTGTACATCGATTACAAACTGAGGCCGAGTAATTCACAAAATTGATAGATCATCGAACAAAATTTGTGCACCCAGTCAATTGGAGGTCAACAAAATTCGAAAACAATCCTGAGCACTGACCTGGAGAACTGTTTTAAGGTAAATTAAACATTAATCGATTTTCTGTGGCAAGACCGACGAAAATACTGTCACACCCGGTTGTAGTTCCGATGATGATGTTATCCAGTTTGGTACTCCCAGGCTCTGGGCGTCCTGGTATACGCCATCCCTCCATCGTAGAGAAGGTCTGCCGCGCTGTCTCCTTCCGTACATTCTGCCACATAGGACATTCCGGGCAGGCTCCTCTTCGCTCATTCGAGCTAGTTGTCCCGCCCACCGGAATCTACCGAGCATGATTTTTCTTACAACGTTAGCTTCAAGGTAGATCGCGTACAACTCATTCTGTAGCGTCTCCGGAATCGTCCTCCCTCACATATGGGGCCAACAATTCTCCTTAAGACCTACCTCTCGAACGCGACTAAGAGTTCAAAGTGCCTTTTATTGAGCACCCAGGTCTCGGATCCATACATGAGTACTGGTAAATCCATGGTCTTGTACAGTAGTAGCTTGGATGTTCTGGATAAATTTCGGGATTTAAAGAGCCTTGATAGACCATAGTAGACCTTGTTGCATTTGATTCCATATTGTTATCGGCTGATACTATTGATCCAAGGTAGTTAAAGTATTGCACTACTTCAAATTCGTGCTCCACTATCCTGATAGTTTGACCAGCGTTAGGTCGTCTCTTCGCAGAAGTTGCCACCATGTATTTAGTTTTCCCCTCAATGTGCAGTCCCAGTTTTTATGCCGCCTGCTTGATCTGGGTTAAGGAGTGCTGTACAGCCGAATGGGTTCTACCGATGATGTCGATGTCATCCGCGTAGGCAAGTATCTGGCTGGACTTGGTGACAATAGTCTCTCTAGTTGTAATGCCAGAGTCATTTTTGCTTTCTCCAACGCCAGGTTGAAGGGGATGAAAGCCAGACCGTCCCCATTTCGGGGTACACTAAAGATGTGTATTGGTTTGGACAGCAATCCCGCTATTTTTACTTGACTAGTTATGTTGGTCTTGGTCAAACTACAAAGTCGTATCAAATTGTTTGGAATGCCGATCTCTCTCATGGGATTATATAGTTCTACCTTGGCTATGTTGTCGTAGGCGGCCTTAAAGTCTATGAATGGATGATATAATGGAATCTTAAATTCCTGACATTTTTCCATCGTCTGCCTAAGGGTGAATATCTGATCAATCGCTGATTTGCCTGGGATGAAGCCACACCGATATAGACCAATGATGGCTTTAGCGTATGGGGCTATCCGATCTTGTAGGATAGAGGAGAGTATATTATAAGCGGTAGTCTGGAATGTTATACCCCTATAGTTGCTGCACAGTGTGATATCTCCCTTCTTATATATGGGGCAAATTATACCACGACGCCAATCTTCCGGTATCTCCTCTTGCCCGCATACGTGCACCACGATTTCATGAATTGCGTGATGTAACGCTGTCCCTCCTTGTTTGATCAGCTCAGCTGGTGTGCCATCAGCTCCGGGGGCTTTATTTGATTTGAGCTGTTTATGGCTTTTAATGTTTCCTCAATGCTTGGTGGCGGCAGCAATTGGTCTTGATTTTGCATTGGTGGACCCTCCAATTCTTCTGTGAGCTGACCATTTAGCAATTCATTGAAGTGCACTTCCCATCGCTCTAGAATGCCTTCGGGATTGGTGATCAGATTACCCTCTTTATCCAGTAAGTGCAGCGTGGTGTGTACTGCGGATTATTTGGTAGAACTTCGGCGCCTGGTGCGGACCTCGCTCTCTACTTTTCTCTATTTCACAGACAAGATTTTCTTCCCAGGCACTTTTCTTTTGTCTGTGAAGTCTTCTTTCAATTCTTCTGAGCTCTTTGTATTTCTCCTCGCGCACCCGAGTCCTATGAGTCCTGCTGCATTTCCCTGTATGCAGCATTCTTACGTTCAGTCCGTAGTTTGCACTCATCATCAAACCAGTCGTTCGGATCTCTACGACTACTGCCTAAGATGGAGTTGGCAGTACTAATGACAGTATTCTTAAGGCGTATCCATTTCTCTTCTACGCCCGGCATTCTGGTCACAGGACTTACTCTCCCTCCGTCGAGCTCTTCGGGGGCGAGTCTTAACGCATGACCAAAGGTGCTACTGGTATTCTCATTGCGTAAGGCAGCCGTGTTGATTCGAACCTGATCCGTGGATGCAATACGTCTCTGTACTGTACCAACAAGATAGTGATCCGAGTCGACGTTGGCACCTCGGTACGTTCGTACTGTCATCAGCCTCGAGGAGTGCCGGCGATATATCAATACGAGATCAATTTGGTTGCGAGTGGCTCCATCAGGTGATACCCAGGTGGCTTTGTGGATATCTTTACGTGGAAACCTGGTACTTGCAAGGACCAAGTCTTTCGATGCTGCCAGTTCGATAACTCGTAGTCCATTGTCATTAGTGTTCTCATGCAAACTATGGGAACCTGCGTAGTGCCTGAAAGCCGGCTCCCGACCTATTTTCACATTCAAATCACCAAGAACGAATTTCACATCGTATCTTGGGCAGGCGTTGAGGGTCCGTTCGACGTTCTCGTGGTATTCTTCTTTTTCGTCGTCAGGGGACTCCTCTGTAAGTCCGTGAACATTTATGAGGCTTATGTTCTTAAACTTGACTAGCACGCAAAGAGTGCATAGCCTTTCATTTATTGCATTAAAGCCGATAATGGCAGGCTTCAGTTTTTGGCTGACCAGAAAGCCTACCACAAAGCACATGGTATTTTGCATGACAGCTGGAATAAATGTCATACTCGTTTCTTTGAATTACACCACTCTCCGTCCATCTTATTTCTTGTAATGCTGTTATGTCAGCCTTATATTCGGACAGGGCATCGTCTAGCTGCTGTGCAGCTCGAGCTCTGTATAGTGAGCGGACGTTCCATGAGAAAATTCTTAAATCGTTTAGCCATTTTCGTTTCCGTGGTCGCTGTCGTGTATCTGGTCCATATCTGAGGCTTGTTAAATTTGCTATAATAGCTTGTTTTTTCCAGGCAAGGTTACTAGCTTTGCGCCAACCTTTCTCTGGATGTCGGTGCATGCATTGGTTCACTACTTGGCGGGTGCCAAAGTAGCTATCCAGGGGTGTCACTTGGAGACTGCATGTCAACTTGGATTGAACAGGGACAAGGATCGTCCTGGCTTTCGCCGGGTTGAAAGCAATCAGTAGCTTTGCCCTGTATGTTCGCTCCCATATACATTATTACGCTTTTCTTTTACTACACGAATTCTTGGAACTTTCAAAAATTAACAATTATTGTTTGGTCCATGTTATACATTAAATGAAGTAATACAAAACTAGACTAAAAATTTTATTTTTTTAAAATTTCATCTACATCTTTGAAATACTTGTGATGCCTATTTTTCAAATTTCATTGGAATCCCACTATTCGTTGTGAAGATATTACGTTTTCTAAAAAGTGCACTTTTTTCATACTTCACTCATTTTCGCCCGCTAGACGTGTGAGTCAAGCCCATGGTGTTACCCACCGATAGCATGTTAACAATGTCCTATTATAACCTGGTATTTTTGTTTTATAGTGAGTCTACAAATTTTTCAAATCTCCCTGATATCTACATCAAATATACATAAATATAGTACGCTTTTGGTTAAATACACAAAGCAAAATATCAAGTCACTTGGGTTAGTTCAGCGTGCGTATTCAGCACACAAATGATGTTTTGGTCGCACTTACCTTTTGTTGTTCATCAGCAAGTTCTGTGGAGGCTGGTATAGCTGATGGTTCACTTGTTGTAGTAATTCCAATATCAGCCTTTTGTACATAATTCGATGGGAACATTCCTGTTCTATCACCTATTGTCCCTGTCCACCAGTCGCCCTCCTTTTTCGTTACTGTAATCATCTCACCAGCTATAAAACTTAAATCTCCAATTTCGTTAGATTCATAAGGATACGCTGCGATATAGTATTCAACTTCGCCATTGTAGGTTTCTGTTGTTTCTGTTGTCGTCTTAGGCTCTACTGTCGCTACTGAAGGTTCAATATAATTGCTTTTGGGGGAATAACCGGAAATAGTAAACAAAATTTAAATTCACTAACGAAGAATGTTAAATAGAAAAAGAAAATAGAAGTATTATTATTTATTATCCAGCAAATTAAAAGAATGTTGCAATATAACTTGAACAAAACTTGCTGATTGGTAGAGCACCCTAGGTGCAATTAGGACGACGAACACTGAGCTAAATCTTAAGTAATACGTCTAGCCCATAAGTTGGAAATGATGGAAACGATACGGCGGTTTTGAATGTTCGTATGCAATTAACAACTTTGTGCTATTGTGTCAGTTGGGCAATGGATTATTTACTCTTGTATTGGGACAATGCAGTTTAGTGGGGCTACTACTCCATTTATTGGCTTAATTCAGCCACTATAAGTCCTTATAAGCTAAAGTATAACTTTGCAAACTAAAGAACGTAAGAACTAACTCAACTAAGCTTAACCTAAAGTAAACAGAACATATTATGAAGGCAAGAGTAGGCGCGGAAGGTGAGGGCATGTTAGAGAGGAAAGTGTGGAAAGCGCCGTTTAAGATTGCTGGCGAAAGTGGTTTAGGGGGCGGTGCTAGAGACTCTGAGTAGTAAGATCGAAATCGAGCAAGGTGGAGTTGGAGTTGACATTTCTCAGCATATGCGAAAAGGATTCGTCGAAACTATAAGAGGTGCGGTGAGAGAGAGTGTGGAGAAGGCGGAGATCACGAGTATTTCGGTGGTTTGTATTCAGAGGAATTAAGTTAAGGAGTTAGGTGCAGTCGACCAAGCCGGAGAGGAATCGATGAATGAACACTATGTCAGCCAGGACCCTGCGCTCCTTAAATGTTCTGAGGTTGATTACTCTGAGGCGGTTAATGTACCGAGGAAGGATTAAGGGGTTTTCCCATCCTGGCCCTCGGAGAGCGATCCGTATGATCATCGAACGTCCGCTCATTATACAGTGCTCGAGCTGCGCAGCAGCTAGCCGAATATAAGGTAGACATAACAGCATTACAAGAAATAAGATGGACGAGGAGTGGTGTTATTCAAAGAAAAGAGTATGACATTTATTCCAGCTGTCATGCAAAACACCATGTGCTCGTGGTAGGCTTTCTAGTCAGCCAAAAACTGAAGCCTGTCATCATCGGCTTTAATGCAATAAACGAAAAGCTATGCACTCTTTGCGTGCGAGGCAAGTTTAAGAACATAAGCCGCATAAGCGTTCACGGACTTACAGAGCAGTCCCCAGATGACGAAAAAGAAGAATACCACGAGAACGTCAAACGGGCCCTCAACGCCTGCCCAAGATACGATGTGAAATTCGTTCTTGGTGATTTGAGTGTGAAAATAGGTCAGGAGCCGGTTCCCATAGTTTGCATGAGAACACTAATGACAATGGACTACGAGTCATCGAACTGGCTGCATCAAAAAACTTGGTCGTTGCAAGTACCAGGTTTCCGCGTAAAGATATTCACAAAGCCACCTGGGTATCACCTGATGGAGCCACTCGCAACCAAATTGATCTCGTATTGATAGATCGCCGCCACTCCTCGAGCCTGATGACGGTACGAACGTACCGAGGTGTCAACGTCGACTCGGATCACTATCTTGTTGGTACAGTTTTCCGAGCGCGGATTGCCTTACGGAGACGTATTGCATCCGCGGATCAGGTTTGAATCAACACGGCAGCCTTACGCAATGAGAATATCAGTAACATCTTTGGTCATGCGCTAAGACTCGCCCCCGAACAGCTCGACGGAGGGAGAGTAAGTCCTGGGGCCAGAATGCGGGCGTAGAAGAGAAATGGACACGCCTTAAAAATACTGTCACTAGTACTGCCAACTCCATCTTAGGCAGTAGTCGTAGGGATCGCAGCGACTGGTTTGATAATGAGTGCAAACTACGGACTGAACGTAAGAATACTGCATACCGGGCAATGCAGCAGACTCATAGGACGCGGGTGCGCGAGGAGAAATACAAAGAGCTCAGAAGAATTGAAAGAAGACTTCACAGACAAAAGAACAGTGCCTGAGAAGAAAACCTTGTCTGTGAAATAGAGAAAAGTAGAGAGCGAGGTCCGCACCAGGCGCGGAAGTTCTACCAAATAATCCGCAGTATGACGCGGTACACACCACGCTGGACTTACTACGATAAAGAAGGTAATCTGATCACCGATCCTGAAGGCATTCTAGAGCGATGGGAAGTGCACTTCAATGAATTGCTAAATGGTCAGCTCACAGAAGAATTGGAGGCTCCACCAATGCAAGATCAAGACCAAATGCTGCCACCACCAAGCATTGAGGAAACATTAAAAGCCATAAAACAGCTTAAATCAAATAAAGCCCCCGGAGCTGATGGCACACCAGCTGAGCTGATCAAACAAGGAGGGACAGCGTTACATCACGCAATTCATGAAATCGTGGTGCACGTATGCGAGCAAGAGGAGATAGCGGAAGATTGGCGTCGTGGTATAATTTGCCCCATACATAAGAAGGGAGATATCACACTGTGCAGCAAATATAGGGGTATAACATTGCTGAGTACCGCCTACAATATACTCTCCTCTATCCTACAAGATCGGATAGCCCCATACGCTAAAGCCATCATTGGTCTATATCAGTATGGCTTCATCCCAGGCAAATCAGCGATTGATCAGATATTCACCCTTAGGCAGACGATGGAAAAATGTCTGGATTTTAAGATTCCATTATATCATCTATTTATAGACTTTAAGGCAAATCAGCGATTGATCAGATATTCACCCTTAGGCAGACGATGGAAAAATGTCTGGATTTTAAGATTCCATTATATCATCTATTTATAGACTTTAAGGCCGCCTACGACAGCATAGCCAGGGTAGAACTATATAATCCCATGAGAGAGTTCGGCATTCCAAACAAATTGATACGACTTTGTAGGTTGACCATGACCAACGTCAAAATAGCGGGATTGCTATCCAAACAAATAAATATCTTTAATGGACTCCGACAAGGGGACGGTCTGGCCTGCCTCCTCTTCAACATGGCGTTGGAAAAAGCAATTCGCGGCTCTGGAATTACAACTAAAAAGACTATTGTCACCAAGTTCAGCCAGATACTTGCCTAAGAAAAAAACTTCGTGTAATGTTTTGTATTTGGCAGGATCGCCATGTAAAGTTTATCTTTTTTTTTTTTGTAAGGGTTTTGGTGCCGTGTCTTCAAGTAGTGTAACGGGACTAAAATTATATTTCCCTACTTGTTGCTGTTTAAAGCGCAGCACGCTAAAAGTATATGGCGATCCTGCACCATCTTACTGGAATCTTCTGATCATATTCCAAATATCTTTTGAGAAAATCCTACACCTATCTGGAGACTATTATCTGGAGATTGAAGATTACTGGAGATTTGACGATTATCTGGAGACTGAAGATTACCTGCACTGATGTGGAGAAATTTTTACTGCACCATCTTTATGGCGGGATATTCGAGACAGTAGCTAGATGAGCTATTTTCCAGCTTAAAAGAACCATTGGAATATATAACTGAAGAGGAAGAAGAAGAATACACTCCAAAAGGTAAAGAAGGACCAGAACCCCCGAAATACATACCGACACCAAAGAAAGCTGGACCCAAGCCCCTGTCCATTGACGAATACAGAAAAAGACAGACAACGAATAAAGAACTGGGAAAACAGAAGACAGAAAAACCTAAAAGAAGACAAAGAGGAGGCAAAGCGGTGAAGATAAGGCAGCAACGTGCGGAACTACACCGAATAATACCCATAACTAAAGATCAGGAGCTAAAAAAGAACCTAATAAGCAAGCTGAAGACGCTGAACAAAGAAACAACTTTACATTCGACTTCATCGGTAAATCCGATTCGGCTGTACAGGTCTCCTTCACCCAGATCGAACAAGTGGCATAAGAACTGGGACTGGACATTAATGAGAGAAAAACAAAGTATATGATGGCAACTTCTGCGAAGAGAAAACCTAACGTTGGTCAAACTATCAGAGTAACGGAGCACGAATTTGAAGTAGTGCAATCAATTAACTACATTGGGCCAATAGTATCAGCCGATAACAATATGGAAGAAGAAATACGTGAACGGCTGATTAAATGCAACAAAGTCTACTTTGGTCTATCAAGGCTCTTTAAATCCCGAAATTTATCCAGAACATCCAAGCTAGTACTGTACAAGACCATGGTCTTACTAGTACTCATGTATGGAACCGAGACTTGGGTGCTCAATAAAAGGCACTCTGAACTCTTAGCCACGTTCGAGAGGTAGGTCTTAAGGTGAATTGAATTTTCTGGCCCACGTATGGACAGGATTCTGAGACAGTGTATTATCACCAAACTGTGCCATCAATGTAGAACAAATTTCCGAGGGTTTAACGCCTTCATTTGTTAAACGCGTGAAGCCAGGTGAAAACCGCCAACGAGACAGCACGTGCGCTTCTGCCTCGTGACCCGTACCATCGGATCAATTGTGCAATCCGTTTTGGGATTCTTAGATACACATAAGGTACCCAATTGCACTATCGGTTCGGGCGCGAAGTCTCACTGTGAGATCCTAAACAAACAAACGGACCTCCACACACGCGACCGAGTGCAGTGCAAAGTTTTTTGTGCGATCCTATGCAAACAAACGGATCTCCGCATACGCGTCTTAGTGCTGTGAAAAGTGGGAGAATATACTCGCGAGTGATGTGCAGTGCGGGAAAACTCTCTACCCTTTCCATCCCTTGTGTCTGTTTTCCTTTTTTTCGCACCTCTGTCTGCGTCCCTCAGGCATCGATACCCTCGATTGATTAATAATCTTTGGAGAGTTTTTTGTGTCTGAGTGGGATAATGCTCATCATGGAAGGGATGCGACCTGGATTTCGGCACGGATCTAGTGGGGCACCTACTACAAGGGCATAACACATAGTGGTTGCTTTCGCTTATCTATTGCTGGTCCCGACTTGCATCCTTTCCCGAGGCGGTACTGGTTTTCTGTGTCAGGTCGTTTCAATAGAACGGAAATTTCGCGTTGATTTATGTAACATTCGCGACTTGAGATGCAATTTCTCTTCTGTGTTTGCCCATGTTTCTAGCCAGAATCCAACTATCCTTGCACTTAGCGAAACCCAGGTAATTACTAATACAGATATTTCCGATTTTAATCTACCTGGATATAACTTAGTGCCTCTGTTCTTTCCACATCCCGGTATAGTCACATACATACGAAATGATATTGCTTATCAGCTTCTGCCACAATATTGGCTCTGATCCAACCCAGAATTTAATTTCTCTTGGCTAAAACTACACGTTCGTAAGCATATCATACATTACTGCTTTCTTTACAGAAGCCCAAACTTGGATAGAAATGCATCCTTTAACGAATTTGATGCTCTGTCTGATTCTATCGATAGGATCTTGACCCTATATCCGCACACTGAAATTGTTATTGCGGGTGATTTTAATGTGCATAACTCTCAGTGGCTTCATCACTCCGGACACACAACACCTGAAGGTCAATATGTCCAACTTTTTGCTGATTCAAATAGTTTAACTCAACTTGTCAATGAGCCAACACGGGTACCAGATATATATGGTCATTTCGCCAAGACAGTGGACCTGTTTCTCACCTCTCACCCAATCAAATACACAATTGAAGTTTCTTCGCCCTTGGCCACTTCAGACCATTGTGTCGTGTCAGCTGAATTTCCTCTAACCAACAGTAACGTTAATGAGAAAGCTCCCAAAAGAACAGTATGGTTCTACGAGAAAGCCAACTGGGAAGGTCTGAACGACTTTATTGGGAGGTTAAATTGGTCGTTATTTTTCCTCCATAACGATGTTGACTCTATAGAGGACACATTGACAGACACGATTCTACTTGGCATGCGAACCTTTATTCCACACAGAGTAAAGAGTATCAAACCCAAGAGAAATATGTGGTTCGATTCTGGGTGCAGAGAAACCATTAAGGCCAAGGAGTTGAGCTTCCGGTTGTATAAATCAAACGATACTGAGGAAAACCGGAAAAGATTTAAGAGAGCTAGGAATGACTGCAATGCGTATATTCAACGCGCCAACGCGCATGACCAGAGAGTGAGACTAAAAATATAACACTCTCCCACAGGTAGTAGAAACTTCTGGGCATTCGTGAAAAACATTCAAAACTCAGTCTCTTCATCCATTCCATCGCTTATAGTCGATGACAAACCAGTTACCACTGCAATAGAGAAGACGAATCTACTTGCTGCACATTTTGCAGCCAACTCAACGCTGCCTGATACCATATCAGTTCCACCTTAACTTGAGCATAAGCAGCACACCATGAGCCAGATTCACTTCCGAACGCGTACTGTTGCCCGCGCACTCAATGACCTAAACAAAAACAAGTCCGTTGGTCCGGATGGTATTTCTCCAATCCTCATGAAGAGATGTTCCTCTTCACTCGCTAAACCACTGCGGAAACTCTTCCATTTGTCTTATTCTACTGGTCGTTTCCCAAATAGATGGAAGTCAGCGAACAATTAGCCAATTCCCAGAACGGGTGACAAATCATCCCTTTCTTCTTATCGACTCATAGCACTAACATCTATTCTCTCCAAGGTAATGGAATCTCTTATCAACCGTCAACTTTCGAAATATCTGGAATCAAATGACCGCCAATATGGCTTTCGTAGCAACAGGTCCATAGGAGATCTGATGGCGTACCTTACCGAAACGTGGAGCCATTCCATCCACTATCTCAGTGAAAGCAAGGTAGTCGTATTGGATATTTCGAAAGCCTTCGACAGAGTTTGGCATCCAGCCCTTTTGTCAAAATTGCATTCATATGGAGTGGACAATTCCCTGATCCAATGGATAAGAGACTATCTTTCTGGCCGTTCAGTCGCAGTGGTTCTTGATGGAGTCAAATCTGTCTCCCATCAAATTAATTCAGGTGTTCCCCAGGGTTCTGTATTCTCACCCACTCTCTTCCTCATCTTTATAAATGATCTCTTATCAATTACTCACAACCCAACTCACTCGTTTGCTGATGATAGCACGCTGAGTTTCTCATACTCATACGAACACTCCCGTCCAAACTCTTCGAACGTCACTACAAACCAGCAACTTATGCTTGATACATTGAATTCAGATCTCAAAAAGATATATCAGTGAGGATTATCTAACCGAGTAGAATTCAATGCCCAAGAAACTCAGTGCTGCCTCTTGTCGCCAAAGCTGAACCCCAAAGTAAATATACTGTCTATGAACGACACTTGCATCGACGAAGCCAAGGAATTATCCTCGGCACTCGAATTAATTCGACTTTGAACTAGAATGACCACATATTTGAAGCTGCGAAAAGTGCAGCCAAATGTATGGGATTCCTTAAGAGATGCAAACGATACTTCACTCCATCCAACCTGGCCACTATTTCATCATCATCATCATTATCGGCACTACAACCGGGAACCGGTCTTGGCCTTATTTAGCAAGTCCGGAGGCTTGTTAAATTTTCTATAATGATTTGTTTTTTTTCTGGGCAAGGTCATTAGTCTTGCGCCAGGGGCTCCCCGACGGGGAATCGAACCCCGGTGTCCCGCGTGATAGGCGGGTATACTAACCACTATACTATCGAGGAGCCCAGGGCCACTATTTACTAGGCGTATATTCGTCCAAAAATGGAGTTCAACTCCAATATTTGGTCAAGCGCATCCAAAACTGCACTGCACGTGTTCGACAGGATGCAAAAACGAGCAGTGAAACTTATTGGGGACCCAGTCGTAAGTCGATAAATTCCGCCCTTAGAACACAGGCGCAACGTATCATGCCTATCTCTTTTCTATAGGTATTACCACGGTCGTTGCTCAACTGAACTTGCTGAATGTGTTCCGCCCCTTCAGACATTTTCCTGCGATACCCGTCAATCTGTGAATGCGCATCAGTTCACGTTGAAAGTGAACTTTAGGCGCACAAATAAACATAGAGAGTCATTTTTTAGCCGAACCACACGAATGTGGAATGTTCTACTTGATCATGTGTTTCCTGGCCGTTGTGATGTCCAGACATTCATCATGGTATCCACTTCCTCTCCATCCGCTCGCACTGTGCTCTGACATTTAAGGGCACTTCAAAATCGCCTTTTGTGCGCGCGTTAGTGTATACAAAAAAAAAAAACAAAACAAAAAAAAAAAACCCAGAGTGTTCCCAACGAAATGAATGATCAAGAAAAAGAAAAAAAAAAAACAACCTTTCATAATAATTCGTTGCGCAGTAGACGTTGCGCAGCAGGCCCTTGCTCGCTTATTCTTGTATTGACTACAAAGTCGAGCGCGACCGCTAGCCAAGCCTGTTCCCCTACTCTTCATAAACCAAACAACAGCCACGCACAAGATTATCTAGCTCACAAATTGTTGCTAAGCAAAAAAGTAAAATTATCGTTTATATTTAATCCACCCTCGTATATACCATCGACCTGAATAAATGAAAATGCGGGAACACGACGGTTGCGATAGGATTTCCAATAAGATTTTAACCGGTTGTGCAACATTGGACGATGGTTATCATGTAGTAAAATCACTTTATAAATTGAAAACGTGAAATTTTACGTACTAAACCAATATTTCATTCGGAGGCTAAGGGTCTAGATAAACCCTCATGTCATTGGTTTTTTTTTCCATATTGCCTTGGTCGGAAATATTCCTCCTACATATCGAAAATTATGTTACAAAAATAAAAAACAATCCAAACACTATAATCAAGTAGCCACGGTCTACCACCTTGTGGGACATAAAAGGACAAGAAAACATCTTATCCAAAAGTCAAACCATCTTGAATGAATCATAAAAACACTCACCTAAACTGTTGGTTATTGTCATTGTATGTATCCTGAGCGGTATAACTAGAAATAGGGGCTGTCGCTGAATCAACTTCAATTTTTTCCACATACGTTTCCGGAAACCAGCCAGTGTGTCCATTTATTTCACCAGCAAGCCAACCCGGTTCTGCGTTTTGTTCAAGTGGTACAAGCACAATATCACCCGGCTCAAATGATATCTCATCCGAGTTCCGTGCACTGAATGCATAAACTGCACGATATTTAACAAATCCTTCCGGAACAGGGGCGGATGTATCAACAGCAACAGAACTAATGACAACTTCTTCAGTTGTCGATGCACCCCAAGCAGACGTAGGGGCTGTATCCCACGCAGACGTTGAAGTTGAGTATGTCTCATTGCGTTTGTTGTGCTTCATTTCAAGCACCTGATTCCGTTGGCTATCGTAATTGGAATACAATTCCTCGCATTTAGTTATTAATCCTTGCAGTTCAGCCTTGATCTCGGTGAATTGGACATCATTGGAATTAATGTCTTCCTTCTTTGACTCAATTTCTTTGCATATATTTTCAATTTTACCCTTCAATGACTTTATTATAATCTACAAGTAGATTATTGTATTTTAATATTAGAAATAATTCATATTAACTCAGCTTACTTGTTTGTTGGCAAATGCCGCATTCATTTGCTCTTGATGAGAGGCATCTCCGAATTGTGCTGATTTTGCTTTGGCGTCCCATTTAGCTCTTTCCTGCGTTAATTGTAATAGTTTCTGGTTTTGCTCCTTTATTCTTGCTTTTAGTTGGCTCATCTCTGACATTTGGGTATCTCTGGTTGAACGCATACCATCGATTACAGACTTGACATTTGTTACACCAGCTCTTGTATCACAGATCTTTTGTGAAAGATCTTTAATCTAGAATAAAAAAGATTATAATTATTATTGATTGACTTATAAACGTATTAAAAACCTAATTTAAATATAATATCCCCATCTACCAAGATACACAGGGTGCTTTTTGTTCCAGGTCGATTTGTATGGCCGCCTTTTCGATTTGGATGCCATTTGTCAGTGGTATTTCACCGCCCTTTACGGCTGTTGTGTTATGGTCAATGGCAATTTGTTATGGAATGTTGGAATTATGAAAATATTTTATTTAAATAATTGGTCAATGGTAAATACGCGGAGAAAATTACTTGGATTTTTTTGTGTGAATCATGTATCTACCAAGCCAACTACTCAGCGTGTACTGAATAATTTTGAAAAGGTGGATATATGGGGGTTCTCTATACTACGCTGAGAACCAACCAACTAAACCGACCATAACTTCGCCTGCAGCCGCGCATAACGTCAACCTCAGCCCCTTTCGTTGGCCTATACCTTCCGCAAAGGTACCCGACCCCAAGAGCATAACACAGGTAAAGGATGCATTGTCTGAAGTTATCATCGCATGCAGACAATGTGTGGCGACTCTAATAGATACACACATGATTCACAAGCAAAATAGTGAAGAGCACCGAACGAAAAATCGAAGAAGAAAATACATCAGAGCCGTATACCAAGCGATAACATAACAATTCACATCAGTGGAGTATAGTCGAGTTTAAAAATCAAATTCTAAAATCGGCCAGTAGCCTGATGGGTAACGCTTGGTTCAATTTTTGGTGATTCAAACTGTCATAGCGTCAGTTCGAATCACACGTTCTTCTTCACTATTATTTCAAACGCTATAACATCATCTCGACAAGATTGAGGAGATAAAAGCCGAACTGCAGCGCGATTTAAAAGCCATTCCGGAAAAAACCATTCCGACTTCATCAAGTCGGAAAAAGGACAAGTGAAACGGTTGTGTAGCCGGGCTAGGGAGATCACGCACTTTTGGGTTTCTACAGACCAATAAATTGAAATAGAATATCGAAGGGAAATTCCTTTGAAGAGTATTAAGGGGTTGGACATGTGGCGCGAATGGACCGTGCGTAGAATTCTTGACAGTAGACCAACGGGAAAGAGACCGACAGGACGGCCGCGACGGAGATGGAAGTACAATGTTAGGTATGACTTTAAGGAGATCGGATCGGATGGTAAAGCGTGAGAGAAGAGCGCACAGGACAGGGAACGATATCCAAAAGGAATTTAATGTGGGAACATTTTTTTTAAGGCTGATTTCAGCAACAACTTTAAAGACTCTGAAACATTCGAAAAAGCCGATTCGCTGTTCGCTGCATTTTGGAGTATCATAATCCGGTCGATGATTTTTATTCAATATAAGTGAGTCATATTTTCATAAAATACGTATAGATGGCGTTATATAACTTTTACTTTATAAGGCGTCATTTCATGAGACGCTGAAATGACGGTTAGACTACGGCTGACTACAGTTAAACGTACAGTACGTGTTTTTCGTGGACGCCACGTGTTAGCCTCGTATTTACGTTACTAATATTGCATAAAATAAAATGAAAATGAGTAAAAGTGTATCCAAGTAAAAAAGGAAGTCGCCAATCGACACCTCGTGCGTCATGGAGCAAGATTTCACATCAAACGTAAGATTTCACGCAAGCCGCCGAATCGCCACGAATTGGAAAACAACTTGGTGGATGTTTCTCGGCTCGCTAAAAACAAAACATCATCTCCAAGACCAAGTTGCTCCGGCCGGATGATGATGCTGTGCATTTGATAGGATGAGCATGACATCGTCACCTATGACCTGTTGAAACCTGGTGAAACGATCAATGCCCATCGTATCTTTATGGATGTTTCTCAGCTCCCTAAAAAAATAAAAACATCGGCCTCGAGGATATAGAATTGTTTTCCTGGCGTTGGCTCAAGTTTTAGCGTGCAAGTGTGGCGACAAAATTACAGTTTCCGAAACAAGTAAGCGTGACCTCGGTTTCAAAATTGCTGTAATGTGCAGTGAATGCGGAGACACTTTGAACGACTCTTGTCTACTGATTGGTCGAAATGCCTATGAAGTCAACAGGCGTCTTATTTTTTCGATGAGGTTACTTGGTATGGGACTTATCTGGATAAAAAAACTTCTGTGCGTTTGTGGCGGTTTCTTCTAACGCCACGACTTATCTCTTCGCCCATATTTCAGAAACAACCCAAAACCTTACAAAACCCATATACTACAAATATTTTGGCATGTATAGCTGAGCGGCATTGCTTACCTGGAAAGTGGGAATATCAATTTTTCATTCACTGCAATTACAAGCAGACATTTCTACTCTTACGAGTTTTCCCCACAAGATGCATGCAATGTATCTTCGAAAATTCCCAGGTCGCCCGACGGACGGACAAACCACTGTGCAGATGCAGCTGGTTCCCATTTCCTTTTGTTCAATAATCGTTGCCACCACAGGCAGCATGAACATCACGCACCCTCGCCGTGATCACTTCAGAGAGATCCTGTCTGATTGGTCACCCCATGAGGGACTTCACGTTACCATCAAATGGACTGGAACGTTGAAAGTTTTAGTCGAGTCGTGTTTCAACAACCACGGAGTTCAGTCAAGTCTGATCACCAGGAGTCGGTATTTTCACAGACAGTGCACGAGTCACCAGAATTGAGTATTAGTCGCGATCCACGAATGAAAGACAATTTGAATTCTCGTTTATTAGTTCCTTACGTTGTGAATTAACATCATCTATTGAATGACAATATGAATTTACCGTGTGCGTGTATTAAAGTTAAAATCTATTACGTTGTGAACTGGCAGAATTTTATTTATATCCTTATGTTAACCTAATGACAGAAAATGTATACCCGTTTGCTGTGAATTAACAATCTGCTAAAGTTAAAGTTTATTTTTCCTTATGTGCGAATTAACATCATTTATTGAATAACAATTTGAATTTACCGTTAAAGTCTATTATATTCTTACGTGGTAAACTAGCAGAACTAATCTTTATCCTTATGTTAATCCAATGACAGAAAATGTATAGCCTTATGTTAATAAAATTGACTGAAAATGTATTTCCTTATGTTGAATTAAAAATAAAAATGAACGAAGGAAGTGGTTGTTTTACTTGGTAACTGGTGAACAGGTCACCCCGCATCGGCGACTTGGATTTCAGCGGTACGAGAGTTGGGGAACGATGTGAACCTGTGCCCGTGTAGAAACCACATCCCAAGAACCCCACAGATACACTAGGAAATAGAGTGAAGTCTGGGCGACAATTGAGCCTACATATCACCAGAAAAGACTGATACTTTTGGGCCGGTGGCATCTTTAGGTCATCATAACCTGTTACGGGTAATCACTATCGGGACATGTTGAAAACTCTCGTGCTCGAATTTACTGTATGTAAAAAATTTTGGATGAAAATATAATTCAATAGTTCAATTTATATTCAATTTTAAAAACATAGGACTGTCACCGGACCCCTTTATATCCATTTGTGTTTTATTAAGTTAAAGTTATTGTTATGTTAATATTTTGTTTATTTTTATTATTTATGTATATATGTTACACCAAATGCCTAAATTATGACAGAACATGTCGAGCCGAAACAAGCTATTACTATTTATTGGCCTGTAGGAACACAGAAGTTCAACCAGGAAGGTCTTCCCACCGACATCCCTAGCCTTCGTAATCTGTATATAAAATTCCATGAAAATTTCAATATTCTCCCACTTATTTTTTACTATTTATTAGCCTGTAGGAACCCGGAAGTTCATGGCCTCACTGAATCGACTCCACCATCGTTCACTGTCCTGTGCACTCTCCTTCCATGCCCGACCATTTGATCCGATCTCCTCAAGGTCAAACCCAACGTTATCCTCCCATCTCCGTCGCGGCCATCTTACCGGTCTCTTTCCCGTTGGTCTACCGTCAAGAATTCTACGCACGGTTCTATCGTTGCCCATTCGCGCCACGTGTCCGGCCTATCTTAATCTTCGCGACTTGATTACTCTCACTATTATAGGTTTGCGGTATAGCTCTTCCAATTCGTGATTATGGAGTTTCCTCCATTGTCCTGCCTCCTCGTCATATTTACCTCCAAAGATACCCCTCAACACTCTCCTTCCACGCTTGGCCACCCGATCCGATCTCCTTAAGGTGGAACCTAACATTGTCCTCCCATCTCCGTCGCGGTCGTCCTGTCGGTCTCTTTCCCGTAGGTCTACCGTAAAGATTTCTACGCACGGTCCTATCGTTGCTCATTCGCGCCGCATGTTCGGCCCATCTTAATCTTCGCGACTTGATTACTCTCACTATTGTAGGGTTGCGGTATAGCTCTTCAAATTCGTGTTTGTGGAGTTTCCTCCATTGTTCTGCTCCTCGTTAGATTTACCGCCAAAGATACTCCTTAAAACTTTATTCTCGAATACGCGGAATTTGTTTTCTTCCCATTTTGTGAGAACACTTGTTTCGCATCCCTATAGAGCAATCGGCATGATTATGGTTCTATAGACACGGAGCTTTATGTTACGTGATAGCAGTTTGGAATTCAGCAGTTTACTGACTGCGTAGCAACTACCGTTGCCGGAGTGTAGTCTTTTGTTAAATTCCTTTAACATTTCGTAACTGGTCGTCAGTATTGTTTCCAGATATTTAAATTCCTTTACTTTTTCAAATATCTTGCCTTTGACGTGTATATGTGTCCCCTGAGGTCTACCTGCTCGCGCCGTAATCATATATTTTGTTTTGTCTTCATTTATTTGTAGGCCCACCTCTTCTGCCACTTGCATGATGATTTCAGTGTTTTTACTTACAGTTTCTAGATTATTGCCAAAAACGGCGATGTCATCCGCATATGCGAGCACTTGTGTGACCCCGTTCAGGGATGATCCGGTCATGTTGTCGTCTTGTACCTTCTGATGACATACTCGAGCACATAGTTAAAAAAACACGGTGATAGACCATCTCCCTGTTTTAGTCCGTCCCGGATTTCAAATGGTTCTGAGAGGTGGTTTTCTATTCTAACTCACCCTTTATTTTCGTTCATGCAAATTTGAATGAGGGCGGCATATTTTTTTGGGATTCCCAGCTGAACTACAATATGGTAGAGTCTTTGCCTTGCGACTGAGTCGTCGGCTTTTTTGAAGTCAACGAACCGTTGGTGAACCGTCTCTCCGTATTCCCACTTCTTTTCCAGCAGTTGCCTTATTGTGAACATTTGATAGCTTTTTGACCGGTTCCTACGGAATCCGCATTGATAGTCTCCCAGTATTTGTTCTGCGTACGGTGTGATTCTCGACAGTATGACATTTGTTAGTATTTTGTATGTGGTTGGCAGCGATGATATTCCTCTGTAGTTTTCGCAGTCAGATCTGTCGCCTTTTTGAAAATGGGGATGACTATTGAGGTTTTCCATTTTTTCCGGAGTGACTTCCTTATCCCATAATGTTTTGATGAGTTTGTGGATCTTTCGAGCGGTTGCCTCTCCTCCATGCTTCACAAGCTCTGCTGGTATGTAGTCGACTCCGGGAGCCGAAACAAGCATAGTAATGATCCTAAATCACTACTCCCATCCGATCCCCATTATTATTCATAATTTCAATCATCTTCCCCAAGTGAATCATATGAGCGACAAATTATACCAAAAATTCATTTGTCGCACATTGATTCAATTCCCAATAACCTGACATGAAATGCCTAATTCCAAATACATTTTATGATTTTTCGTTTCGGGAATTTGTTCAAACAAATTCCCATTCACCACCTAGAATCCCATTCCAATTGAAGGACACACAACATCTTATTTGTGCTTCTTGGAATTTTTATGTACAATTTTTAACAAATCTCTGCAGATGCAGAGCATAAAAGAGCGGCGCATTTTGGATTCGAGATCAGACAAAGCGCAGATTATCAGACCCCAAAGACGTGATCTGCATTTACTACCGCAATCAAAACCTACCGGTCTTGTACGATTTTTTTCCCACCACCCCCCATCCAAGTAGTTAGAGAACAATTGAACTAATCCTATCCACACTATCCTTAGATATCTCCTTCCCCTTTCTTTTCAGATATCTTGAGACCGAGCCCAACATGTGGATGTGGGTGATTCTGGTTATGGCAAGATGACCAGAAGCCAGAGATAAGATGAAAGACACATTTGTCCTTGTCTCCCTAAAATCGGCCTCTCGCCGTCCCATTTTTTTTTCTTTTGATTCGAGATCAGTTGGGTACACAAATTGGGACAAATTCAATATCTCATTGAACGAAAAGCTCCACCAAGTCTCTCTCGTCCCACTGACAGGAACCAAACGACGGTTGAGATAAATAATGCTGCAGCAGGACTTCACCAGATTCTAGTTGAAACTTCGGAGACTCATGTCCCGAAGTACAAACTTGAAAAGACTTATCAGATTCCCCATGACGACTTCACTCCTCATCTCATCCGGGAGCGTAAACCAGTAATGGACCAGAACGTTTATAAAAATGTTAAAAAGATATGTGGCACTTCCCGTATCGCCCAATCATACACAACGGTGTTGTTGTTAATAATGACACCAATAAGGCAAATATCATCGGAGAGACCTTTGAAAATAATCACAGGATTAATCTCCACGATGGAGACCCGGATACTAATGCAATCATTAGTTCAGAGGTCCACAATAAACTAGACAACTTTAACGAGCGAATAGCTGTCTTTAACCCAACTAGCGGTGCATACTTCGATGACACACGTGATAATGGTCACGGTTTCGTCACGCCAAATACCCTACAAAATCTAGTTAAATCTCGAAACCTCAAGAAGTCACCCGGTACCGACAACATGTCGTACCACTCATTGCGAAGGCTTTCTACTTTATTCTTCATAAAGCTCTCCATTCTATTCAACCATGCCTACAACATGGCGAACTTTCCCCAAGCTTGGAAGCATGCTGTTGTCTGCCCAATAGCAAAAGCTGGGCAACCAAATTATCACGCCTCAAGTTTTCGTCGCATTTCGCTCCTCACTTGCATCAGCAAAATATAAGAACAGTTCATATATGAGAAGGTAAATAACTTCATAAGTGCCAGGAACCTAATAGCTAATTCCAATTTGGATTTAGAAGAGCGCACAGCACCACCATGGCTCTCAACATATTTCAAAACCACGCCTGCCTGCGCCTCTTTAATAAGTAACCCACCATTGCGGTGAGCCTGGACACTGAAAAGGCTTTTGACACGACGTGGACCGAAGGTCTCGTCTTTAAATTATTGAACACTGGTCTTAGTAGGACGCTGTGTAATATCATCTACCACTTCGTCCGAAACAGAAGCTTTCAAATTCGAGTGAATGGAAAGCTATCCTGAACTTCCAACACCGCTGCAGGCGTACCACAAGGCTTCATTCTAGGCCCCATCTTATTTAACATCTACACATAAGATGTCCTGTGGACGGGAGAATAAAACAGATATGCTATGCGGATGACGTCCTAGTGTACACGTCATCCAAGAGCCCTAAACTCACAACAAATCGACTCAACCGTCACCTGGAAGAACTGTATCAGTATTACAGTCGAGGGAAAATTCGACTTAACCCATCCAAAGCAGTAGTTATAATTCTGAGTAGTAAACACTCCCAACCTACTTCTCGATATTCACAGAATATCCTAATACAAATAGGAGGCGCTACGATTAGACCACAGGACAGGATGAAATATCTCGGGGTCATCTATACCCCAAAAATGAATTTCATCAAACATGTGACCCCCATTCTTCAAAGGAGCCTAGGTCGGTCTAAGCAATTGCACAACATTTTGAAGTGGAGCAACAAAGTTGACACCAAGAAAGTTGACTTCCCAGAATCAAATTCCAATTGAAGCACACAAAATCATGTTTGTTCTTCTTGGAATTTTTAAGTAAAATTTTCGACAAATCTCTGCCTCCATAGAGTCTAAAAAGGCGGCACATTTTGGATTCGTGACCAGCTGGTGCAAAAAGTTGACACCAAAGTTAAGCTTCTCTGCTATAAGCAGCTAATCCGATCTGGAATACCGTACGCCTTTCCCATATGGTTCTGCATATCTTCGGCGAAAATGGAAAGACTTCGAGTTTTCGAAAGGAAACTCTTCACAACATGCACCAACCACTCTAGAAGGCCTGACTGTGGCCATTACCTCAACTCTCACCTATGCGAAAGTGCCTCCACTACCCATATCGACGACTACTTTCTACAATTAGCATTCAAGTACCTCGAAAGCATTCAGAACAGCGACAACCCACTTGTACGGGAGTCTTGCATTCTCGACTCTTTCGAACTCTTCAGATCTGACCACCACAATTTCTTCTTCAGTACAAAACTGTAGAAAGCAACCTTCCCAAGAACATTCCCCTCTATAATAGAGGATTCTTGGACCCATCCCATCGGGTATACTGCTGACACACTACAAACACGCACGCACAGTACAAGACAGCACGAATACACACACACCAACCAAAGCACAGATAATCAGAGGCCAAAGACGTGATCTGCGTTTACTACCACACTCAAGACTTACCGGTCTTGTATGATTTCTTTCCCAGCACTCCTCCATCCAAGTAGTTAGTTAGAGAACATTTAACTAACCCTGTCCATACTATCCTTAGATACCTCCCCCTCTTTCTTTTTCAGACATTTCGAAACCGAGCCCAACTTCCTCACGGATGAGGGTGATTCTGGTTATCGCAAGATGACCAGAACCCAGAGACTAGATGAAGGATGCATCTGTCCTTGTCTCGCTAAAGTCGGCCTCTCGCCACTTTTTTTTTTTTATTCGAGACCAGTCAGTGCCCCGAGGCCGAGACTACAGCCAAATGCCCAAGTATTTCATAATACCATAATAATAATAATAATACCAATGTACATCGATACCTCCTTTCCTTATTCACTTCTTCTCCTTCTGCTAGCACTGTGCTCTGACGCTTAAGGGCACTCCAAAATTCCCTTTTGTGCACGCGTTTGTGTATAAAAAAAAAAATTATAAAATAAGAGTCTACTAAAAATTCCGTATTCCATTGTTTTTCTGTCCCGGTTCACACCAATTTTTGCGACTGTTCGCATCACCGCCAATCAGGAGATCCATCACCTGTCGGGAACTAGGGTCGGAAGACCGACGAGAAGGAGCCTATGCTGAAGGTCATTTCATCAGGGGACTCCTGTTAGAGGCTATAAGGACACACCCTTTACGCCGCCCACCCTCACCCCTCCAACTGGCACAGACACCCACACTAGCAGGTAAGGGTAAAACCGTAAACTAACAAAAATAGAACCTCAACAACAGTTTTTTTTGGATTGAACCGCCACTCGTAATTGTTAAGTCGTGAAAATGATATAAAAGGCCTCTATATACTTTAAGATAGTTCAAAAATTTGAGGCAATAATATTATAATACACCATTCTCCAAACTCAACTGGAATGGATTTTTATGACATTTTAGTTTAAAAAAATACCGCTTCGCAAAAAATAAATCCAAAAAGATGGAATCGAAAGCGACTAAATACCGGAAATGCTTCAAAGATTGAAAACAGGGGAAAATATTTGTATTATATCTACTGAGGAGTAACTTGAAAGGAATGCAATTAATGTCTAATAATAAACAAAGATTGGACAAAAAGAAACAAAACTACCAACAAACCTTTTCATTCAGTGTACTAAGCTCAACGTTAAGGGCTTGATTATGTGCCTTTTGCTTCAAAACCTTTTCTTGCTCTCGTTCTTTTTGTGCTTGCATTTCGGCAATTCGTTGTTGTTCCCATTCTTTTTGACGTTGCTTCTCAAGTTCTCTGAAATGAATTGAATTAAATATTTTTTCGAAAATCTTGATTGCTTTAATATACTTTCTGGCAGCTTCCTTTGCTTCTAGAACTCGTTTTCGCTGTTCCTCTTTTTCCATTTCAATTTCTCGCTGTTGTTGCAGCTGACGTTCAAGTTCTTCTTGTTGTTTCTTTTCGGCTTCTAAGCGGGCTTTTTCTTTCTTTTCAACTTCTTCTCTTTCTTTGCGTTCACGTTCTTCATGTTCCTTTCTTTGCTGCTCCATCAGAAGTTTGCGTCGCCTTTCTAATTCTGCCTGACCTTTGTCGAAGTTCTCTTTGCGTTTATCTTCAAAGGAAGCTGCAATAATAGTTTATATATTAGAATAGTTTACTAAAAGAAAAACATTGAGGATTGAATGGTTCATTTTAAAGTATACCAATATACGCCCCGCAGAGGTTTACATTCAAATTATGTTTTAAGACGATTAAACTAATTACAGTGAAAATCATGTAATAAACTTTCCTGCATTAAACATCTAAATACTTCATATGCAGTTGGAAAGTGTCGTAACAACTCTTTAAAAGAAGGAAAAAATTTCAAATATTCGAAACCTCTCTTTTTGCCGAACTGGAAGATGTTGATTCATCTCCGTCCTGTCCTATTACACTTCATACGACCAAGGTCGATTTACTCCCCTTTCATCCACCACCAATTCCATCACTGTTGTTGTTTCTAAAGTGCCGGCGCAGTCATTCGTCCAACCTATTAGTCACCATATATAATACATGTTAAAGGCGGCCCTAATATCGGTTGACCCTAAATGGATCCAATTATTTAACAAATGTTACGTGGTAACTTCTCCCACCACCCTTATCACGCTGAGAAAACAATTCATTTTCACATTAAAACATAAAACATTTACATTTTTAATGTATACAAAATAAATATTAAACATAAATTTAAAACGGAACACATACATTGCATTTTGACATTAGAAACAATTTACATTTTTAAAAGAAACACAAAATACAAAACATAAAATTCACACTTAAAACACATATTACACTTTTAAATTATATACACAATTAAAGCATAAAACATGCAATTCACATTTCACATTTTAACATACAAATAAAACATTAAACATAAATTCGAAACTGGCGGATACAGCTATTACACCGGCGATGATATCTCAGGTAAACTCGAGATCAATCATCGCCGTTGAACGGATCATACGATAGCTGTTACGTCGTATGACTTAGTTTTCTCTTTGGGGTAACGGTGGAGAAAAACATCGAAAAAAAAAACCGGTGGGTTCGGACCGTTGAGTCAGGGAGTCGATAAGAAACTGTCATCAATTGAGTCAGAACAGTCGATGCAATTGAGTCGAGATTAAAAAACGAACAAGAGACGTTGATGCAAGTCGGTGTAACAAAGTCGATGTGGTATCAAGTAAAGAAAATCATAACAATTGTTTTAGTTCCAACGTGACGCATATAAGTGGTGTAAAAAGGACATTGTGGTGTAACAAACCACTAAATAAAAATCTCGGACAGTGTTCCGACAAAGCATTATATCGATAATTGAACAAACAAAAGAAGTGAAATAAAGTTGCGTGTTTTTAAGTTGTTGCGGACACAACCAGCGAATTCGCAACTGAATGCTACCCGTAGCAACAACATAGCAAATGTCAGCAATCAGCTGACATATTAAAATAAATCCTGTTGTTTGTCAAACAACAGCCAACTTTCTCTTCTTCGTAAACTATTCGAGCGACACGTTGGCATCAATTATAATCAAGTTATAATCTACCTAATCAATTAAATAAATTCAATTGTTAAGAGTATAAAACTAACACATTTTATTGAGGTATTCTGGAGGAAGCTTATTTCCTGTATTGCTGCTCATTCAATAGGTATTCTTTTCCTCTTGCAACCATTTCGCTTTTATCGGTGTTTCAGCACAAAAATCGCTGCACGACAGGAGACATCACATTGAACGTTAGATAAATCTTCCCCGACGATATTCTTCGGTCGGCGGACATTGTAGAAATCTTCCTCGGTCGGCGGAAAGTAAAGAGATCTTCTCCGACGACATTCCTCGGGCGGCATAGATCAAACTACGTGTTGGCCGCTCAATTGCCAACACATTTATTGGTCCTTCGAGCCGGATCCAGTCTGTGGATCTAATCCACTGCTGCCAGTTCGTAGTGGACTAACGAGTTGCAGATACTTACGTCACGGCAGTAGTCTGCTACCATTCTCGAAATAATCAAGTAATCATTATAAAGCTCATTTATGAAAGGAAACTAAAACCGAATTGAAGAGAATTGCACTCAAACTACAACTTAGACTAACTGCGAGTTTTATAGAGACAACGGAACACACATCATTTGTCACGAAGTGCTGCTAATCATATTAGCCTTTGTTCGACCGTAGGAACTTTCGAACATTATAGTCGATCAAACAACCGCTGTGCATTAACGCCATCAAATCAGTGACGCAACAATGAGCTGCCCACATTGTAGCTACAATACTGCCGCCAGGTTCGTGGCGCAGTAACCAAAGCTGCCCCAACTACAGATACATATCTCTGCCCAGTCGCTGCCCCAAGGTCCAGCCTAATGACCGACCGCCGTCATTCACGGCATATTAGAGGATCCAGACGTACGGATCAACCGCGACCAAGTTAGCGGCGTCACTGCAAGAGATCCAGATTGTGGATCCACCCCGCTGGTCAGCTTGCGGCGCAACCGAAGGACGAACCAGTCAAGCGCGGTCTTTTAGAGGGTCCAGCCTAAGGACCGACCGCCTTCAATCGCGGCATACTAGAGGATCCAGACGTATGCATCCAAATTACAAGGAGATGTCGGCACCAATGTTAGCGAAGTCAAACATGACAAAGGCTACATTGGCGGAACAACTCATCAGCGCCCAGTTCGCCTCCCAGGAGGGGATGTTCTGTGCTTTTCTCAACCTCGAGAAGAGAGGGCCGCCAACGTTATTCACGGTGGACATACGCCAGCACAATCTCCAGATCACATGGGAGGACATCCGACTGAACCATAAGGAGATACAACGCCTGGCCACTCCAGAGATGACCAGCGGTCACCGCTACTTCGTCGAACGATTCATCAATCAAGCCGAGAATATCTATTTGGGCGAGGTCGCCATGTTTATTGAAGTATGGAACGCCCTCAACGTCGACCGTCCGACCGCATCCAAGACTGCGACGGACACCGTTAGTCAACCAAAAAGTCGTTTGCAGCCATTGATGTCACAACCACCTTGGTGGCCGGGAACTCCATCAGCACCTGGCATGTGCATGCCATCTGGTCATCCATTCGGATTACCATCACGAATGATGACCCCGGAACACACAACCCATACGGACAACAAAGGGGCGAGGACAGACACCGAAAAGCCAGCCAAGGCAGGTGCTATCGAAAGCAAGACAGCCAAAGGAGGAACGGTCGAGAAAAAAACCCATCCAAAACCTACAACGAACGCCGTCAAGCACATCAAAAATATGCCAGAACATGCAGTGGCCATGGCACATATAGGATCCGTGTCAGATCTAACGTCAGTGCATTCCACGAATACGCCATCAACTGTCCCAGCAACAGTAGCCACGCCCAATGTCCGCAGTGACCGTGACCAAACACAGAGTCCGTTTAATAATCAGTCTCATCAGCAACATCCATTGCAACAGCAGCAACTACAGAAGCATCAGCAGCAATATTCAGCAGGAACTGGCCTCGGGTGGTCCAGCGTTTAATCAAAACAATGCGGGATAAGGAAGTCACCCCGGAAAAATGGAAAACCTCAATAGTCATCCATATTTTCAAAAAAGGCGACAGATCTGATTGTAAGAACTACGGAGGAATATCATTGCTGCCAGCCACATATAAAATACTAACAAATGTTATACTGGCGGGAATCACACCATATACAGAAGAAATACTGGGGGGCTACCAGTGCGGATTCCGTAAGAAGCGATCAACGAACGACCAAATGTTCCCAGTAAGGCAATTGTTGGAAAAGATGTGGAAATATGGAAGACGGTACACAAACTTTTCATTGACTTCAAAAAAGCCTACGACTCAGTCGCAAGGCAAAGACTCCACCACATTTTAGTTCAGTTGGGAAACCCCCAAAAAATATGCTGCACTCATGCAAATATGTTTGAGCGAATATAAAGGAAGAGTTCGAATAGAAAACCATCTCTCAGAACCATTCGAAATCCAAGACGGACTAAAATAGGGGGTTGGCCTCTCAATATATCGTTTTAACTTTGTGCTCGAGTATGTCATCAGGAAGTCATATAAATACTCGTGTATGCAGCTGACGCCACTCTTTTGGGCGATAATCTATAAACTGCAAGTAAAAACAGTGAAATCATCATGCAAGCGGTAGAAGAGGTGGAACTAGAAATAAATGACAAAACAAAATATATGGTTACGGCGAGGGCAGGGGGACCCCAGGACACGCACGCAAACGTCAGGGGAAAGATATTTGAGAACGTTAAAGAGCTTAAATATATGGGAACAATACTGACGGCCAGTAACAACATGTCAAAGTAAATTACGCTTGTTGGCGTCAGTCAACAAACTGCTAAATTCAAAACTGCCGTCACGTAATACAAAGCTTTGTATTTATAGAACCATAATCACCCTGATTGCTCTATACGGGTGCGAGACATGGGCGCTCACAAAACCGGAAGAAAACAGGTTCCGCGTATTTAAGAATAAAGTTTTAAGGAGTATATTTGGCGGTAAATATGATGAAGAGGCAGGACAATGGAGAAAACACCACAACCGTGAATTGGAAGAGTTATACCCCAAACCTGTAATAATGAGAATAATCAGGTCGCGAATATTAAGATGGGCCGGACATGTAGCGAAAATGGGCAACGACAGGCCCGTACGTAGAATTCTTGACAGGAGACAAACGGGAAAGAGACCAATAGGATGGCCGTGACGGAAATGGGAGGACAATATAAGGCGCGACTATAAGGAGATTGGATCAGATGGCCAAGCGTGGAAGGATAGCGCACAGGACAGGGAACCATGACAGAGACGAATCAGTGATGTCATAAAATTCCATGAAAACTTCAATATTCCCCATCCAAAAGTAACAAGAGACCTCTCGGCTTTTCGACAATACATTTGCATGAAAATGGCATCTGGTCCCCTACGCAGCGAACCCACCAAAAATAAGTTGTTTCGGCCCTAATCGGCTGCCCATCCACTCTCTATGGGGTCTCCCAATACTCTCCCCCTAACCACTTACTACCAGATTGTTAGAGGACTTCAGTCCAAAACCCATTCGATCTTACAAAATACTCACTCATTTCCCTTTGATATATACGCACTGACCGAAAGTAACCTCGCCCCCAGTATCAATAGCCTGGAACTAATAAAAATTGAACATTGCTCAAAGTCGTTGTACATCATATGCTGTTACATACCGCCTTCACAAGCTATCGAGTCATACGAACTCGCTATTGCTGCAATAGACCGCTCAACTGAGCTTAGTTGGTCCCAAGACGACATTGTAGTCCATGGCGATTTTAATCTCCCCCATCTCCAATGGACGCTGTCTGACGATAAGTCCCACTACATCTCTAACCCCACTACTATTAAGAATTGTCTCTTTTTACACAGCCTCACTGATTCTAGTCTTTGCCAAGTAAGCAATGTCCTAAACCGTCTGGGCAGACAGCTCGACCTTGTGTTCACGACAGACACCTTTAATTCCTCAGTTGTCTCTAGTCCCCACATCCTCTCAACTATTGATAACCACTACCCCCCGCTTCTCTTATCCTTATACCACGACTACTCAGCCCACTGCACACCTCCCCCCACCAATTTTCTTTCAACTTCCGAAAAGCCAATTTCCGCCTCATAAATGAGTACCTCAGCAATATCACACTCCGCTTAAATGATATAAGTGTAGAGGTCGCTACACCCTCGCTCTACACAGAAATCCACAACGCCATATCCCTATATGTCCCATACTCCTGACATAGGTTATCGTTCTCATCGCCCCCATGGTATAACCACAAACTACGCCCCCTTCGTAACAAGGGGAATAAATTGTGGAACACTTTCCTAAACATGCGTTCTCCCCTTGACTACTCCAACTATCTGGGTTACTTTTACCAATTCATCGAGCTGTACAGCTCCCTGTACCACAATTACCTTGCCAAAGCTCAATTCAACCTGATCAACGACCCCAAATCTTTCTTCCACTTCATCAACTACAAATCAAATCTGATGCCTATCCCACCTCCCTTTTCTACAGCTCAACTACTACAACTGACTCCCAAACCATAGTCAATCTTTTCGCGTCCTTCTTCAAACTATCCTTCACGGATGACTTGTTCGAGCCTAACCCCTCCTACTTTACTGGGATGTCTGAATTCTCCCTCGGCCCTCTCGTCCCTGTACACATTCAACAACACCAAGTTATAAAAAAACTTGAAGAACTGAAAGACGATTTCAGTCTTGGCATAGACGGACTCCCTGCTATCTTCTTAAAAAAATGTGCCTCTTCTCTCTCTTTCCCGCTCGCTTCAATCTTCAATCTATCCCCTGTACAAGGTATATTCTCTGACATCTGGAAATCCTCTTACATAACCCCCATACATAAGAAGGGGCCAAAAAACGATATATCCAATTATCGTCCCATTGTTAAGCTTTCGCCCATTTCTAAACTGTTCGAAGGCCTTCTATATGATGCGCTACGTTTTCGCTGCACACCCTTCATCTCTCCTAACCAGCACGGCTTCCTCTCCGGTAGGTCCACTACTACCAACCTTGTCGAATTCACATCCCACACACTCCTTGCCCTAGAAAACGGCGATGAGGTCGATGTAGTCACTACCGACTTTAGCAAGGCCTTCGACAAAATCTCCCATAACCTCATTCTCTTTAAATGATCTTCCCTTGGTTTTGAACCCCTGTTGATTAAGTGGATCTCATCCTATCTCCACTCTCGAACCTACCTTGTGCGATTTAGATCCCCCCTCTCCGATCCTTTTTTTCCAACCTCAGGTGTCCCCCAGGGCAGTCATCTCGGCGCCCTCCTATTTATCCGAACCATAAACGACATAGGCTCGTGCACCAAATACTCCCTCAATTCGCTTTACGCGGATGATACCAACATTTTCAAGACAATCCGCCCTCCCCTTGACTCCTCACTTCTCCAATCGGATCTTTACAGCTTTTCGATCTGGTGCCAAAATAACTGCCTAGAACTGAATATCGCCAAATGTCACACAATCACCTTCTCTTGGAAACGCTCCCCCACCCAGCCACGTTCCTATCTCTTGCTAGACCAACCGATAAGATCGGTTGAATCTATTCGCGACCTGGGCGTCCTATGCGACAAGGAACTCAGATTTACCGCAAATATCAATGACATAATCCTTAAGTCCAACGCCGCCCTTGGCTTTGTAAAACGCTGGTCGAAGGAATTCCTAAACCTCTACGTCACCCGATCACTCTACACAACTTTTGTCCGCCCACTACTCGAATATACTAGTCAGGTCTGGTCCCCGTATCAACTGTCTCACATTCGTAGGTACGAGGGCGTTCAACGTCGTTTCTTGCGCTTTGCCCTCCGTGGACTAAACTGGGAAAACTCACTCATTCTACCACCATACATAGGTCGGCTCCTTCTAATCAATCTCAACACACTTGAGGAGCGCAGAATCCATGCCGACATCATCTTTGTCCATCGCCTTCTGTGTGGCTCAATCAATTGCCCAAGCTTGCTCTCCACTTTAACATTTCATACAAACCCCCGTAACGTACGTAACCCTCGACCTACCTCCCCTATCGCCAAGTCATCTTCAACTTCCCAGTTGTTTTTCTCCTTTTTTTCGATTTAATAATGTCTTAATTACTAATCTAGATTTTAAGATAGTCTGTAAGGTTTTATGTTAATTATAAATAAATGGGGGTTCTGCCCTTACTAAACATGAAACCTAACCTGATTAAGCTTAAGTTTATAAAGTTAAATTTTAAGCACTTTTGGCCTAGCCAGAAAGTTAAAATTAGTTACTATTGTTGAGAAAATTTTATGAAAATAAAAGTAGAGGATTTTCATTGTAAGATATGTGTATGACGTCGGTAGGGTGACATTTCTCTTCCCATAAATAATATGTTATTAAAAGGTCCTTTTAAAAAGGTATAATGTAGAAATACTGTTCCACGAACTGCAAACAAAAAATTAAATTAATCTTTCTTGCCGTTCGGAGACAAATAATTGAAATTAATTCCTATACACGATACATAAGTAGCTGCTTGTGTACAGTACGTAAACGTAATCTGAGCATTGGCGGAATACAAAAATTGATCCCCACAAAAACGGACCACTCGATGACAAACAAATTTTTAAAAAGAACCGGCGACATTATGTGGGATGAAAATTGGAAGCCATTCACGGTGTAAACTGAATTTTAATTAAATATAAGCAGAATGCTGGTTCTTCAAGCATACAAAGGAATTGAATGGAAAACTAAGTGAATTGCCTAAGACATACAACAAGTCTATCCTCCCAGAAAGTGGATGAAGTCACCCCTCTTTTAGATGAAATACGACACTAGAACCCCTGTGAGTGTTTTGCTCCGCCAGCCATTTGAAACACTCGATACTGATGCTCAAGGACGAAGTGGAGTGAAAAATTACAGGCAAATGGATGGCCTTAGTCATGTTTGAAGTGGCCTTGGCTTACTCAGGGTTGATATCTCACTAAAATAATTATTTACGAATAATTAAACGCGACAAATTTATTGCAGATGCCCGAACAAGAACTGGATTTCAAATAACTATTACACTTATTCCCTCAAGAAAAGAAAAAATAGAAAATACTTACTTTGAGGTAATCCCGCCAAAGGATCTGCATCAACAGCACCTTGTGACGATATAGAAGCATGCCTTGAGCCAGGTAAAGATCCTTGTCTTGAACCTGAAATCGAACCATGTCGAGACGTTGTTTTTCTAAAACTAGGTGGAATTAATTCCAGAGGCAGTGAAACCGGTATCTTTTCGCCTGTCATGGCCTTATCACATAAATACATAGCCAAAATGAATTCCTCACAACTCAATCGTCCATCGCAATCCAAATCTGACAGGGTCCATATTTGAGCTAGAATTGGTTGAGATAGTTTACTTTGAACTAAAATGGCTCGAGCTTGAACACCAGTTAGATAACCAGTACGAGTACGATCTGCTGAATTGAATACTTGTGTATATTTCAGTTTTGCTGGCCCTTTGATGGCCCAGTCGACTTGTCTACAATGGCAAAAGTTGTTTTGTTTATAATAAAATAGTGATAAAAGTTCAATAACATTTTAATACTTACGGTGACTCAATCGATGGAGCTCTTTCAGATATCGACATACTGCGACTTGGTGGATTACTTTGCGGAGGTGTTGGTGGTGCCGGTAATGCACTGGCTTCAGCGGTGGGTGGCGACGTTATTTTTCCAGGAATACCAACAGCAATTGCTTGTGGCACAACAACAGGTACTGTCCCTGGTACAGGTGTTATAAGAGGTTGCATTGCTGCGATAGGCTGTTGTGCTATTGGAATTCCAGCAGCTGGAATAACTGGTGGTCCACTTATAACAGTTGGCATAACTCCTGGAATTGCGGTCGTGTTTGATATTATTGGTGCAGCTACAATTCCCGAAGGGGCAATATTTGGTACTACGGCTGGCATTACTGGTGCTGGTGCGACTTGTGATGGTATTACGGGAATTCCAGCTGCAACTGCTGCCATTGGAACCGGTGATGCAGCAGATTTTAATTGTTCAATAGGACTCAAGCTACCTGTAGGTGTTAAGGTCGGGGTACCCGCTGCTGAGGATAATGAAGCAAGTAATGTAGGTGGAAGTGTTTTTGGTACTTCTAAACCACGTAATTTTAAATAAATCAATTTGCAGGCTATACTAAATTCATTGATATTCATTTTCCCATCAGAATCTGTATCAGCAAGGGCCCTGCAATTAGAAACAGACAAGATAATTATAGCAATATCACTATTTGTTAGATTTATATGTTATTTGTGAGGCAAAGGTAGCAGATATTTTTGTAGAGGACGGGGTTGTTGTATTAAAGTAAAATAACATTGAAGTTTGTTGCGGATTCGCACTGGATGCAACCAGCGAAATCGCAATTGAATGCGACCATCGCCACCATTCAACAACAGTCAGCAAACAGTTGTCATGACAACGTACAAACAACTGAATTGCTAGCTGTCAACCAACTTCTTTCAATTTATCACTTCTGCGTTAACCTTTCAAACGACCAAGTTGGAGAAAATTAATCTGATTACAATCTACATAATCATCAAATAAAGTTAACAGTTAGTAAAACTAAATCACATGAGTTTTCCTGAATCGTTCTGGATGTTCATTTCGTGTCAACGGAAGGTATTCGGTTCCATTTGCCACTTTAATTAGCAATTGTTTTCAGACAGCAGAGTTGCTGACGCCATTGCATTGGCCCACCATTGTCTTGTGTTATTGGACATTTCAGGAATCAGTGTTGCTGACGCTATTGCTTTGGCCCACCATTTCTGTCGTGTTATTGGATATTTCCGTGTTATTACACAACAGTTAAATCCAGCGGAGAGACCACCTGGTTCTCGACGTCAGAAGTCATCACCCTTGCCCACAACAATCTCCATTGTTGGTGGTAGTGAGGTTCGACGCTTGCTCGAGCGCAAACAAAGTAATTGATTTGTTTAAATGAATGTACAAAAGCAATTTCATTTATCGCAAGTGCACAATTTCAGGTATATAACTATGACAACCATGTTTAGGAAAAGCTTGTAATCCCTCTATCTTTATTCAACTATAGTATCCGGGTGAATTATATGAAGGTACGAGGCTGAATAAAATATAAACGGTAATTTTACTTTTTTGCTTGGCAACAAGTTGCGGGGTAGATAATCGTGTGCGTGGCTGTTGTTTGGTTTATGAAGAGTAGGGGAACCGGCTTGGCCAGCGGTCGCGCTCGACTTTGTAGTCAGCACAGCCATGAGCGAGGTGGGGTGGGAACGAAGATGCAGGGCAAAGCCACTGATTGCTTTCAACCCGGCGAAGGCCAGGACGATCCTTGTCCCTGTTCAATCCAAGTTGATATGCAGTCTCCACGGGACACCCTTGGATAGCTACTTTGGCACCCGCCAAGTAGTGAACCAATGCGTGCAGCGAGATCCTGAAAAAGTTTGGCGTAAGGCTGTGATTACCTGGAAAAATAAATTATTATGGAGAATTTAACAAGCCTCGGATATGGACCGGGTACACGACGACGACCTCGGAAACGAAAATGGCTAAACGATTTGAGAATTTTCTCATAGAATATAAGGCTGACATAATAGCATTACAAGAAATAAGATGGACGGGGAGTGGTGTTATTCAAAGAAACGAGTATGACATTTATTACAGCTGTCATGGAAAACACCATGTGCTCAGGGTAGGCTTTCTAGTCAGCCGAAAACTGAAGCCTGTCATCATCGGCTTTAAGGCAATAGACGAAACGCTATGCACTTTTCGTGTGTGAGGCAAGTTCAAGAACAAAGCCTCATAAACGTTCATGGGCCTACAGAGGACTCCCCTGACGACGAAAAAAAAGAATTTTACGAGAACGTCGAATGCCTGCCCAAGATACGATGTGAAAATCGTTCTTAGTGATTTGAATGCCCAAATAGGTCGGGAACCGGTTATCAGGCACTACGCAGGTTCCCATAGTTTGCATGAGGACACTAATGTCAGTGGACTACGAGTCATCGAACTGGCAGCGTCACAGCAATTGGTTGTTGCAAGTACCAGGTTTCCGCGTAAAGATATCCACAAAGACACCTGGGTATCACCTGATGGAGCCACTCGCAACCAAATTGATCTCGTATTGATATATCGCCGTTACTCCTCGAGCCGGATGACGACACGAACGTACCGAGGTGCCAACGTCGGCTCGGATCACTATCTTGTTGGTATAGTTTTCCGAGCGCGGATTGCCTTACGGAGAAATGATTGCATCCGCGGACCAACACGGCAGCCTTACTCATTGAGAACAGCAGCAATACCTTTGGTAATGCGTTAAGACTCGTCCTCGAAGAGCTCGATGGAGAGAGAGTAGGTCTGGAGCCAGAATGTCGGGCATGGAATAGAAATGGACACGCCTTAAGAATACTGTCATTAGTACTGCCAACTCTATCTTACCCAGCAGTCGTAGAGATCGGAGCGACTGGTTTGATGATGTGTGCAAACTAGCGACTGAACGTGAGAATGCTGCATACCGGGCAATGCAGCAGTCTCATAGAACGCGGGTGCGCGAGGAGAAATACAAAGAACTCAAAAGATCTGAAAAAGGACTCCACAGACAAGAGAAAAGTGCCTGGGAAGAAAACCTTGTCTGTGAAATAGAGAAAAGTAGAGCGCGAGGTCTGCACCAGGCGCGGAAGTTCTACCAAATAATCCGCAGTATGACGCGGTACACACCACACTGCACTTACTGCAAGGATAAAGAGGGTAATCTGATCACCGATCATGAAGGCATTCTGGAGCGATGGGAAGTGCACTTCAATGAATTGCTAAATGGTCAGCTCACAGAAGAATTGGAGGGTCCACCAATGCAGGATCAAGGCCAAATGCTGTCGCCACCAAGCATTGAGGAAACATTAAAAGCCATAAGACAGCTCAAATCAAATAAAGCCCCTGGAGCTGATGGCACACCAGCTGAGCTGATCAAACAAGGAGGGACAGCGTTACATCACGCATTCATGAGATCGTGGCGCACCCATGGGAGCAAGAGGAGATGCCGGAAGATTGGCGTCGTGGTATAATTTGCCCCATACATAAGAAGGGAGATATCACACTGTGCAGCAACTATAGGGGTATAACATTGCTGAGTACCGCCTATAAGATCCTCCCACTATCCTACAAGATCGGATAGCCCCATACGCTAAAGTCATCATTGGTCAATATCAGTGTGGTTCCATCCCAGGAAAATCAGCGATTGATCAGATATTCACCCTTAGGCAGGCGATGGAAAATTGTCTGGAATTTAAGATTCCATTATATCATCTATTATAGACTTTAAGGCCGCGTACGACAGCATACCCAGGGTAGAACTATATAATGCCATGAGAGAGTTCGGCATTCCAAACAAATTGATACGACTTTGAAGGTTGACCATGACCAACGTAATTAGTCAAGTAAAAATAGTGGGAATGCTGTCCAAACCAATAAACATCTTTAATAGACTTCGACAAAGGGACGGTCTGGCCCGCCGCCTCTTCAACCTGGCGTTGGAGAAAGCAATCCATGACTCTGGCGTTACAACAAGAGGGACTATTGTCACCAAGTCCAGCCAGATCCTTGCCTACGCGGGTGGCATCGACATCATTGGTAGATCCGATTCGGCTGTACAGGACTCCTCCACCCATATCGAGCAGGCGGCACAAAAACTGGGACTGCACGTTAATGAGGGAGTTAGTTAGTTGGTGTAAAACAAAATAAACAAAAAAATGAAAGAAAAACAAAGTACATGATGACAACTTATGCGAAGAGAAGACCTAACATTGGTCAAACTATCATGGTAGCGGAGCACGAATTTGAAGTAGTGCAATCCTTTAACTACCTTGGGTCAATAGTATCAGCCGATAACAATATGGAAGAAGATATACGCGAACGGCTGATCAAATCCAACAAAGTCTACTATGGTCTATCAATGCTCTTTAAATCCCGACATTTATCCAGAACATCCAAGCTACTACTGAACAAGACCATGGTCTTACTAGTACTCATGTATGGATCCGAAACTTGGGTGCTCAATAAAATGCACTCTGGATTCTTAGCCGCGTTCGAGAGGTAGGTCTTAAGGAGAATTGTTGGCCCCATATGTGAGGGAAGACAATTCCGGAAATGCTACAACCATGAATTGTACATGATCTACCTCAAAGCTAATGTTGTAAGAAAAATCAAGCTCGGTAGACTCCGGTAGGCGGGACACCTAGCTCGAATGAGCGAAGAGGAGCCTGCCCGGAAAGTCCTTTGTGTCGGATATATGGAAGGCAACAGCGCGGCAGACCTTATCTGCGATGGAGGGATGGCGTAGACCAGGACGCCCAGAGCCTAGGAGTGCGAAACTGGATGACATCGGCTCGAAATCGGGACCAGTGGAGAGAGCTGCTAAATAAGGCCAAGACCGGATCTCTGTGGTAATGCCGGTGATGATGATGATGATGATGATGACGACAGCCATGACCGAGCAAGTAGTATATACGTATGTTGTGCAACGGATTATTATACAATTTTTAACAAATGAAGGCGTTAAACCCTCGATTGAAGGCACAGTTTTGTGGTGATACACTGTCTCAGAATCGTGTGTATACGTGGGCCAGAGAATTTAAAAGTGGGCGAGAACGTATCGAAAACGGAAGTCATGATCGACGCCCAAAGACATGTACAGATGACAACATCCGTGCCGCTCTAGAGCTTATTGAAAGTGATCGCCGCTTAACTGTTGGAGAAATCGAAATCTCATCAGAAGTGGGTATCAGCTTTGGAAGTGTTCAATCCATTATCACTGATGATCTTAGCTTTAAAAAAATTACTGCTCGATGGGTTCCGAGGTTATTGAGCGTAAATCGAAAACAAGTCAGATCGGAGATCAGTGCAAGACTTCTGGATCGATTTCCTTATAGCCCAGACTTGTCTCCTTGTGACTATTTTTTGTTCGCACCCTTGAAGGAATCGCTTGATGGAAAAAATTCGAGAGTAATGAAGTCGAGGAGAACATGCGCAATTGGCTAACAACTCGCCCTAAATCTTTCTACGAACAAGGGATATTAAAGCTTCAAACATCGGTGGCAAAAGTGTGTAGATCACATAGGACACTATATAGTTAGTTAGTGTGTAACATTATTCAATAAACGTATAAAAAGAAATTACCGTTTGAATTTGATTCGTTCTCGTACAATTCGGTATACAATCGACAAATCAAAAAATTCGGGACCCAACTGTTAGATAATACACGGCCTAATAGATTATTTATCGCAAAGAAAACAGTGGCGTTAGCCGAAAATATACGCCACTACCATAATAAATCGACCCGAGGCCATATTCAGCAGCTTGGCTTCGTACGCAAAAATTTGACGTATTTTACAAAAGGATCTTCCTTAAAAGGTACACAAAATTCAACTTGTGCACGGGTTAAAAGCGGCCGACCTTACAAATCATCACCGTTTCAGAATTTAGACTCTTGAAAAGCTTGCAACCAAAATTGCCGTATTTGGGCTGAAGAGAAAGCCGAGGAGGATCAAAACATTCAATTACATATAGACAGAACAAAGTTTTGGGTGGTGTATGGCTGGTGGAATCACTGGCCCATTTTTTTTTCAAAAATGAGGCCGGCTGGAACAAACTGGGATTGGCGCCGATTATCGATCCATGTTAATGGACTATTTGATGCCTGGCGATCCAACAAGACAGCGCTCGTCACCACACAGTTCGTAAAACCATAACATTTATCGGAAAAACTAAGTGAACAGATAATTTTAGGTTTCGGACCGGCGAATTGACCGCATACATCACGTGATATTCATTTTCCTTTGGGCCTACATAAAGTCGAAAGTCTATAACGATAAAATTGAAAAATTGGAAATAGACAGCACTTGCGCTATTCGCTAACTACCACTTGAACGCGTCCGTCATTGAAAATTGAAATCTCGATGTGGACAACGTTGTCTATAGTTGGGCCCTGATTTGAAGAAAAAAAATGTTGAGTACCTATGAATGTAGCAACCCTTTTATCGAAATACCAAGGATGTTAGGTAAAGCCAGTCCTTTTCCCTTCGCACCCTCTATGTTTGTTTAAATATACTATAGTATAATGTATTAAACGAAAGCAAATTCATAATTGACGCTTTCATTAAGGATTTTAAAAGTTCAATCCGAACCTCCTTTCAGTTTTAGAAGCACAGTAAAACAAATCTTTTCACAGCTTTCGAGGAGTACGGACAACGACTCCGAAATACGCTACTGCCACACGCTTCGTATGAGGAGTTGCATTCGAAACTCTCTCATATGCGACAATCCCGCGAAGAGGATGTTGCAGGATTCACGCACCGGATACCTCAAGCACTAACGGACTGCAATGAGGCAGCAATCCGTAAGTACGGGCACGACAACAGCCCAGCATTCGCCATCCAGATCGAGAGATTGACAAAGTCGGTACTGATGGTAGGGATTAGGAACAACCAACTCCGACATCTGATTTTAGAATCAGAAAGGGATCCACTAGGTAGGATTTTTTTTTTATAAAGCCTGGGAGTGCCAAACTGGATGACATCGGCTCAAAATCGGGACCGATGGAGAGACTTATTAAATAAGGCCAAGACCGGATCCCGGTTGTAGTGCTGAAGATGATTTTTTTTTACATAAACGCGCGCACAAACGGCGATTTTAAAGTACACTTAAATGTCAGAGCACAGTGCAAGCGGATGGAGGGGAAGTGTACTGGAAAGGAGGTTTTTTTTTGTTTTTGGTTTCCGTAGGAAGGTGGAAATCTTCAAAAGATACCTTTAGACCGATCCAGGGGCATGCCGGGTTTTTACCGACTAAAACCACCTCCCGCCAGGCTCATATTCCCGTTGATCCCCGCGGAACTTTATTTTAGATATTCCATAGCGGGGCGGGACGGAGTTTACTTGTTACTCCGATCGTCACGTCGCAACTGCTGCATCATTTCACAGAGAATACCATTGGTTACGGACCATGCCTGTTTTGAACTAAGCATGTATTCTATTACTCCAGCCGGAGTAACTGTCCGTCTCGTGTGTCTCTCCAAAATCGTTCGTGCGGTCTTGAATCTCACGCACTCGGTGAGTACGTGTTCCGCATTTTATATTTTGCCTTCACAATACAAACAGTATGGGTGATTCACATGCTTATACTTGTGCAAGTATTGCCGGAAGCACCCATGTCCTGATATTAGCTGAGTCAAGTAGTAATTCAGCTCGCCATGTTTTCTTTTCACCTATGTTTCTATATCAGGTATCATGGTGTGGGTCCATCTACCTTTGGTGAAAGAATCCCACCTTCGTTGCCATTCTCTTAGGCTTGAGAGCTCTAATTGTGACCGCATTCTCCAACGATTCTCTTGGGAGACCTTATGCAAGGCAGAGTTTTCTTTAGCTGCAATGTCAAGTGGTATCCTCCCGGCCAAAACATTTATGGCATCTTCGGATACCGTTCGAAATGCACAGCATACTCTTAGTGATGCTAGTCTATGCGCTGAGTTCACTCCCCTCATGTATGACTTATACTGTGCGGCTCCTGCCCATATGTGGGCCGCATACATTATAATTGATGCGTTGACACTGGTTATGAGTTTCCTTATGTGGGGACGGGGTCCTCTAACATTGGGTAGCAGTCTCGCCAACACTTTACATACTCTTGCCGTTTTTTCACTCGTTTTCCTCAGGTGTTCCTTGAAGCTCAACCTGTTGTCGAGTATAACACCAATATATTTAATATAGGGACAGCATCTGATTATTTGTCCTTCTATTTCCAAATCAAGGTGTTCAACTTTCTTGCGGCTGCTTATTAAAACTGCCTCCGTCTTATGTCCAGCTAGTTTCAGTCCGGCCATATCTAGCCAGCATTTAATGCTCTGGATTGCTTGGGAGTAAATATTCTCCAGGTCATCTAGATGTTTAGCGACGGCTACTATTGCCAAATCATCTGCGTACTCAATGATTCTAACCCCTTCTTTTTCACGAATGCCCTTCTGGTACATTGACTCTGAGCACCCCATCATACATGATATTCCATAACAGCGGACCTAATACAGATCCCTGAGGTACACCCGCTGTTATTTTATATTCCTGTGGTCCCTCATCTGTGTCATAGAGCAATCTTCTATCCGAGAAATAGTTTGCTAATATACGCACCAAGTAGGGGGAGACTTGTAGATCGCCCAACGCTTCTAGAATCCGATTCCAATTCACCGAGTTAAAAGCATTTTTAACATCAAGCGTCACCACCGCGCAATATTTTTTGGTACCACCTAGCCATTGTGCTCCAGCTATTGCATTGCGAGCGATGTCGCACACCACAGATAGTGCTTTTCCGGTTGATCTACCTTTCCGGAACCCATACTGGGATTCAGAGAGCCCCGATGTTCCCTCAGTGAATTCTTCCAGCTGAGTGGCAATTACTCGCTCAAGCAGTTTTCGTGTTGTGTCCAGCATGCACAACGGGCGATAAGACGACGGCTCTTCTGGATTCTTGATTTCTGAGTTCCACCAATAGACTGGTTTGATAGGCCCTGCTGGTTGTCTTTTTCGTGGCATAGAAGCATCACATGAGGTAGTTAGCCACTATATGACTTTTGCAGCCTGCCTGTTCGCACCGGCCTCTGCGTCAAACTGTGCGATTTGGTCGTCCAGTATATAATCGAGCAGTTCCGCATCGAGGTCCTTCTCTTTCCACCCATTTTTTTGGACTTTCTTCGCCAATTTTCCAGTGATGAATCCCCTGTGCGGTAATATTTCGTACATCACGGCTTGGTGGTCACTGTGGGTGACCACCACTCCATACTTCTTGCCAACATGGGGCTGACAAATGTGATGTCGATTTTGGACCGGCCTCTCTCGTTTATGAAGGTGTCGGTGTATATTTGTCTTGAATGCCTGGATATGACAACGATGAGGAAACATTTAATCAGGTAAAGCATTCCACATTCGTGTGGTTCGGCTAAAGAATGACTCTCTATGTTTAGTTGTGCGTCTGAAGTTCACTTTCAACGTGACCTGATGCGGATTCACAGATTGACGGATATCGCGGGAAAATGTCTGAAGGGGAGGAACACATTCAGCAAGTTCAGTTGAGAAATGACCGTGGTAATACCTATAGAAAAATGATAGGCATGATACGTTGCGCCTACGCTCTAAGGACGGAATTGATCGACTTACGGCTGGGTCCCCAATAAGTTTTACTGCTCGTTTTTGCATCATATGGACCACGTGTGGCGCAGTTTGGTATGCGCCTGACCAAATATGGGAGTTGAACTCCATTTTGGAACGAATATCATAATCATCATCATCATCGGCACTACAACCGGGAACCGGTCTTGGCCTTATTTAGCAAGTCCTGAGGCTTGTTAAATTTTCCATAATGATTTGTTTTTTCCGGGCAAGGTCATTAGTCTTGCACCAGAGGATCCCTGACGGGGAATCGAACCCCGGTCTCCCACGTGACAGGCGGGTATACTAACCACTATACTATCGAAGAGCCCCAAATATGTGGCCATTCGAAAGTTGACGGTTAATCAGTGATTCCAATACATTCGAGAGAATAGAAGTTGTCGATAAGAAGAGAGGGACGATTTGTCGCCCTTTTTGGGAATTGGTTGAATGTTTGCCGACTTCCATCTATTTGGAAAACGGCCAGTAGAATAAGACAAATGGAAGAGTTTCCACTGTGGTTTAGAGAGTGGAGAGGAACATCTCTTCAAGAGAATTGGGGGAATGCCATCAGTATCAGCGTATTTGTATGCGTTTAGCTCCTTGAGTGCGTGGGCAACAGTACGCGTTCGGAAGTGAGTCTAGCTCATGGTGTGCTGCTTATGCTCAAGTTGCTGCAGAACTGATGCGGTATCACGCATCGTCGAGTTCGCTGCAAAATGTGCAGCAAGTAGATTTGCCTTCTCTATTATACCGGTGACTGGTCTGTCATCGACTATAAGCGATGGAATGGATGAAGAGACTGAGTTTTGAATGTTTTTCACGAATGCCCAGAAATTGCTACTACTTGTGCGAGAGTGTAGTATTTTTTGTCTCACTCTCTGGTCATTCTTTGTGTGTTGAATATACGCATTGCAGTCATTTCTAGGTCTTTTAGATTTTTTCCGGTTTTTCTCAGTATTGTTTGATTTATACAACCGGAAGCTCAATTCTTTAGCCTTAATGGCTTCTCTCCACCCGGAATCGAACTACATATTTCTCTTGGGTTTCATGCTCTTGCCCCTGTGTGGAATATTTTCGCATGCCAAACAGAACCGTGTGTCATTGTGTCGGCTATATAGTCAACATCGTTATTGAGGAAAACTAACCAACAATTTAATCTCCCAAAAAAGTCGTTCAGCCCTTCCGTTTGCTTTCTCGTAGAACCATACTGTTCCTTTGGGAGTCTCGTTAACGTTGCTGTTAGTTAGAGCAAACTTAGCTGACACGCTTTTCCAATGATTCCACCAAATTGAGAACAAAATCTTTTTTTGGTGAATATCAGTTTCGAGGTGGATTGTGCTGGCTCATCAAGCCTGGATCAAAATCGTTTTCGATTGACGTTACTATAAAATACCCATTTTTCATCGCCAGTGATGATTCGTATCAAAAAAGGATCGGATTCATTGCGTCAAAGATGCAATTCGCAAGTGTTGATGCGCTCGTTAAATAATCTGGTACCCAAACAAGTTTTTAACGGATTTCATACGTTTTAAATGTTCCTCAAACGCTGTACGTGACATATTTAACTTCTTTGCGATCTCTCGTACAGTTACATCCTTTTAATTTGATCATCATTAAGCTCACCTGGTCGACCTGATCGTTGTTCATCTTTCAGTGAAAAATCTCCGGAACAAACTTTGTCAAACCAATTTCGGCACTGTTTTTATTTTAAGGCTTCTTCACCACACACATCACGTAAATTTTTAGCAGGTTGTGCTGCGTTACTTCCTTTACGGAAATAAAAAAGTAGAATATGACGAAAATGCCCGTTTTTGCACTCCATATTAAAACTGACACCAAACTAATACCTTTTCACAAAAATACGCGCAATTTGCTTCTAAGGCAAAGTAAAAACTGACAGCTAACAAATGTCAAAAAGAAAAGGATATGTTATTGACAGAAGCCACATACTCAGTTGCCAACCTGATAAATTCGTAGTAAGCACTTGTTAGAGGTGAAAACACAAACAATTTCAGGCTGCCACCACATGTGCCAACAACAACAAATCGACAATATATTCCGGGAACGCGACCATGTAGAAGAACATAAATTTGCATGAAAGTAAACATATACTCGGGTGGCGGGAAGAATATGTTTCGTGGTTTCGTTACCACCGAAATCTGTTTATTAACAGTCTGGACAGATTCGTTTAGCGCTTCAGTTGTCAATCGTTGGGCGTGAATGACGTCGGTGTTATTGTTCTTTGGTAATAGTGTTAAGTTCTGTGTGAATTTTCGAACATCATGCAAATATTCCGATAAATAACCGAACTTTAAGAAATTCATTATCCCATAATCAGCCTCGCTGTCGAGGCTCTGCCCGTTCTCGGTTGATAATGGCATCTTGTAATATCAGGGGCATCAGTTCCATCAATACGAATGTAAACGATGTCCACTAATATTTGCAAACAGCGAAACCTGATATCCTTGCCCTAACTGAGACCCAGGCCGAATCGTCAAGTGATTCGACATATCTTCGTTGCTCAGGATACGACTTAAATTCGAGATTCCGTTTTAAGGGCGGAGTCTGGGTCTTCGCGCGGTCTGATGTGGGCTGCCAAAGAATGGAGGCGTTAGAACGCAATAACATGTACATCATATCGTTAAGGGTCGTGCTGAGGAAGTCTGGTAAATTTCTTTGCTGTCTTTACCGCTCCCCGAACGACGATCAATCAGCGACATTTTTCGAACATCTTACACGTATCGTCGACTGGATACAGATCAACCACCCGACTTCTGAAATTATCGCCCTTGGCAATTTTAATGTACACTATTCCGGCTGGTTGGTACAGTCTAACAGAACCGACAAGGCTGGGAGACTAGCGGAGATGTTCGCTGTTAACCGCAATTTGAATGAACTTATGGAGGAATGCCCGAGGTGATTATGCGAACACCCTGGATCTGTTTTTGACATCTGAGCCGAGCACTTATACCGTGAAGGTCTCTGCGCACCTGGGAAACTCAGATCATCGTTTGGTATCGGTCTTGTATGGAGGTATGGGGCGGCTAACTGGGACGATTTGCGAGATTTCTTCCCATCCTTTCCGTGGTCGGAGATGTGCTTCGGAGACTCGGATGTTAACGCTGGCGCGGAGTCGGTGACAGAAGTTATTCTTCTCGGGATGGAGATCTACATTCCGCATTCCATCAAACGAAGTTCATCTGATAAACCTTGGATTAATAAAAAAAATGCGAGCAGATTACAGCGGCCAAAGTATAGCTTTTAAACAATGGCGCTCCAATCTCACCGAGGTTAACAAAACGAATTTCGTTAGAATCAGAAATGCGTGCAATTGATACCGCGAAGAAGGGCTACAACGACAGAGTGACCAATAAACTCCTTGAGTGTCCGACTAGTTCACGTTGCTTCTGGTCAATGGCAAGAGCTGTCAGCAGTAACTTCACTTCCTCCTCTTTTGCTCCTTTGGTGACGGACAGCGGCACGTTAATCACAAATTCAACACAGATAAAGCTGATGTGTTCGGGAATTTATTTTCCGCGAATTTAAACCTCGATGTCGGTCTTTTAGAGCTACCTTTGATCGCACCGGTACGGTCTTCGATGGGAGATGTGAGGTTTCGCCCGCGTACTATTCAACGCATTCTTTGTGGACTGGACTGTAGGAAAACAACCGGCCTGGACGGAATACCAGCAATAGTCCTTAAGAACTGTGCTCCGGAACTACCGCCGGTTCTTGGCAGGCTCTTTCGCTTATCTTAGGCACGGAGGATCTTTCCTACCTGCTAGAAAATCGCTTGAGTTCAGCCAATCCCAAAAAGGAGACAAAAATGTTCTCACAAAATTACCAGCCGATAGCATTATTGGCTATGTTGTCTAAGGTGATGGAAAAGGTCATCAATGCCGTTAGTTAAGTTTTAGGAGTGTAACAGATTTCTGTATGATCATCAATAGGGATTCCGTGGCAGGCATCCACGGGAGCCCTTTTGATCCTTATAACCGATATATGGACATCTGCGATTAAAGGGCATGATGAGTCAAGGGCGGTCGCATTGAATATTTCCAAGGCTTTTGACCGCGTCTGGCATGGGGCATTACGGGACAAACTTCCCAGCAGCTTTGCGACTGGACGAAGAGCTTCTCGAAAATCGATCGAATCGGGTTGTTGTGGACGGCGAGTATTCTGATCTGTATCCTGTTAATTCTGGGGTGCCACAAGGTTCTATTTCGGCTCCAACCTTGTTTTTGCTTCACATAAATGATTTGTTGGAGAGAACGGAGAACAAAATGTTTAGTTTCGCGGATGATAGTACGCTTGTTTCCTATATTTAAAGTGATCGGCCGATTGGGGTATGAACGTCACACCAGCTGAGATGTAGACAGATTGGTTGTCTGAATCGGGATCTGGATAAGGTTCTGCAGTGGGGAAAGACCAATCTCATCGACTTCAATGAAACGAAGATACAGTATACAACATTCACAAAGAAAAGTGGATCATCGGTTTCACACCTGATGATTAATGGCAAGGCGCCCGCACCTCGGGAAAGCATGAAGTTACTCGGCGTCACGGTCGAACGTCGTCAGGTTTGTGGCGACTCTAACGGATACACACAATTCACAAGCAAAAATAGTGAAGAACACCGAACGAAAAATCGAACAAGAAAATCAGAACCGTATACCATAGCGATAACAAAAATAATTCACATCAGTGGAGTATAGTCGAGTTTAGAAATCAAATTCTAAACATGGTCAGTAGCCTGATGGGTAACGCTTAGGTTCAATTTTTTTCGTGATTCAAACTGTCATAGCGTCAGTTCGAATCACACGATCTTCTTCACTATTATTTCAAACGCTATAGGTTCGCCTCAGGAAAACTGAGCTATCTTTTCATTTTATTTTTTATTTTTATTTTACTCCGGCGAAACTTTTTCTCCTGTATAAATCCCAAATCACACCCGCGCTCGAATTTTGCTCTCATGTTTGGTGATGTGCTCCTAAACATACCCTCGACCTACTTGAGAGCATACAGAGACGAGCGATCCGCCTGATTGAGGACTCGGCGCTGACGTCGCTATCACATCGAAGGCGCGTATCTGACGTCTGTCCATTTTACAGATATTATCACTGGTGCTGCTCTTCGAAAATTTGTGGCATTGTTCGCGCAATTCGGTCTATATGCGCTCCACAAAACAATCCGACGGATAGCACCAATTTGCGGTTCATCTTCCGACGGCGCGAACGTCCCTGCATCAGAACTCCTTCCGTTACAGTGTGGGGAAGCTGTGCAACTCCCTTCCTGCGCGAGTGTTGCCGGAGCGTTTTTTCTGAATCTTTCTGATTTTGTACTGTCAAAGTTGACTTGGCAAATGAGAATTTTTCTCCAGCCAGTCAAATCGTGAAATACTTATAAAAATAACGTGCAGAACGGAAATAAATCAAAAAGATATTTTAGATAATGAATAAAAAAAAGGTAATCGAATTAAGTTCAGCTAATTACAATACTTTCGCTTTAATAAATACTTTTTATAAGGTTTTAGAATTAATAGAAACGAGCAGTGAAACGCCTTGGGCATGTCTTTAAACTCTTTCGTTAGAACAAAGGTGCAGTGGCTCCATCTACCTCCTTTCTATGTGTATTATCACGGTCGTTGCTCAATCGAACTCGGAGGATGTATTCCAGCTCTCCAAACATTCTCCCGTAATAACCATTATTCAAAAAATGCGCATTAGTTCATATTGCAATTCAACAAGCAACCTACAAATGAACGCGGAAAATCGTTCCTTAGCCGAACGGCACGAATGTGGAATGCTCCGTTTGATCATGTGTTTACTCTTCTTTGTAATATCTAGACATTCAAGATCAACGTACATCGATGCCTCTGTGGGTAGGACGTATTATGCCGATACACGGGCACTCCGTTCACTTCCTCCTCCATCATAAATTGTTCACGGGCGAAGGTTCGTCCGTTGTTCCGCCGACACAAAAGGAGAAGCCAAACACCAACACAGAACGAGTAAAAGTAGAAAACACATTCTTTGTTTAGTTTTATTTTTTATTTTAAGGAGGAAAAAAACACTATTATTGTGATTAGTTTGATTCCGTGGATTATTGTTCCGTTTCATTTACTTATTGGATACTAACATTTTGCGGTGGCACTGTTTGAAATATAAGAACTAATTCGAACACTGATTTAAGGACTTGGGGTGCAACACGAACACGACGCGGAAATATATATGCGCGTCTCCGCAGTGACGGAGAGCGGGAGTGACGCGTGACCATGGCGGTCAGTGGATGGAAAACGACTCCAGGATATTTAATCGTTTTGGGGTAAGTTTGCCCAAGAAAGAAAGTGTGTCTCTGTGGTGGAAACAAGGAAGATAGACTTGGCAATATATGTGTATGTGTGAGTGAAGATCACATTGGTTTTTTTCATACACAAGGCCATGGGAATGAACCTGAAACAAGGAAAGGGAAAAAGTGCATTGCAGTTGAATAAATAAACCGCTAGTCATCCGGGAAATTGTGCTAAAAGCAAATTGGATGATTATGGCATCGCTAGTAAGGAGAGGTATTGAATTCCTATTTGTATTTGTTTATGCTGTAGGATTGATTCAATTGATGCCAAGAGACGCGGAATGCGTATTTGCTTTGGTCCCTTGGGTGTAAGTCGCCAGCCAATGTGTATGTAGGGAACATTGTTGTACACATGGCGCGGCTGGGAAAATAGACGACGCAATATTTATGGTCCCTGTCATGACGGTTACATTGTATGCAAACCGAATCATTTTGTTTACAGAAATTTGTCTGGTACCGAAGGTGCCGAATTGGTTTGGAATTCCAGATAAGTAAAGCAAAAAATCTTACGGAAAATTGTATGCGAAGATATGCATAAAAAAGTAAGTTTTCTTTACAGGGACTTTAAGATTATAGATTTGATCTATATAATGCGTGCAGCGTTTTCAGGTACTAATGCGATTGCATTAGTGAAGTTAGGAAATTGGCTGAATGTTATGGGGGTTTTACGGTAAGTAGACAGTGGGGTTTGGTGCCACACCTTCTTTGCTTAGGCTCTCCCTCCTTCTCCGCTCCCACTGTGCTTTGATATTGAACGATATCAAAATTACCTTTTGTGTTGACGTTGCCTATTTCACTAGAAGAATTTCCGCTTTGAGCAAAATTCCATTAAATGCGCTTTCAAATTCCAGTGTAGGGTATTTTTTGAAGACAACGTCTTTCATTTGTAGCTCACAAACTGTTCATGCGAAATTACCCCGAAAAGAAGCACTGGAACCGGGTCAAGTGCCTCCTCCCTGTCATACAGTGATTCAAGAACTTTCATTGTATCCAAGGTACTCTGTCCCAGAATTAAATGAGCTTGACTCGTTTACACAAATTGTTCCAAACTTTGAAATACAACAGATTTACCATCGTATGTGGTACGACGAATAGTCGGTTTAAAGAATACTTATAACGATCTATATAACGCGTTCCCGACCACCCGTCATCAAGAATTGGCGTCATAACAAAGCAGCCTAACCAACAATTTTCATACGTGACAATCCCTTCTTCCTTCTAAATGTTGATGATTGAAAAACTAATGAATTTTCCGGATTCCTTTGAGACGTTAAATGTCATAACCATGGCGATTATTTTTAGCGGTTCTCTGGGGGTTATTTTCCACAGTTGTCCACTTCACTTAACCGATCCACTCATTACATGACGTGCAAATCCATCCTTATACGACACCAATCATGCTTTCTCTATTATATATTTATACTAGCCATGAAAACTTAAGCGAACAAACAAGCAACAGTTCATCCCCTATGGCGAACGGAAAACTGTTCAACCTGGCAGCAAATGTTCAACCGGTCCTTGTTCGCCGGAAGTGCTGGTCCACACTCTTAAACGGAAATCTTATGCTGTCATAAAACTTCTGTGCCTCTTAACGTTCGATGTACGCTTGTGATGCTCAAAGTATCGTGTATTTTCTTTGAAATAGTTAAATTATGAATGTACTACCAAGTGAATGGGGGTGCCAAGGCTGGGGGTGAAGTGTTCGCCATTTTATTTACCGACATAAATGAAGAAACTAATTTCAATTTACATGGACTGCGATGGTAGTCACGAATTGATTGGTGGATGTCCGCACTGGAGGACAAGAAAGTTTACTCCACAATAAAAATAGGACGCAGTGACCTTTTGTCCGTGCAAAAAAGAGAATGTATGTATCTCTGGATAATCTGAAAGTAGCATCACATCTGATATAAATAAATAAAGAGATACAATGTCTGTGGATGGAAGGCTTTGTAGACAGCTACAAAAGAATCATTGAAGTCCACCTGAAGTGGTAAAGCAGATGATACAGGGTAGAACAACTTAGATTGAACGTTGAAATATTATTTTTTCACATATAGATTGCATAAAAGGAATAAAAATTCGAATGAAAGACTAAATTTACTGCTATTTATAGCCTCTATTTAAATTAATTAGATTTAATGCTTTTTATAGCAGTCAGTGTACTGTGGGGGTTCTCTATTTTACATGGAGAACCAACCCACAATTCCAACCAATTTTGACCGCTAACAGCGCGTCACCTTAACCCAACTCCCCCATCCAAAACTTGCAAAGAATTCACTTCCCAATCCGCAACAGCATCCATTCCCAAATCTGCAATAGCATACATTCCCAAACTCGCAAGAATTCATCTCCCAATTTGCGATCGCATACATTTCCCAATCTGTAATAGAATATATTTTTAAAACTTACAACAGAATATACCCCAAATCCTGCAACAGATTACATTTTAAATCAAATCCCTCATCTACATCAACCGCATGCATTTTTCCAAACCACTTCGGTTGATTTCCTACTTAAACTATATTTCTCGCTTGCAACCAAGCAGCATTAATTTTCCCCGAAAACCATTCCGGCTCACTTCCTACTTAAATCATTTTCTTCGCTTGTAACCAAGCAACATTTAGTTTCCCCGGAAACCATTTCGGCTCACATCCTACCTAAACCATCTGAAATAATACCAATTCTCCTTACTGGTAAGTCACCAGCACGATGAGTTGCATTTCCACGAAACAACCATCGCAATGACCGAGACCCATGTTCCTTTGTCTAACCGACAACTCATGGCCATACTTGGTTATGCAATCGATTTCTCCGTATACACAGCAACAGAGGAATCTAACTCAGCCTGTACGGCAGAAAATTCCCTGAAACAATTCTCTATGTACGCATAGCAACCCTTCTTCACATTCCTAGTAAGTGGCAGTGAGTTTACTTAGCGATGACTCCACCGCCACGACACCATGAATGGATTCTTGCCCCTTTTTAGTCAGTCGAGTTTCAACAGCCTACGCGAAGAGAGCCCTTTTTCTTACCCCCGGAGGAGCCGAATCTCAATTGTTGTGCTGTTCAGATTTTGAATCTAAAAATGAGAGAACTAAATCTCATCTCCCGCGGAGTACAATCAAGAACGGAGTAAAGTAAATGCGGGCGTTGAGTTTCCTTACCAACTAAGTCCCATCTGTAATTTCGTTTCGAAAATACTATTGAAAGTTATGTGCCCATCTACATTAAGAGTAGAATCAACCGTGCTTAAAGAACAAATTCTGTAAATCGAAACCATTCAACATCAAATGTGTGTTGTCGGTATGTGCTGATATAAACAATAAAAAAATAAAAAGATCATAAACAACAAAGCTAATCAGTGCGTTTTTAATCTTCGTTCTTCTCCGGTGAACAATTCTCGTGGTGGAACATTCGTCGGGGAGTTAAGCGAAACCGTGCCCGTGTCTTGGCATACAACTTAAATCGCCACGTTGGTGACCCCTAATGTAAAGAGGCACGCAACCTCAAAACAAAAACAGTGACATTTTCCCGGTAACTCAGAAACAGTGACTAAATCGTGAAAAGTGGCGTGTCTGTGGTTTAATAAATCTGCGCGAAAGGTGTCAACCAATTATCGCTCTTTCTTGGCGCCCGGATTTCGGAGGTCAATTGTCGTGAAAGATTCGTTGGTGGGTGATACGAACCCGTGTCGTGCGTCGGCATCAAAAATATCCACCCCCACAGTACTATATACAATATTCAGTTAGCGGATTGGACAGATAACACAAGTGATTTCCCTCGTCTGGGAACTCGTTCACCTTTTTCTTTATCGTTCTTACGACCTATGCTCTCTCAGAAGACCGACCTCTTCCGGAACCAAAAACAGACTTTACTTTTAACACCACACTTCGGAACGAACTGATACCCAGCCACCGACCCCCAATTACAGACTAATCTACCTTTCTATCTTTACCTCTTGTTCTTTACTCAGGGTCAACACCTCTCAAAGACGACAACGCAATTCAGCTACTCATTGACCCACTAGCCTTGAAATGTAATGTCAGCCCACATACAAATATCGGGATGCAACACAATAAAGTTCGAAAGACAACAAAAGGGGAATTGCTGCTAGAACTGAATCGCCGACTAGAAGCAACCACTAAGACACTGAAAGCAAAAGTGCAACACGTATTAAAGAAAGATGCCAGTGCGAATCAGTGTCACAGGAAATCGCGGTCGAGTGTCTTGATTTAGATGAGGTTACCACTATAGAGGAAATCCTGACTGCGATCGCTATAGAGCTCCCCGTATTGAACGCCATCCCAAAGGAAGCGGTAAAGAACTTAAGAAGGAAACCAGATGGCACGCAGGCTGCCATGATCGGCTTACCAAGAGAAAAGGGTAGCATGTTGCTGACCATGGGTTTCCTACGGTTCGGATGGGTGAGATACAGACTACGAGAACACCTCACACCCACACGATGTTTCAGATGTTGGCAACACGGACATGTTGCGAAATCCTGCAAATCTGTAGAAGATCGCTCGGAAAACTGTTTGAAATGTGGTGAAAAAGGCCACAAAGCAATGGGCTGTAAAGCACAATCCAAATGCATGTTCTGCGAATCAAGATGCGAAGGCGGTAACCACCACTCAACAGGGAGTTACAAATGCCGAGCGTTTAAAAACGCGATGCCCAATCTTCTAAATAAAAATACCAGGTGTACCGGTTTGAAGTGGGCGTCAAGATACAAATGTATAGATAGGGAACGTTTGTTGTGAACGAGCCCTTATATTTTTTTTATTTCGTTGCTATGACATCTGTCAAACATATTTAAAAATGTCGAATTTTGTACCAAAAAATGATGATATGCGAAAAGCATTATGTTTTGTTTTCATTTGAAGATAAGTGCTGAAGCGTCGCATCAAATGCTTGTCGAGGCTTATGGTGATCATGCTCTATCGGAAGCAACATGCAAAATATGGTTTAAGCGGTTCAGAGATAATGATTTTGATGTGCGAAATGAAGAACGTGGAAGACCACCAAAAAAGTTTGAAGACGCCGAATTGCAAGCAATATTGGATCAAGATGACACTTTAAGTCAAAAACAAATGGCACAAATGTTAAATGTTGCACAAAAAACAATTTCTGGCCGTTTAAAAGCTATGGGAAAGATCCAAAAGTGTGGAAACTGGGTGCCACATGAATTAAATGACAGATAGAAGGAAAAGCGAAACACCACATGTGAACCGTTGATTCTACGACACGAAAGGAAGTCAGTATTGCATAGAATTGTGACTGGTGATGAAAAATGGATTTATTTTAAAAATCTTAAACGCAAAAAATCATGGGTACATCCAGGAGAAGCGTTAAAAATGACTGCAAAGCCTGATCGGTTCGGAAGAACCTATGTGTTTGGTGGGACCAGAAGGCGGTGGTGTATCATGAACTTCTAAAACCTGGCGAAACTGTTGATGCGCAACGCTACCGACAACAAATGATCAATTTGAACCATGTATTGATCGAAAAACGACCAGAATGGGCCACAAGACACGGAAAGGTAATTTTGTTGCATGATAATGCTCCGAGTCATACAGCAAAACCCCTCACAGAAACAATAAAAGCTCTCGGCTGTGAAGTGTTATCCCAGCCGGCGTATTCACCAGACTTGGCTCCTTCCGACTACCATTTGTTTTCATCGATGGGACACGTATTGGCTGAGTAGCATTTCAATTCCTACGCAGAAGTCGAAAATTGGGTCTCCGAATGGTTTGCCTCAAAAGACGACCGATTTTATTGGGGTGGTATCCACAAATTGCCAGAAAGGTGGTCGAAATGTGTAGAAAGCAATGGCCAATACTTCGAATAAAATTTTTTTTAATTTGCCAAAAAAAAAACGCTCTCTTCAAACCGGTACACCTGGTAGACAGCTTTAAGTGCATTCAAATTAATCTGAACCATTGTGGAGCCGCACAAGATCTCCTTTCCCCAACGGTTAAGGAATATGGTGCAGAAGTGGTACTCACCAATGAGCCCTGCAGGATGCCTGGCACTGGTACAATTACATGGGAAGAAGACAGCAGCAGAACAGCGGTCATCTGGACAACTGGAAATTCCACCATAGAACACATAGGAGGAAGGATTCGCCTATGCGAAAATCAGAGGAATTCATTTCTACTGTTGTTACGCTCCGCCAAGGCGGGAAATAGAAGAATTCAAATGCTTTTTGGACAGGATAACACAAGAAGCTGGAGATAAGAACCCCCTTATAGTTGCCGGAGATTTCAACGTTTGGGCGTTAGAATGGAGAATGTACATCTTGCTCGCTCATGGCTGTACTGGGTACAAAGTCGACCTACTCTTCATAAACCAAACAGCAGTCACGCACATGATCATCTAGCCCGCAACTTGTTGTTAAGCAAAAGAGTAAAATTACCGTTTATATTTAAATCACCCTCGTAGTTGCTTGAGATTTCAACGCTTGGACGGTAAAATGGGGAAGCACCAGGACCAGCAGTAGAGACCAGGGACCACTAGAGCCTTCACAGCCCTAGATGTGGCGCTACTTAATGATGGTGCTGATGACACCTTCATAAACGAGAGAGGCCGGTCCAAACGCGACATCACATTTGCCAGCTCCATGTTGGCCAGAAGGAAAGAGTGGCGAGTTTTGGACACCTACACCCATAGTGACCACGACGTCGTGATGTACGAAATGAGAGCACTAAGCAGACATTACCATATCAAAGAGGGGCTCTGATATGGCGGACTATTTGAAACCCCAGACTGATCCCATGAAATGAATGATCAATACACAAAAAACAATCTCACGAAAAATCCGGTAGACGTAGGTGTGATGAGCCGACACTACCATAAGGGAACAGATCATCAAGAAAACACCGACCCGGCAAAAAGAAGAGAAAAACGGAAAAAGCGGGAAAAACGCGTTGGCACGTAGAATGTTCGAACGTTATATAAACCAGGAGCGATATAGACGGTCGTAGAAAACACGAAACAATATAAAATAGACATCGTCGCGCTTCAGGAAGTCCGACTCCCACATCAAGTAATCGAACCCAACGGATTTACACTGGTGTGTGGAGGTACCGATACACATAACCTTGGAACTGGCTTCATCATAAGCAAGAAGATTACGCCCCATGTAAAATATGTGAAATTTATTAATAACCGAATGTCTGTGCTAAAAATACAGGGCCCATGGTACAATTATGTATTTATAAACGTACACGCCTCAACAGAATCTACGGACCTCATCATTTGATGTTAAAATCCTCCTCGGGGACCTCAATGGGAAAATTGGAAAGAAAGATATCTTCCAACCAACAATAGGTAAAGAAAGCCTACATGACGTTTCAAACGATAATGGTATTCGAATTATCACGTTCGCAGCGTCAAAAGATCTAGTTGTGAAAAGCACGATATTCAAGCACAAGCAAATCCATAAAGCCACATGGATATCACCCGACGGCGTAACGCGTAACCAAATAGACCACTTCCTCATAGACAAAAAACACCACTTGAATATCCTTGACGTAAGATCATATAGAGTAGCAGATTGCGACTCCGATCATCTTCTAGTGATGGGCAAAATTATAAGTCAGCTCGCAGCAAACCCACATGGGCAACCACGGGAGACGAGCAAAAAGTTCGACATTGATAAACTAAAAGACCTGCGCAAAAGTGCTGAATATCAAGACGAACTAACGAATAGATTAAGCATCCTAGAGAATAGGAGTAGTGAGGAAGAGGAAACCAATAATCTGGACACTAAATGGACATCGATCAGAGACACAATCAAACAAACAGCCCAAAAGTATTAGAATTTAAGAAAACAATTAAGTCCAAACCTTGGTTTGACGATGAGTGCAGGGCGAAGATCGAAGAACGTAAACGCCTCAGAGTGATCCACTTAGAAGTCAACGCAGAAAGATACGCGACGATTCGGAAAGAGACAACGAGACTTTTCAAACGCAAAAAAACGCGAATGGGAGAAGACTCGGATCAAAAAAATCCTAGAAAATTCTAGAGCAAAGAACATCAGAGGTATGTATGCCGGCGTAAATTCAATTATGTTAGAAACGGCTACCGAGGGAGGCCCAAAATAATTCGAAACGCAAACGGCTGTCTGGTCACAGAAACAGACAATATCGTGAGAAGATGGAAAACCTGCTCAATGTACGTACCCATCAACCACAAATAAACACACCAGGCGTACATGCAGCCGAGCCTCAGATTCTAGAGCCATCTTTTAACCAACTTGTAGACGCAATAAATCGATTGAAAAACAACAAGGCTCCCGTCGTCGACTGCATACCCGCAAAGCTTGTGAAGCATGGAGGAGAGGCAACCGCTCGAAAGATCCACCAACTCATCCAAACAATATGGGATAAGGAAGTCACTCGGGAAGAATGGAAAACCTCAATAGTCGTCCTCATTTTCAAAAAAGGCCACAGATCTGACTGCGAAAAATACAGAGGAATATCATTGCTTCCAACCAGATACAAAATACTAACAAATGTCATTCTAGCGAAAATCACACCGTAGGCAGAAGAAATACTGGGAGACTATCAATGCGGATTCCGTAGGAACCGGTCAACAAGTGACCAAATGTTCACAATAAGGCAACTGCTGGAAAAGAAGTGGGAATACGGAGAGACGGTTCACCAACTGTTCGTTGTCTTCAAAAATGCCTACGACTCAGTCGCAAGGAAAGGACTCTACCATATTGTAGTTGAGCAGGGAACCCAAAAAAAAAAAAAAAATGTGCTGTCGTAATTCAAATTTGCATGAACGAAAACAAAGGGCGAGTTAGAATAGAAAACCTCCTCTCAGAACCGTTTGAAATACGGGACGGACTAAAACAGGGAGATGGTCTATCACCGTGTCTTTTTAACCTTGTGCTCGAGTATGTCATCAGAAGGTACAAGACGACAACATGACCGGATCATCTCTGAACGGGGTCACACAAGTGCTCGCATATGCGGATGACATCGCCGTTCTGGGCGATAAGCTAGAAACTGTAAGTAAAAACAGTGAAATCATCATGCAAGCGGCAGAAGAGGTGGGCCTAGAAATAAATGAAGACAAAACAAAATACATTATTACGGCGAGAGCAGGTGGAACTCAGGGAACACATATAAACGTCAGAGGCAAGATATTTGAAAAAGTTAAAGAATCTAAATATGTGGGAACGATACTGACGGCCAGTAACGAAATGTCAAAGGAAATTAACAAAAGTCTACGCTAGTTGGCACGCAGTCAGTAAACTGCTGAAATCCAAACTGCTATCACGTAATATAAAGCTCCGTGTCTGTAGAACCATAATCATGCCGATTGTTCTATACGGATGCGAAACATGGGCTCTCACAAAACGGGAAGAAAACAAATTCCGCGTATTCGAGAATAAAGTTTTGAGGGGTATCTTTGGAGGTAAATATGACGAGGAGGCAGGACAATGGAGGAAACTCCATAATCACGAATTGGAAGAGCTATACCGCAAACCTATAATAGTGAGAGTAATCAAGTCGCGAAGATTAAAATAGGCCGGTCACGTGGCGCGAATGGGTCACGATAAGACCGTGCGTAGAATTCTTGACGGTAGACCAGCGGGAAAGAGACCGGTAAGACGGCCGCGACGGAGATGGGAGGATAATGTTGGGTTTGACCTTGAGGAGATCGGATCAGATGGTCGGGCATGGAAGGAGAGTGCACAGGACAGTAAACGACGGCGGAGTCGAGTCGGTGAGGTCATGAACTCCCGGGTTCCTACAGGCCAATAAATAATAATAATAATAATAATATAATAATAATATAATAATAATAATATAATAATAATATAATAATAATAATAATATAATAATAAAAATATAATAATAATAATATAATAATAATAATATAATAATAACATAATAATAATAATATAATAATAATAATAATATAATAATAATAATATAATAATAATAATAATATAATAATAATAATATAATAATAATAATATATTAATAATAATTCTTCTGGGGAAAAAGAAGGATCAACTCCTTTTAGGAGCATGGAGACAGTTTGCTTCGCTTTTGGAGAGTTGGTGTAGTTTTGGCGGGTTTTCTCGTAAAGTCGTTGCTGAATGATGTTGGGTGTATGGAATGTTACCTTTTGTTTCAGACGGAAAAAAGGACTTTTGAGGACACGTGTCTGTGGGCACGTGTAATCTGGATATAGGTGAGTATGTTCCTTGTTGGAACGACAATATCTCAACCTATAACGGATTGTGCGGTTTTCTCCTGGCCGTTGACGTCGATGATGGCCGTTTTATGTTCCGTGCGTCGGATGACGCGGTGGGGAGCTGTGTAGGGCGCTTTAAGAGGTTTGCGAATGCTGTCGAGTCGTCTGAAGGCGTGGGTGCGGGTTGGCAAATCCTTGTGGATGAACGGCTACCTTGAGGTGTGTCGGGTTGCTGGGACAGGGCGGATAGCTTTGAAAAGCCGACGTAGGTTCGCAACGAAGGTGGTTTTGTTTCGCTGTGCCGGTTCCGATGCGACGAATTCTTCGGGGATCCGGATGGTTGCGCCGTAGAGTATTTCTGTTAGGAAGGCTTCGATGTCCTCTTTGTACGCCGTCCTGAGGCCCAGTAGGACTGTGGACAGACTATCCAGCCAAGAATGTGGGCAGCATCTTAGGGCGGCTTTGAGAGTTCGGTGGAATCTCTCCGCCATTCCGTTGGACTGTGGGTGGTACGACGTTCTGTGGATCATCTGCGCGCTGATACGAGCTCTGTAAAAAGTTCCGCCTCGAATTGTGGCCCTCTGTCTGACGTGATGTGAAGTGGAGTTCCGTAGTTGCTGACCCAGTGGTCCACGAATGCCTTGGCGACTGTGGTTGTTTGGATGTTGGGCAAGGACACCGCCACGGGCCATCGCGAGAATCTATCGATGATGGCCAGGCAGTACTGCATTCCTTGGATTAGTGGTATCTTGATGAAGTCTGTGTGGACGTGCTCGAAGCGATTATCCGGCTCGTGGAATTTTCCCAGGGCTTGCCTGTTTGGCGCCCTACCTTGAAGCGTTGGCAGTCCTCGCAGTGACGTGCCCAAGCGATGGCGTCCTTGCGAAAGCCGGCCCAGACGAATTTCCGCACCAGTGATTTGGCTGTTGTCCTGCCACTTGGGTGGGACAAAGTGTGAATGATGCTGAAGGCCTGACGTCGCTGGTGTCCCTCGCGGCGGCTGACGTTGATTCCTTCCTGAGACGTCCGGTCTCCGTGGCGAGCGATATCCAAGTGAACGAGTATTCCCGCCAATTCTCCACACATGTGGTGTGTGTCAAACGAAATTGGCGGGAAAGGTCCGGCGTCGGTTCTCGTTCTACGTGTGAGCGAGACCCAAGTAGTACCACGTCGGCTCCACGTCAATTCAGTGACTCTCCTTTGTGTGTGAGGGTGACCGAGAATGTGTTTGACTTAATTAGTCGAAAGCCACTCTCGATGTGAGTCTTTGCTTCCGACGACTGCGTGGAGGTTGTGGTTTGTGCTGTCCGCCACATATGTATTCTTTGCTTCCGTTCATATCGTTGTCGTTTCGCTGACTGTCATTAACACGTCTGAAACAAACGTGTATGTGACGTTTACAACTATGTGAACAACAATTTTTGTTTAGTTCAAATTAAATTTAAAACATTTTTGATGACCGGCGGTTTGTTGAACTCGGTGCGCTGCTGGCCGTATTACATATAACTCGCGCGAACCGATAGGGCAAATGAATATCTTGTGTTTACTTAAAATACCCAAAACGGATTGCAGAAGTGATTCGATGTTACGGATCACAAAAGGGCACGTGCCAGCGGTTAGTCTAGCACCATCTTACTTTGACGACGAAATCAACAACAATATCCTAATTTTTTGCTGCGAATTAAGTGGAATCCGGGAAACCTCCACCGAACAAACACTGTATTCGAGCATCAAGGCAGATCTATTTCGTTTGAAGGGGCAGACCGATGACAATCTTGGGTGAGGATGATTGCCCTTATGCGATCTCAACGCGTACACCCGTTAAAGATTTTAATTGGGAGGTACGCTGGGGATGACTTAGATCAATCAGCGAACAGTTATAGGTAGTTGATAAACAAAAAAAAAAATACGAAGTTAGCTGACATTGTAAATACGTTACGGCCAACGATAATAATGCCTTATGGGATATTTGTGTTTATTATTATTTATTTCACAAGTTTTAATGGGTGGACAAAAGAAAGAAGCAACAGAAAATACTCTATTGACAACATAATAACTAACACTTAATTAATGTGATATGGTGAATCAGAAAATTGCAAAAGGAACCTGCTTAATTCCTACTACTTCAATTGCTGATGCTTCGTGACCGGTGTTGGGTTATATTTTATGTAACGTTATGTTGTATGTTCTTTATCCTACCTAGGATTTTTTTAATGGTAAGTGTTACCTATTGAACGGGGTGGGGCGATCCGTCCTTCTTGTTGGCTATAGAAAAATATTCCCTCCGTCGTAAACGGACCTCTCAAATTCCCCTCAGTTGGTTGGGATAGAGCGGGAAGGATACCCACAGATACCTTAGAATGGGAACTCAGCGTCTCTGCTTTGCGTTTGGTAATTGATATGGCTAGTCAGTCCTCGTCGTTTAACTTTTAGTGGTCGTTTCGTATTTATAAAAAACAAATTTGTTTGGCGTTGTTACACTTAAGATTTTATTTTAATTTGTATTGACACAATTTATTTACTTTGTCCTTATTGACTAATAATTACATTAAATTTCACTTATATTAATTTTGTCGTTATTGGTTTCTAGTTTAATTGAACTTTCATGAACTTATTACCTTTGTCCTACACTGTTTCACCACCAACTCCACTCTCGATGACCGTCTCGGTCAATTTTCAAAATTTTCAAAAACCAACTCTCTGTCTGACCGTCTCGGCCAACATCTCTTCCACGGGAAATCGATAGGAAACACAAAGAAAAAATCAATAGCGCCTAGGCGAACGTGCAGTTCGTTTTATTGCCTGGTGTTTGTTTTAACTTGGTTTGGTTAAAACGGAAACCGACGCTGGTGGTGTTAATGGTTTTAGGTAACCGTTTTTCCAAGGGATCGTGAAATTGCTGACGTGCATTTTATGATTCTCAACGATTTCGTTTGAAGAAAGGCATCATCCGTCCGCACATTTGGCTCTTAGGGGATTTTTGTGATGAACCTTTAGTTCGATTATCCTGTCTAAGTTTTTTAATGGGAGCAAATTGAACGTTTAGTCCAATCTGTTTGAAATTGACTTGATTAGCGCAAATTGAACGTATAGTTCGATTTGTTTGGTATCAATTTATGTGGGGCCATTTGCTGTATGGGATAAGTGGATGTTTTTGGCGTGTATCGCCATTAGTGGTGGAGACTGGCTCCAAAGGGGTAAGTTTTATGGGATGGGTGGTTGTGGCCGTAACACCGCAAACGAACTGCATTTCATTCAGAAATTTTGAAAATCGCCTACTCAAGTTTTTCACCATCAGGAATTAAAATGCCTATGAGAAAGGCACTGTGAAGTTGCCTTTAAAATAGAAACAAATTGTAGAACAAATCCATGCATATTTAATCCAAATCGCACAATCTGAACCATGATAAAAAAGGTCTTAAAATAAACGTAAAATTAATGAATTTCTTTTTTCCCAATCTAATATTACACTATGTCTCTCTGAAGCCAGTTCGGTGGCAGTGTACCGCCAACAGTAGTCGTTTAATTTTATTCAATACTCGTTCGTTTGGTGCGTCGCCTTTAAATCACAAGTCAGGATTACATAATTTTCAGAAATCGCCCAGTCAGTTACCTGTGCTATCGTCCAGTGTAGGAACAAGAATGGCCGCTAGTGATACAAAATCTAAGTATTCTAATCGTTTGGCCCAAGAAAAATCGCCCTACCTCTTGCAACATGCCCACAATCCAGTTGATTGGTATCCCTGGGAAGAGGAAGCCTTTCAAAAGACCAAGGAAGAAAACAAGTTAATTGTGACAAAGTTGTCTATTGGTTACTCTACATGCCATTGGTGTCACGTTATGGAACATGAGTCATTCGCAAATGAGGAAATTGCAAAAATTATGAACGAGAATTTTATCAATATCAAGGTGGACAGAGAGGAGCAACCAGATATCGGCAGGTTTTATATGAACTACATTTTGATGATTAAAGAGTCCGGCGGTTGGCCATTGCCGGTGTGGCTAACGCCAGATATGGAACCCGTTACGGGTGGAACATATTTTCCACCTGAAAGTCGTGGTGGCTCTCCGGGATTTCCAAAAGTTCTTTTGGCTATTGCCAATGAGTGGAAAACCAATCCAGAGCGCATTATTGTTACCGTGCGGAAAATTGTTGATGCCATGCACAAGACCATACAACAGGCAGCTGCCAATAAGAACATGTACAAGGATACAGCCGAAATCAAAATCGAAGAAACGATCAATTTCCTAAAAATGAACTTCGACGAAGAGTACGGTGGTTTCAATTACCATCCCAAATTCACAGAAGCCTCCAAGCTAAATCTCTTGTTTCACGCTTATATTCAAACGAAGGACGAAGCAATTCTGAACATGGCAACAAAAACCCTCAAAGCTATAGCAAACGGTGGCATACATGATCATATTCATGGAGGTTTCTCCCGATATGCTGTGGACAGAAAGTGGAAAGTTCCACACTTTGAGAAAATGTTGTACGACCAGGCTCAGCTGATGAATTGTTTCTCAAACGCTTATAAGATTACCAAAGATCGAATGTTTCTGGACTGTGCAGGTGGGATTTTTCGATTATCATGAAAGATCTAAAGCACCCATTGGGAGGATTCTATTCAAGTGACGATGCCGACTCCTTTCCCGCAGCTGGGGATGAACTTAAAATAGATGGAGCGTTTTATGTATGGAAATGGCCAGAAATTCGTGATGCTATCACAAAAAATTCCAGCAAATGTTCATTGCCCACTGAAACGGTCTTTAAAGTTTATTGCCATCACTAGAACATACTCATGGGGGGAAACGTGGAGGAGAGTACCGACCCGCAAGGTCACTTTGTTGACAAAAATATTCTTTACGTGCGAAAGTCTGTTGAGGAAACTTGCAAGTCATTCGATCTAACTGAAAAGCAAGTGACAGAGCTACTGAGTGAGGTAAATAAGATTCTCCTCGAAATAAGGGAGACGCGACCACGACCCAGCCTAGACACCAAGATTATAACAAGTTGGAACGCACTTATGCTCTCTGGACTATCCAAACGAATTGCAACACTGACAAGAGGGAAGAATATCTAAATGCTGCACAAGACCTGTATCTTTTCACTAAGAACCACCTCTTCGACAAGAAGAGAAATGTCCTTTTGCGACAACGCTATGGCAACGGTGATGGTCTCGAAGATGTGCCATCGAATCCAATTGACGGATTCGTGGTAGACTATGCGTTTTTGATTAGAGCCCTCTTAGACTACTACAAAGCTAGTCTTGATGGGGATCTACTGACTTGGGCTAAAGGGCTTCAAAATATCCAAGATTCACTTTTCTGGGATGAAAAGGATGGAGGGTATTTTTATTCAACAGAGGAAGTTACAGACGTTCTGATCAGACTTAAAGAAGACGGTGATGCCGCTGAACCAAGCGGAAGCAGTGTTTCAGGCAGGAATCTAATTCTTCTCTCTTACTACTTTGATCACGAGGAATACAGAACACGAGCAGCTAAGCTTTTGAATACTTCTTTTCCAAACCAATAATGGGTTTACTGTAACCAGAAATGCTTTCCGGTTACCTTTTACAGGAGTATGGTCTTGATCTAGTCGCCGTGGTCGGACCGGATTCAGAAACAACTAAACAATTTGTTAAGATCTGTCAGAGCTTCTACATTCCTGGAATGATAATCATACACGTCGACCCCAATGTCCCGACCACGAGTAGCCAACGAGTTCAAAAGAAGCTCAAGATGGTAAACGATAAGCCAACCGTTTATATTTGCCATGATAAAGTTTGCAGGATGCCGGTAACTGATCCAGCTAAGTTAGAGAAAAATCTCAAAGAGAGTTATTTGGCTAAGCCCCGAAGTCACGATTAATATTAATCAGTTGTTTAGTTTTGAATTAAATTGTTGAATTTGAAGTAATAACAACAACATTAGGAATGTAATAACAACAACATTAGGAATGTGATAGCCCCCGTAATTTTAGAAACTGATGTTTTTTATCAAACTTTGATTAAAACGCAGATGCTTCCACTACAATTAAAGCACCGCAACTAAAAGTTGAAAAATATCAGTAATTTCAAAAATTCTATGCAATACATGATCAACCTGTAACCCAGCTTTTTGAAAAACACATAACTACCAATTATTTGTGGCTGTTCCATCCACGAGCTCTGTAGTTAAAATATTTGAGGATACCTTTCACCTTTCCTTCCGACTTATAATGCAATTCAAATACACTACAATTCCTTCTTAGTTTGCACGCTATCATGACTGTAGTTTACTTGCATGGCCTACACATGCAAGCCATAATTTACGTAGGTAAAAAATGCATTTGGTTATGTAGATTTCCAGAGACCTTGATAGTTCTTAGTGTTCTGGGTGGAAGTCAGAAAATAGACTGACGATGGCGGAAGTAGCTATACTACTTCCAAGGTTTTACTGTGTCCTGAGATTTAGTAATGTAAGGAAGTTCTACATAGAGGTGGCCGATAGTATCATCGTTCCGTGTGTATATGTTTATTTTGCAACCAACTGCATCATTGAGTGTGAGGTTCTTTAAAATTTAAAGAACTGCTAATATATAATATGTTGATAAGGTTGATTACAGAATATCGTGTACATGAGAAATTCGTTTTTGGAATATTATACCAGGAAAGTTTTCCACATATTTTATATCTAACAGCGGATTGTGTAATTGGTTTATTGGATTCACATAAATCAGTTTTTATATGTCTCTGGTATTGGATGTTGCTCGTCACATAATTTTAATCCTGGCAAGAGAATTTTCGTCTTAGCTGTTTACCAGCATTCGGAAATATCTGTTCCCCAAGGTGGGTCTATGACAAGATATCCCTGTTCATTTTTACATCTCTCTGGTTTTGGATGTTGCTCGTTGGATAATTTTTTTTCACCTTTTGATAGAACTTCCTTGTTACCGGAGTGGCAATCTGTATTTTCAATCCCATGCTTCTTGTTATCTTTCATTTAAATAGCGGTGTTAGCTAGCTATTTATTAAGCGTCTACGACATCATTTTGGTGAATTAAAAAATAAAAAAGCGAATTTATAAAATGAATTCGAAATGGTAATTAACATTAAACCTACCACGGACGGGTCACCTGACCCGTGCGGTGACCGTACTGGCTCGAAGATTTTTATATTTCTTTCAATTTAATAAATAAAGAAGATTGTAAACTCGTTTTACTTGAAAGGCGGTGAATTATTGATTTAGTTGGTTTATTTGTCTTTGTAAATATTGGTGGAGCAAGCCCTTTCCAATTTGTTAAGATCTCTTTGTTTTTGGATTAGTAGGGTTTGACTGCTTAACTTGTAATCCACTCAACTCAAGAAAAAAAAATTAGTTGGCGAGAGGCCGAGTTTAGTAAGACAAGGACAGATGTGTCCTTCATCTTGTCTCTGGGTTCTGGTAATCTTGCGATAACCAGAATCACCTACATCCGTGAGGATGTTGGGCTCGGTTTCGAAATGGCTGAATGCTTGGTCTCAAGATATCTAAAAAGAAAGGGGAAGGAGGTATCTAAGGATAGTGTGGACAGGGTTAGTTCAAATGTTCTCTAACTACTTGGATGGAGGGATGGTAGGAAAGAAATCATACAAGACCGGTAGATCTTGTATGCGATAGTGAACGCAGATCACGTCCTCGGCGTCTGATAAAGTGCGCTTTGGTCGGTGCGTGTGTGTTTTTTTTTTTTTTTGGTTTCGGTAGGAAGGTGAAAATCTTCAAAAGATACCACTTCCAGATCCAGAGGCATCCCGGATTTTTAACCAACTAAAACCATCTCCCACCAGGCACATATTCCCGTTGATCCCCGCGGAACTTTCTTTCCGATATTCCATAGCGGGGCGGGACGGAGTTTACCTGTTACTCCGCTCGTCGCCTCGCAACTGCTGCATCATGTCACATAGAATATTATTTCCTACAGACCTTGACTGATTGGAACTTAGCATGTATTCTATTACTTCTGTGGGAGTAACTGTCCGTCTCATATGTCTCTCCAAAAACGTGCGTGCGGTCTCGAATCTCACGCACTCTGTGAGTACGTGTTGCGCATTTTTTATTTTGCCCTCGCAATACAAGCAGTATGGGTGGATTCACATGCTTATACTTGTACAAGTATTGCCGAAAGCATCGATGTCCTGATATTATTTGAATCAGGTGGTAATTCAGCTCGCCATGTTTCTATATCAGGTATCATGGTGTGGGTCCATCTTCCTTTGGTGGAAGAATCCCACCTTCGTTGCCATTCTCTTAGGCTTGAGAGCTCTAATTGTGACCGCATTCTCCGACGATTCTCTTGGGCGACCTCATGCAATGCTGCGTTTTCTTTAGTTGCATTGTCATGTGGTGTCCTCCCAGCCAAAACATTTATGGCATCTTCGGATACCGTTCGGAATGCACAGCATACTCTTAGTGATACCAGCTTATGTGAGGAGTTCACTCCCCTCATGTACGACTTATATTGTGCAGCTCCTGACCATATGTGAGCCGCATACATTATAATGGAGGTGTTGACACTGGTTATGAGCTTCCATATATGGGGCCGGGGTCCTCCAACATTGAGTAGCAGGCTCGCCAAAGCTCTGCATACTCGTGCCATTTTTTCACTCGTTTTCCTCAGGTGTTCCTTGAAGCTCAACCTGTTGTCGAGTATAACACCAAGATATTTAATATAGGGACTGCATCTGATTATTTGTCCTTCTATTTCCAATACAAGGTGTTCAACTCTCTTGCGGATGCTTATTAAAACTGCCTCCGTCTTATGTCCAACTAGTTTCAGCCCGGCCATATCTAGCCAGCATTTAATGCTCTGGATTGCTTCGGAGCAAATATTCTCCAGGTCATCTAGATGTTTAGCTACGGCTACTATTGCCAAATCATCTGCTTACCCAATGATTCTAACCCAGGTGTGTGTGTGTGTTTTTTTTTTTTTTTGGGTTTCGGTAGGAAGGCGGAAATCTTCAAAAGATACCTCTGGACCGATCCAGATATTCTTTTAGATATTTCATCGCGGGGCTGGACGGAGTTTACCTGTTACTCCGCTCGTCGCGTCGCAACTGCTGCATCATTTCACGGAGAATACCATTGGTTACGGACCATGTCTGTTTTGAACTAAGCATGTATACTATTCCTCCTCCCGGAGTAACTGTCCATCTCATATGTCTCTCCAAAATCGTTCGCGTGGTCTCAAATCTCACGCACTCTGTGAGTACGTGTTCCGCATTTTCTATTTTACCTTCGCAATACCAGCAGTATGGATGGATTCACATCCTTATACTTGTGCAAGTATTGCCGAAAGCATCCATGTCCTGATATTAGCCGAGTCAGGTGGTAATTCTCTTGGGAGACCTTATGCACTGCAGTGTTTTCTTTAGCGCGTGTGTGTGTGTGTGTGTGTGTGTGTGTGTGTGTGCATGTGTGTGTGTGTGTGTGTGCATGTGTGTGTGTGCATGTGTGTGTGTGCATGTGTGTGTGTGCATGTGTGTGTGTGTGTGCATGTGTGTGGGTGTGTGCATGTGTGTGTGTGTGTGCATGTGTGTGTGCGTGCGTGTTTGTAGTGTGTCAGCAGTATATCATATGGGGTGTTTCCAGGAATCCTCTATTATAACGGGGAATACTGTTGGGAAGGGTGCTTTCTTCAGTTTTGTTCTGAAGAAGAGATTGTGGTGATCGGATCCGAAGAGATCGAAAGAGAGAAAGGCCAAGAACGCAAGAGTCGCGTACAAGTAGGTTCTCGCTGTTCTGAATGCTTTCGAGATACTTGTATGCTAATTGTACCTAATTGTAGCAAGTACTTGTCGATACGGGTAATGGAGGCACCTTCGTATAGGTGAGAGTTGGGGTAATGGCGACCGTCGGGCCTTCTAGAGTGGTTGGTGTATCTTCTGAGAAGTTTCTTCTCGAAAACTCAAAGTCTTCCCATTTGGGCCGAAGATATGCAGGACCATATGGGAAAGGCGTACGATATTCCAGATCGAATTAGCTGCTTATAGCAGCGAAGATTAACTTTGGTGTCAACTTTGTTGCTCCACTTCAAGATGTTGTGCAGTTGCTTCGACCGAGCGAGGCTCCTTTGAAAAATGTGGGTCACATGTTTGATGAAATTCATTTTTGGGGTATAGATGACCCCAATATATTTCATCCTGTTCTGTGGTCTAATCGTAGTACATCCTATTTGTATTCGGATATTCTGTGAATATCGAGAAGTAGGTTGGGAGTGTTTACTACTCAGGATTATAGCTACTGCTTTGGAAGGGTTAAGTCGAATTTTCCATCGACTGTAATACTGATACAGTTCGTCCAGGTGGCGGTTGAGTCGATTTGTTACGAGTTTAAGGCTTTTGGATGACGTGTACACGTCATCCGCATAGCATATCTGGTTTATTCTCCCGTCCCCAGGGAAAATGTGTTCGGCCTCCTCAGACATTTTCCCTCGATACCCGTCAATCTGAGAATGGGCACCAGTTCACGTTGAAAGTCAACTTTATCATCATTATCGGCACTACAACGGGGAACTGGTCTTGGCCTTATTTAGCAAGGCTTGTTAAATTTTCCATGATAATTTGCTTTTTCCGGGCAAGGTCATTAGTCTTGCGCCAGAGGCTCCCCGATGGGGCATCGAACCCCGGTCTCCCGCGTGACAGGCGGGGATATTAACCACTATACCATCGAGGAACCCGAAAGTCAACTTCACGTGCACAAATAAACATAGAGAGTCATTCTTTATCCGAACCACACAAATGTGGAATACTCTACCTGATCATCTGTTTCCTCGTCGTTGTAATGTCCAGGCATTTAAGACCAATGTACATCGATACCTCCTTTCGTTATCCACTTCCTCTCCTTCTGCTCGCACTGTGCTCTGACACTTAAGCGTACTCCAAAATCCTCTTTTGTGCGCGCGTTAGTGTAAAAAAAAAAAGTAGGGGACACAAAAATGAGCTTGATCAGTAAGAATAGCATCAGAGCAGATGCTAAAATCAATCTACCAGAGGCTTCCCCCTTACAAACGCCGTTTGGAAGTATCACAACCTTGAGAATTTGCAAGGTGAACTTCCAACTGAAAGGTAGGTCTAAACTCCCATGCAAATTTCAAGTAGTGAGCAGTATGCTCGGTCTACCAGAAGGCGGTCTACTTGGAAACGTCTTTTTGTCGAAAATTGCAATGTGGAGGCTCCACACAGTGCGTCACATTTCCTCCCACGGAAATGAACCAAGAGTATTTGATCCTAAATCATCATCATCATCATCGGCACTACAACCGGGAACCGGTCTTGGCCTTATTTAGCAAGTCCTGAGGCTTGTTAAATTTTCCATAATGATTTGTTTTTTTCCGGGCAAGGTCATTAGTCTTACGCCAGAGGCTCCCCGACGGGGAATCGAACCCCGGGTTCCCGCGTGACAGACGGGTATACTAACCACTATACTATCGAGGAGCTGATCCTAAATCACTACTCTCATTTAGTTACCTATTATAACATAAGATTACATCAGCCATAATACTTCTATCCATGACCCCAATCAAGAATTTTAATATCTGGGAACGATACTGACGGCCAGTAACGAAATGTCGAAGGGAAATAACAAAAGTACATTCCGGCAACCCTAGTTGGCACACAGTCAGTAAATTGCTGATATCCAAATTGCTATCACGTAACATAAAGCTCCGTGTCTATAGAACCATAATCATGCCGATTGCTCTATATGGATGCGAAGCATGTGCTCTCATAAAACGGGAGGGAAACAAATTCCGCGTATTCGAGAATAAAGTTTTAAGGGGTATCTTTGGCGTAAATATGACGAGGAGGCAGGACAATGGAGGAAACTCCACAACCACGAGGTGGAAGAGCTATACCGCAAACCTACACTAGTGAGAGCAATCAAGTCGCGAGGATTAAGATGCGCGGGACATGTAGCGCGAATGAGCAACGATAGGACCGTGCGTAGAATTCTTGACGGTAGACCAACGGGAAAGAGACCGGTAGGATGGCCGCGACGGAGATGGGAGGCCAATGTTAGGTTTGGCCTTGAGGAGATCGAATCGGCTGGTCATGCGTGGAAGGAGAGTGCACAAGACAGGGAACGATGGCGGAGTCGAGTCGGTGAGGCCATGAACTTCCGGGTTCCTACAGGCCAATAAATAATAATAATCCATGACCCCAATCAATATCCCTATTTGAATCATATGCACGACAAATTGTCGCATATCGATTCAATCCCAAAAACTCCAACTTATACCACATGCGTGATAAACTGAACCAGATGTTCATTTATCATACATAAACCAAATTTCCAATAATCTCAACACCATGAAGTGCGTAATCCCAAATGCATTTCATGATTTTACCTTCTGGGAATTTGTTCAAACAAAACTTCCCAGCATCCTTCCCTGGATCAATGAAGAAAGTTGCTGGGATACTTCCCTACACGCCGCACTGGGCAGGAGCCTTGCCTAAATCAATAGATAGCTTCCCGAGATACTTCTCTACACGCCGTATTTGCCTCAATCAATAGCCGGTATGATACAAAACGATTTAGAAGCCACTTGTAACCTGAAGCAGCCAGGGCGGACCTTCCCACATCAGATAAGATAATACCCACAATAAAAAATAATCCTGTAACATTAGAAGTCTATCCCTTCCGATCTGGCTACAATTTACAATTCACCCGAATGTAGGATTCAGTTTTCAAATAAAACAGTTTCAAAATAAACTCAAATTTGGTCGGAATGACTCAAAAACAGCACCGCGTTTGCTTTGAATAATACAAAGTCGAGTAATTTATAAAAGGATCGGGTTATAGAAGACCTTGTGTCTGAACGTATCTTGTCCATCCCTGTTCTATAGATATATACATTATGCAAATGAATTTAACATAAGCGTTCCTCCTTCCCCTCGTCCCCCTCAAGAATTCTTCCGTGAAAGCTGGCAATTAAACATCAATTTTAGGCCACTTATTTCATCAGTAGCTGGAAAACCTAATAACCGAATGTTTACATTGAAATGCAGGGATTGTCCAACTTTGGTTTGTGAATCATAATTATGTAATTCAATTTCCAGGACATTGACTTAAATATTATAACGCTTACAGTAGTCCCTGCTGCGTTGTTGTGTGTTAGGAAACAACCCTCCTCTTATGTTGAAGCGTTCCGTGGCTAGTAGAGGAACTTTAACAATATTTGTAATAAAATGATTACCATCACAACAGTGAATTTTTGAATGAAGTTGAATTTAAAACCTTCAAATTCAATGACTTTTGGTATTTGATAATGGCTATAATGTGCACAGGAAGAAAGTAAGACTTTTTTTCTGAAATGGGCCTACTGAATGTTGGCGGATTCATTTCGACTGAACAATAAAACGCACCCCATTGTGTTCAGTGAGGAGTGACAGCTATCCTTTCAACCCGCATAACAAATGGGGTAGCCTTTTGTTATCTGCGCTCACTTCAATTAATGACAGCAGTTAATATTGATAGCACTTATTGTTGCAAAATATCATACACATAAAGGAGATACCACAAACATGGGTGAGCATTTTATTGCTATCAATAGCAGGTGCATAAATGTAATAAGTATTTAAGTGTTACTCCCTGCCAGTTATACTCGTTGTTGATGATACCATTTTATATTTATTCCTTGCAATGAAGCGGTAAATTTAATGTAATAAAGTTCGTTCTAAAAAAAAATACATTTGACAGCCACGAATTACCCGAATTGGGGCAATAGCATGTAATGTGTTACTACTAGTCAGGTCCGTGAACGTAGACAACTCGTTGAGTACCATAAAGAACCGGAGAACACAATTTGCCTTTGCACTATATGCGGCTATAAAACGATTGGACTGATATTACATCTACATGCAAATAAACAGGATGACTACGAAGGTTAGGGCGTGTTTAAATTTAGGTTCAAACTGTTTAATTCCTCTATTGAAGGAATCTGATTCAATGTCATTATTAATAATCACTTCAATTATTAAAAAGCACAAGTCCAACAACAATAAAAATAGGTTAGTCAAGTTCATTTTCCCAACACCACATAGCTATCTATTGAACTTAACACTTTTAGTGCTGAGCTAATTTTCACATATTTTGCATAAATTGCGAAAGATTGAAAAAAAAATTCCTTATTAATTAAGTGTAGATGGATTTTCGTAATTCTTTCTGTTATGTGTAAGGGACATATAAAACTACTCAAATGCAACATATTTTATACTATAACTGTATTTATTTAATTTAAAAAAAAAGAAAACAAACACGGATATAAAAAAAATCATTGGCAAAAATATTTCCCCACACAAACCCCATGGACTCTCTTTTTACAGCGCACACAAACTAGCGAAGATCGAGCCACTCCTTTTCCTCCTTTATTACTACACACCACACAACGGCGAAGCTTTGTCCCTGGTAACATGTCTAGACCAATATTTTGTTTGGATCTGGTTGGTGTCTCTGGGATGTTTTTTATCTCAAGCCATTCTTTCTCAATACGTTCTATTATCTGGCCAGTGAATTGTAGTCGAGATATTTTTTTTTCTTTTGTATTATGCGAATACAAAATGTAGGAATTCAGAACCATTCTCCCGAAGATGTTAAATGTTACTTTTTTCCAAAATTTTAGTGTCTTCCGTTCATCCAAATACCTGTGACGCATATGACAATCAGTACTGGAATCTTCGAGAAAATCCGAAACAAAGTACTAGATTATTTTAGGAAGCACTGGAAAATTGGAATAGAAAAGTCGAGATTATGGAACGGACGGAAACGAAACCCCGAATCAGAATGAGGGAACGGTATAAATACGTCGCACACAGACCATGGAGAAGAGTAGCTAAATAAATTTATCAGTGTCAGGAACCTAATACCTGACTTCCAATTTGGATTCAGAAGAGCGCACAGCACCACTATGGCTCTCAACATATTTCAAAACCACGTTTGCGTGCGCCTCTTTAATAAGGAACCCACCATTGCGGTGAGCTTGGACATTGAAAAGGCTTTTGACACAACCTGGATCGAAGGTCTCGTTTTTAAATTACTGAATACTGGCCTCAGTAAAACGCTGTGTAATATAATCTACCAGTTCGTTTTAAACAGAACCTTCCAAGTTCGAGTGAATGGAAAGCTTTCCCGAACTTTCAACGCCGCCGCAGGCGTACCACAGGGCTCCATTCTAGGCCCCATCTTATTTAATATTGTGACGCATATGACAATCCGTACTAGAATATTCTAGAGAGTCCGAAACAGAGTACTAGAATATTCTATAAGGTAATGGAAAACTGGAGACTAGGAACAGTAGAACATTCAAGGCAATGGAACGGATGGAAACAAAACGCTGAAACAGTATAAATACGGCGCACACAGAGCATAGTGATGAGTATGAAGTAAGAAGTGAAACAAGCGATTGCTGATGAGTTATAAGTAAGACAGTGAAGCAAGCGAAAGTCTCGAGTGAGAAGTAAGCAAGTAAAAGACGCGATAAGTACGGAAGCGACAAGTCAAGAAATCGTTGTGTACGGTAAAAGAAACGGTTGTGGTTAACGGACTAATAAAGTGTTATATTAATTCAAAATTGATTTAACGGCTCTTATTTATTCAAAATAATTAATCCAGCGAACCCTAAGCTCGCTACAATTGGTGTCAGAAGTGGGATTAATTATTGGTGAAATAAATAAGTCTGTGGAAGTGTATTGTGACTATGGCAGATCGACATTCGGAGAAGAGTTCGCAACCGTTGGACATTTCGGAGATGTTCAGGATTATGATGGCAAAATTGGACGCGCAAGCTATCGATATTAACTCAAAATTGGACGCGCGAGCTGCAAAATTGGATGCGTGGGCTGCCGACGTTAATTCAAAATTGGATGCGCAAGCTGCAAAATTGGATGCGCGAGCTGTAAAATTAGACGCGCGAGCTGCAGAGTTTAAGGCAAAATTGGATGCGCGAGCTGCAGAGGTTAATGCAAAATTGGATGCCCAAAGGCAGTGTATGAAAGAATTCTGGGACTCGGAAGCGGAAGAAGCTGAGGATGAGGAGGAATTGGAGCCACATGAAATGAAGAAACTCAGGAAGAGCAAAGCTATGGCCGACAGCAGTGAGGAAGAGGAGGAAAATGACGATGATGTGTTACGTGAAGAACTGAAGGATTTCATCGATGATAACCCGATTGAAGAGGACGGCAGTGATGATGAAGACACTGATGCTTCAGGCCGTTCCCTGAAACGTATTTACAATGATGATGACGAGTTGGACGACCGACTGGAAGACGACGACTGTGACCTTATTGAAGAGAATCTTGGTTTGAAAGTCGAAGGCAGAAAGCGTTCCAAGCGTCTGCGTCGTACACAGGATGAAGAAAGTGATGGAGAGGAACAGCACGTCGATGAAGGTTCAGCACGTGAGGCTATAGACGAACAGCTATTCGACGACGAAGACGATGTTGAACGCCGCTCTGAACGTAGTCACAGGGAAACTGAGGCGGCAAAACATTTCAATGATGAATTGGAAAGGGGTCACTTTACGGATATGGACAATGAAATCCGTAAAACGGATATTCCTGAGCGAATGCAATTACGCGAAGTTCCAGTTACGCCTGTTCCACAGGGACCCAATGAGCTACAAGATGAAGCTGAATGGATTTACAAACAGGCGTTTTGTAAATCAACTGTTTCCGAACAAGAGAGATCAACGGATGTTGGAGGTCGAGACCGCTATTGTAAGCCACCACATACGGGGGGAAAGATCAAACAAGCCCTAGCTTGTAGGCGTAATCAACAGCTAGAAGTGCAGTTCATTGCGTTCTATAGAGAGGAACACGTGAAACCAGAATTAACGTGCGACGATCTATGGAAAGTCTATTACTACGACGCACGCTGGTGTTTACTGTCAGCTCCAAAGAACAAACCGCTCCAGTTATTTGGAAAGATGCGGAACTACCAGTTGGATACGGTTATAAAATCCACAGATGCTCCAATACCAGATGACACGCGTGTAAGTAAAGATGAAGATGTAGACCGCTTACGTGATGTGCAAACTCCAGAAGAGCTTAAGGGTGTTCATATGCATTTTCTCTTATACTATTCGCATGAGATACCTAAAATGCAAGGGGAAGTCCGTCGTCAGGAAAAGGAAGAATGGCGGCAGGCTAGAGCTGACGCGAAAAGGAGAGCAGTAGAAAATTTGGAAGAAGGTCAAGAACTTCCACCCCCGAACGGCAAGATGAAAGTGGTGCATCGCGACCGGCTGGCGGCTTTTGTTGGCCCGGGAGACCAGTGAACTTAGTTCGGGACGAACTAATCTAGGCGGAGGGTAGTGTGACGCATATGACAATCAGTACTGGAATCTTCGAGAAAATCCGAAACAAAGTACTAGATTATTTTAGGAAGTACTGGAAAACTGGAATAGAAAAGTCGAGATTATGGAACGGACGGAAACGAAACGCCGAATCAGAATGAGGGAACGGTATAAATACGTCGCACACAGACCATGGAGAAGAGTTATAAGTAAGGCAGTGAAGCAAGCGATACGTGCGGAAGCGAAAGTCTCGAGTAAGAAGTAGAAAGTGTTTACAAAGAAATCATTATGTGTACGGTAAAAAGCATCGGTTGTATTACGGACTAATAAAGTGTTGTATCGATTTAACGGCTCTTATTTATTTTAACATAATTAATCCAGCGAACCCTAAGCTCGCTACAATACGTATAGCATTTTATCTGACTCGTTTACTCCACCCATAAACTTATTATAATTGTATATGATGCTTGGTTTTGCTTTCTCTATTTCAAATGTTCCTTTTTTCTTTTTCGTGGTTACGTTGCTTGTATTAGCGTGTGTTGAAACAAGTAAGACCGGGAGCTTTTTGGATTTCTTCTCCCTAAATGAACATAAAAGAATATCTTTATTTTTGAAGTACTTGGGTACTCCAAAATAGGCTGGTTTGGCTTCTTTGGGTAAATTTTTGCTATTCCTTCTAATTGTGCCTGTGGTATAGGTACATTTCTCTAACAATACTTTAGCAAGCTTCAAACTGGTATAGAAGTTGTCAGTGAATAAATGATACCCTTTGTTTAGGTAATCCCCAATGGTAAGTATGTAGTGATCCTAAATCACTACTCCCATCCAATCCCCATTATTTCCTATAATCTCAACCTTATTCTCATAGTGAATCATTGAGCGACAAGTTAAACCAAAAGTTAATTTGTCGCACATTGATTCAATTCCTAATTATCTTACCCTTACCCATAATCCAAATCATGTTCCCCAATTGAATCAGATGCACGACAAAATTAAGCCAAAGTCCATTTGTCGTACATTGATTCAATTCCTAAAAATCCTAACATCATGAAATGCTTAACTCTAAATGCATTTCATGATTTCTCCTTCTGGGAATTTATTCAAATATTTATTCAAATAAATTCCAATCAACTTCCCGGAATCCTATTCCAATTGAAGCACACAAAATCTTGTTTGTGCTTCTTGGAATTTTTAAATAAAATTTTGACAAATCTCTGTTGCCACAGAGTATAAAAAGAGCGGCAAATTTTGATTTCATGAATTATCAGACGCCAAAGACGTGATCTGTGTTTACTACCACAGTCAAGACCTACCGGTATTGTGCGATTTCTTTCCCACCATCCCCCTATCCAAGTAGTTAGAGAACAATTGAACTAACCCTGTCCACACTATCCTTAGATACCTCATTCCCCTTTCTTTTTAGATATCTTGAGACCAAGCCCAACATCTTCATGGATGTGGGTGATTCTGGTTATCGCAACATGACCAGAAGCCAGAGACAAGATGAAGGACACACTTGTCCTTGTCTCCCTAAAGTCGGCCTCTCGCCACCCCCATTTTTTTTTTTTTGAATTCATGAATCAGTAAGGTTCCAGGGGCCGAACCCCTGGTCAAGTCAGTCGAAATCCAGGAGGCCGAAGCAACGCCAAACGGTCAGCCAATTTTAATGCAATAAATTGAAAGTGTAAATCACAAAGTAAATCAATAAAGTAAAGTAAATAGTGTCGTTTTAAATTCAAAGTTGGATTAGGGGAAGCTGCAGAGGTACACCCTTGCCACCAGATGACACGACCACCCCAAAGGAGGTAAGCAAAAAAAAAAAAAACATTTAACTTAAGGGGGCATTCTGGTCTAGAAATTTGAAAAAAAAAAAATTGTTTCATATTTTCAAAGCTTAGCCCTCTAAAAATATGTCTTAAAGAGGATTTTAGAAAATTCAAATTATTTTCGGAGGTATGGCTGTTTTGCTGACGCGCCGTCTAAACCGGCTCGGCCGGAACGAATCGAACAAAAGACATTAGGGACTTTTTGTCAACCTGCGACCTTGTTTCCTTGTAAAACCTTTATATATATATTGAAATACAATAACCGAAGCGATTTCTTCCATAGTTTTGTGTAATACCTGCAAGAAAGAGATAACATTTTCACGAACGTCTCATCGCGGACTAGGTTTTAAAATTGCATTACAATGCAGTTGCAATAGTATACAATATGTACAATCATGTCCATTCGTCGATAAATCCTTCGAAGTAAATCGAAGAATGATATTTACTATGCGGCTTTTTGGATTTGGAAGGGAAGGAATAAATATCTTTTGCAGTATGATGGATATTTGTCAAGGATATTTTGGCATATAACGATTGGTATGAAAATCATCAAGTAGTGTGCACTATAAATCATAAAGGAAGTGCAGGCAAAATGGAGGTTGATGCTATCATCGAAATGTTTTGTGAATCGGTTCAAAAACTCGGCGTGAAATATGTAAAATATATTGGAGATGGTGACACTCAGAAACTCAAAACAATAATGAGTCTCTAAACTCTTTGATTTAGACTTTCGCGCCGAAACATATTCATTCCGGAACTCACGTCATTGAAATTGCTACTTTTACATATTCAATGAAGGCTACATTCCTCTTTTAAAAATAATGATGTTTATGGGAGTCAAAATTGGTCCAGAAGCTTATTCATTCGCTGGGAAACGAGACAATGCCCGGATTGACCGCTCAGAGATACGAGCCTCTAACGCATCAAAGGAGGCCAGAACTGCTCGGTTGGAAGAGAGAAGCGCGAAAGATGCTTATTTCGAAGTTGAGGAAGGTCCAATGTATGCAGCAGGAATGGTAGATTGAATAAACGTAAGCCTAAAATATCATTTCATGACTTAGACCGCGAGAAACTTTACGTGAAACTTTAAACGCGTTTTTCTCGAAACTGTCTTTTTTAAAACAATACCCACGATTTTTCAAGTTCTACTGAACCGATTTACTTCAAATTTCGTATATGTCTTCTTTATGTGCTTTTCTATTGCATGAACTATCCTCATTCCCAAATTTCAATGTTAACTATTTTTTAAAAATTCGAAGAACTAAAAAAAAGTGGTACAAAAATAAATATTTTTTTTCAAGTGTCACCATTTGGTTAAAAAAAATTTTTTTTCAACTTTTTTTAGTTCCAACTACAGAGGCATTTCTGTAAATTAATAATCTTTTTTTTCTTTTTTTTCAGATTGCTAGGAGGGTTGAATCGTGGGTATGGTCGCGTGCCAACTTTTTGAGATCCCCCACTTCATCAGCTGCTAACTTTTTGAATTTTCAATTTTTTACTTTCAATTTTTTTTACTGTATTCTTGAAATATTAATAAACATCCTATAACAAAATGAATAGTAAAAATATTGATTGCTTTTTTTTTTACAGCACTTCAAAAATTGCGTTAAATTCGTGCGTCTAGACCAGAATCATCATCATCATCATCATCGACACTATAACCGGAATCCGGTCTTGGCCTTATTTAACAAATCTTGTGGTCGTCGTCGTGTATCCGGTCCATAATCGAGGCTTGTTATATTTTCCATAATATTTTGTGTTTCCGGGCAAGGTTATTAGCCTTGCGCCACCTAGGCCAGAATACCCCCTTAAAAATATAGCCTACACAAGTAATTTTTCTACCACAATATATCGCAGACCATGCTCATTTATTTCATTTTGGTTTCCAGCTACGTTTGCCCCTTTATAACAAAAAAAAAACCTGAGCAATAATTTGTGATGGAATGGCACAGCATCCAAAATTTAATTCCCCACCTGTGATGTGTCTTATTCGATAGATATTGCTTCATCGCCGAGTTACATTTGGTACCAAATAATAGTCGATATTCCGACGCTCCGCAATTTATACGCATTAATAGAGAGTCGATTTATCGACTGTTCGCGCTCTAAGGGTTAAAGTCTTGTGCGAATTAATAGACTCAAGCAAAAACGTTCACAAAATTTTATTTATTAAAATGCGTAAATGTCTCCACCTATCAAATCATATCACTTTGTATATCCACCTTTTTGTTTTGTTAGCAATTTCACACTGCGAGTCGCCGAGATCTTTTGCACATTTTTCGTAGTTGGGGATTTTCAAAATAGATTGATGCACAAATCTTCTTGCGTCGTATAGTCCAGTTTCCTCAAGTTTACCTCGCAAAAAGAACACACATTTTTCATTGCGTTAAGGTCACGGAAGTTTTCTGACCAACTAAAAATAATAACAGGATATCTTCGAAAATTGTTTTTTACGACTTTCTAAGTAGAGCATGAGGAAGGGTGGGAGCGAAAATAAAGGCAAAGTCACTGATTGCTTTCAACTCGACGCAGGTCAGGACGATCCGTGCCCCTATTCAATCCAAGTTGACATGCAGTCTCCACGTGACACCCCTGGATAGCTATTTGGGGACCCGCCAAGTAGTGAACCAATACATGCAGCGACATCCTGAGAAAGGTTGGCGCAAGGCTAATAACCATGCCCGTAAAAATGAATTATTATGGCAAATTTAACAAGCCTCAGATATGGACCGGATACACGACGACGACCACGGAAACGAAAATGGCTAAACGATTTGAGAATTTTCTCATGAAACGTCCGCTCATTATACAGAGCTCGAACTGCACAGCAGCTAGCCGATGCCCTGTCCGAATATAAGGCTGACATAACAGCATTACAAGAAATAAGATGGATGGGGAGTGGTGTTATTCAAAGAAACGCGTATGACATTTATTACAGCTATCATACAAAACACCATGTCCTAGGGTAGGCTTTCTAAAATAGTTGTGAGTCGGTTGTGAACTAATTTAGAGATAAAGAAAGTCTGTGGAGAACCCAAGTGCAGGGTCCAAATCTAAATAAAAAATAATTGCTGTTGGAAAACGACGTCTGAGCTGTCTTTGGGTTTGTCTGTTTCCGTTGAGCCGGAGGAGACCTCGTGGCCCTAGGACCCAGCGGTGGAGCATTGTCGGAAATAACGGGTAAGCCCTTTAAAAGACTCTAGAAATAATTTTTGCTACAGCGGAGCAGCGGTAACTGGTTCGGCGCGGCACTGTTGTTCTCCGTTTGGTTTGTTGCTGCTACGGCACTAGGAAGCCTGATAACCCAATTGGGGATTCACCGTAGACACAGCTATACAAGGAAAAGTATCATATTCATGCAACAATTTTAGCTGTTATATATCCATTGGCCACGACTGCTATATAACAAATACAAAGCAATTGGCCTTAAATTTATGCAACATATATATATATAACAAACTGGCACAACGACCATTCTTTATGGTACCCAATTATTCACATGCTACATGGTACATAAATGCAAACATCTATATATACAACGGCTCATACAACATACTGGCACTGCGGATTTTCCGCCGCTTAATATTCATATTTAACAATTTCTCATATCCAATAAACTGGCACCGCGGATTTTTTATATCACAACTTTATATATTCTTTGTCCCCTGATGCCACAATTGGCGCTCTATCTTTTATATGCCACATCAGCCAAAAACTGAAACCTATCATTATCGGCTTTAATACAATAAACGAAAGGCTATGCACTCGTCGCGTACGAGGCAAGTTTAAGAACATAAGCCTCATAAACGTTCGCGGACCTACAGAGAAGTCCCCTGACGACGAAAAGGAATTCTACGAGAACGTCGAACGGACCTGCCCAAGATACAATGTGAAAATCGTTCTTGGTGACTTGGATGCGAAAATAGGTCGGGAGCCGGTTTTCAGGCACTACGCAGGTTCCCATAGTTTGCATGAGAACACTAATGACAATGAACTAAGAGTCATCGAACTGGCAGCATAAAAAAACTTGGTCGTTGCGAGTACCAGGTTTTCGCGTAAAGATATCCACAAAGCCACCTGGGTATCACCTGATGGAGCCACTCCCAACCAAATTGACCATGTGTTGATAGATCGCCGCCACTTCTCGAGCCTGATGACGGTACGAACGTACAGAGGTGCCAACGACGACTTGGATCACTATCTTGTTGGTACAGTTTTCCGAGCGCAGATTGCCTTACGGAGACGTATTGCGTCCGCGGATCAGGATCGCATCAATACGGCTGCCTTACGCAATGAGAATACTAGTAACGCCTTTGGTCATAAGCTAGGACTCGCCCTGGATGGGCTCAAGGGAGGTAGAGTAAGTCCTGGGGCCACAATGCCGGACGTAGAAGAGAAATGGACACGCCTTAAGAATACTGTCATTAGTACTGCCAACTCCATCTTAGGCAGTAGTCGTAGAGATCGAAGCGACTGGTTTGATGATGAGTGCAAACTAGCGACTGAAGGTAAGAATGCTGCATACCGGGAAATGCAGCAGTCTCTTAGGACTCGGGTACGCGAGGAGAAATACAAAGAGCTCAGAAGATCTGGAAAAAGACTTCATAGACAAAAGAAAAGCCCCTGGGAAGAAAACCTTCTCTGTGAAATAGAGAGCGAGGTCCGCGCCAGGCACGGAAGTCTTACCAAGTAATCCACAGTATGAGGCGGCACAAACCACACTGCACTTACTGCAAGGATAAAGAGGGTAATCTGATTACCGATCCTGAAAGCATTCTGCAGCGATGGGAAGTGCACTTCAATAAATTGCTAAATGGTCAGCTCACAGAAGAATTAAAGGCTTCATCAATGCAAGATCAAGACCAAATGCTGCCGTCACCAGGCATTGAGGAAACATTAAAAGTCATAGGACAGCTCAAATCAAATAAATCCCCCGAAGCTGATGGCATACGTGGGTTGCCTCTTATGTTTCGGGATTTGGCAACCCTAGCGTTGCAATCCGGCAATTGACAGCTCTGTCGTAAAGTTGGACATTTTTGAGGTTATACGCACTCAGAACGTTTTGACATACGAGCGCTATTTGTGTTGTTTACAGTAACTTAAAAGATTCATCTCCGCCCAAAAATGGAATTAAATCGTCAACATTTTCGTGCGATTATTTTTTACAACTTTCGGCGTGGATTAACTCAGCAACAGTGCATGGATGAACTTAATTCAATTTTTGGCGATGAAGCTCCATCAAGGACCAGTGTTTATCGATGGTATGGTGAATTCAATCGTGGTCGTAGTTCACTCCAAGATGAATTTCGTGAAGGTCGTCCAAAATCAGTTGTTGTTCCGAAAACCATTGATGTTGTGCGCGAACTGATATTGGAAGATCGTCATGTGACCTATCGTGAGATTGAGACAACCTTAGGCGTTAGTGGGACCAGCATACATTCAATATTGCATAAACATTTGACTGTCAAAAAAATTTGCTCGCGTTGGATCCCACACAATTTGTCAATCGCCCAAAAAAAGGCTCGTGTCAATTGGTCGAAAGAAATGCTAAAAAAATACGGTCGCGGTGCTTCGAAACACGTCTATGACATGTTGAATCGTAGATTTACGCGTATGAGCCCGAAAGTAAACAGCAGTCGACTGTCTGGGTGTTTCAAGATGAGCCAAATCCAACAAAAGTTGTTCGCGCACGAAGCACTTCCAAGCAAATGGTCGCCTGTTTTTTCGGAAAAACTGGACATACCGCAACCGTACCACTAGAACAACGCAGAACAGTCAATTCTGAGTGGTACACAGCCATTTGTTTGCCAGTTGTCTTCCAAGAAATCAGGAAAACCAGCCGCCGAAGACGGATCACTCTTCACCACGACAATGCGAGCTCTCACACATCGGCTGCGACAACTGCATTTTTGAGCACCCAAAACATCGATTTGATGGGTCATCCGCCGTATAGTCCTGACTTGGCACCGAATGAATTCTTTTTATTCCAGTACGTAAAAAACAAACTGAGAGGTCAACGTTTTTCGACACCTGAAGAAGCGGTTGCTGCATTCAGAATGCATGTGTTGGAGATACCTCAATCAGAGTGGCAAAAGTGCTTCGACAATTGAAACGCATGCAAAAGTGTATAGATCTTCATGGGGAATATTTTGAAAAACAATAAAGTGATTTTCGATGATCAATATTTGTTTTTGTTCTCTAATCCCGAAATATAAAAGGCAACCCTCGTACCAGCTGAGCTGATCAAACAAGGAGGGACAGCGCTACGTCGGGCAATTCGTGATCGTGGTGCACGTGTGGGAACAAGAGGAGATGCCGGAAGATTGGCGTCGGGGAATAATTTCCCCCATACATAAGAAGGGGGATATCACAGTGTGCAGCAACTATAGGGGTATAACATTGCTGAGTACCGCCTATAAGATACTCTCCTCTATCCTACAAGATCGGATAGCCCCATACGCTAAAGTCATCATTGGTCAATATCAGTGTGGCTTCATCCCAGGCAAATCAGCGATTGATCAGGTATTCACTCTTAGGCAGGCGATGGAGAATGTCCGGAATTTAAGATTCCATTATATCATCTATTCATAGACTTTAAGGCCGCCTACGACAGCATAACCAGGATAGAACTATATAATGCCACGATAGAGTTCGGCATTCCAAACAAATTGATACGGCTTTGTAGGTTGACCCTGAGCAACGTAACTAGTCAAGTAAAAATAGTGAGATTGCTGTCCAAACCAATAAACATCCTTAATGGACTCCAACAAGGGGACGGCCTGGCCTGCCTCCTCTTCAACCTGGCGTTGGAGAAAGCAATCTGTGAGTCTGGACTATTGTCCCTAAGTATAGCCAGATACTTTCCTACGCAGAAACCAGCATTTCATTATTGAACCCAGAATACGACCAGACCACGCCAAAGAAAAGGAAACAAAGAATATAGCCCTACAAAATAGAGGGACTATTGTCACTAAGACCTACCAGACACTTATCTAGGCAGATGACATCGACATCATCGATAGATCGGATTCGGCTGCACAGGACTTCTTCACCCATATCGAACAGGCGGCACACAAACTGGGACTGGAACGTTGGTAAAACTACCAGGGTACTGGAGCACGATTTTGAAGGAGTGCGATCCTTTAGCTACCTTGGGTTGTTCTGGATAAATTTCGGGATTTAAAGAGCGTTGATAGACCATAGTAGGCTTGGTTGGATTTGATCAGCCGTCCGCGTATTTCTTCCTCCATATTGTTATCGTCTGATACTATTTACCCACGGTAGTTAAAGGTTTGCACTAGTTCAAATTCGTGCTCCACTACCCTGATAGTTTGACCAACGTTAGGTCTTCTCTTCGCAGAAGTTGCCACAATGTATTTAGTTTTCCCCTCATTAAAGTGCTGTCCCAGGTTTTGTGCCGCCTGCTCGATCTGGGTAAAGGAGTCCTACACAGCCGAATCGGATCTACTAATGATGTCGATGTCATCTGCGTAGGCAATTATCTGGAAGGACTTGGTGACAATAGTCACTCTAGTTGTAATTCCATAGTCGCGGATTGCATTCTCCAACGTCAGTTGAAGAGGTACTCCAAACAGATATAACCTCTTAATTTATACTCCCAGTAGTTTATGACACTAATCAAATAATGGTTAGTTTAAAATGTTGCCGGAGAGCATATTTTTTAAGTTGAGCGAGTTAAGATTTAAGCAAGAGCGAACTTTTCTTCCTATTGGGTTGTATACATTTTATAGTAAACATTTAAAAGCGAGTAATATTTTAAGTAAATTTTATTCAATCTCTATGGAATCCGTTGGCGTCTATGACATTCTTCCAACGCAACATGCGGACGAGCATTATCATGGAGAAGAATAATTTTGTCATGTCTGGAGTAGTAATGGGGGCGTTTTTCGTTGAGTACTCGGCTCAATCTCATTACTTGTGTTCGGGAGAGAACTCCATTGATGGTTTCAATCGGTTTCAGCAATTGTTAATACACGACACCAATCTGATCCCACCAAAGACACAGCATGAGTTTTTTCCCTTGAATATTCAGTTTTTCTGTCGATGTTGAAGCATGGCCCGGTGGTCCCATGATTTTCTCTTCTTTGGCTTATCGTAGTGGATCCTGTCCTGTACCCCTCAAAACTTTATTCTCGAATACGCGGATTTTGTTTTCTTTCCGTTGTGTGAGACCCCATGTTTTGCATTCGTATAGGACAATCGGCATGATTATGGTTCTATAGACACGGAGCTTTATGTTAGGTGATAGCAGTTTGGATTTCAACAGTTTACTGACTGCGTGCCAATTATCGTTGCTGGAATGCAGTATTTTGTTAATTTCCTTCGTCATTTCGTTACTGGCCGTCAGTATCGTTCACAGATATTTAAATTCTTTACCATTTTCAAATATCTTGCCGCTGACGTTTATATGCGTCTCTGAGGTCCACCTGCTCTCGCCGTAATCATGTATTTTGTTTTGTCTTCATTTATTTCTAGGCCCACCTCTTCTGCCGCTTCCAGGATGATTTCACTGTTTTTACTTACAATTTCTAGATTATTGCTCAGAACAGCAACGATTTTAAACGATGTGAAGAGAGTATGATACCTTGTAGTTAGATACCTTGGTATCCGGCTAGACCAGTATTTATATTTTGACAAGCACATAGCAGCGTCCCTCTCCGCAGCTAAAAGCGCATATTCTATGACAAAAAGTCTATTCCGGACTAGTCTTTTTGACCCCAGAGTCAAAATAATTTCGTACTCGGCATTTATCCAACCGCTCCTCAATAGTATACTGGTTAGCATACCCGCCTGTCACGCGGGAAACCGGGGTTCGATTCCCCGTCGGGGAGCCTCTGGCGCAAGACTAATGACCTTGCCCGGAAAAAACAGATCATTATGGAAAATTTAACAAGCCTCAGGACTTGCTAAGTAAAGCCAAGACCGGTTCCAGGTTGTAGTGCCGATGATGAAGAGATAATGTAGGCTCCTTGGCCTTCTGTCCTCGACTGTTTGGATGTTGGTTTGAGACTAAAAATCTCTTCCAGTAGGAAAAAAACTCAACTCATGGTTGTTCTCCATTGTCTTGGTTTCCTCATCCCCGGGAATCGTCTCTCTTCCAGGGGCTCGACCTTTTCCAGGAGATCACACCTAATCTTCCTCCCGCATCCACCTCATTCGTAGAGATAATGTGCGGATACGCTCACACACACAAACGCAAACGTTGCTCTACGTGTGGCCAAAGATACGCCGAGGATTGTTAGAGTTTTTACATTTCTGTGAAATGACCGATTTTATAGTAACAATTTAAAAGCCAATATTATTTTTGACGTGACAACGTCTTATAAATCGGTATACCTTGGGAGGCATTCGGAAAAAAGTTTGTAGCGTTACGATAACGATAACCGATAACGCTCGAGCCGTAGCGAGCGAGAGCGCGACTCTCTTAATTGCCCCTGAGTCAAATGCAGAGAGACAACGAGAATACAGACAGCGCCTTGCAGCATTAAATAAATCGGATATAGCTAAGAGAAAATTGTCTGTTCATAGTGGTTTCGCAGCGGCAAGTTCAAACAACGTTCAAGAACTACAGGTTGTAAACCTACAACAGCCTTCAGCAGCAGAACCCGTGTATTTTACAATACAACCAGTTATATCGGCGCAAGAGGTATGGGACATGAAATGGAACAAATCGATATCAAGATTTAAATTGATGTTTCTTGACAATGACTGGATAGGCTTGCTCTGTTTGCGATAGACTTTGGTTTGAACGCGATTTAAAACCGATCACAGTGCAACAGATGAACGTAATTTCGCCTTGCGCCCAGACAACCATTTTTTTCCGTAAATTTTTATTTAATCAAAATAGGATCCGTTGGCGTCTACGTCGACATTCTTCCAAGTGCTGACTTTCTGAGAAAATGAAATCTCCAAAGGCCTTTATGACCAGTCCAGATTGCGGAAAGGAAATGTCAGGAGAGTACGGTGGATGCGGAAGAATTTCAAATCCCAACTACAACAGTTTTTGCACCGTTACTTGTGAGATATGAGTTCTAGCATGGTCATACAAAAGGATCGGGCCGAGCCTATTGGCCAACGCAGGTGGCTTTTCAACCAATTTGGCATGCAATATGCCGATTTCCTCCCAATATTTGAGAGCGTTTATCGTTTCTCCTGGTCGAAGAAATGAAAAGTGGAAAATGTCCTTTCGATGTCCACCAAATTGTCACCATAACCTTTTTTGCATGAAGATCGGGCTTGGGGTTTGTTTTGGTTTTCCAACTGCATCCAATCACTGCCCAGATCTTTTACGGTTATCATACAGAATCCACTTTTCTTCACAGGTGATTATCCTATTATTGATTGATTATTATATATTATTATTGGTTTCTTAATCTAAGCGATGCGCAGATTTCCAGGCACCGTCGTTTTTGGGACTCGTTCAGTTCATCGGGTACTCCCCTATCGAGTTTCTTTACCTTTCCTATGAAAGAAAGGTGTCGACATATTGTCATTGGGGATACTCCCATGCTTTGTGCAATCCCCCGCACCGATTTCGTGGGGTCCGCATCTACCGCGGCTTTTAAAGCATCGTCGTCAATTAACGTTTCCGCCTTCCGACGTGGTTCATTTTCAAGGCTGAAATCTGCCGAACTGAACTTTCCAAACCAACGTCGTATAGTGCGTTCGTTTACCGCTACATCCTCAAATGTGTCATTAATGGTTTTCATTGCCAATGGCGCATTATAACCCATTTTAAATTCATAAAGGAAGAAGGTTCGAATTTGAACTGCCGACAGCGTGGTAAACAATTCCTAGAAAAAAAAATAACTGTACTTATAACGAACCGTAAAATTCTCACACGCCAAGCACACGTACCACTTTACTTTATAAAAAAAGAAAATTTAACGTTTTGGCACAGCTGTCCACTCGAGAACTACTTATTTCCGACTGAGCGAAAATCGGATATTTGATGTGGTACAACCCAAAAGCAATTCTTGTGAAGCAATCTTTCCTTACGTTTGATTCGGATCTTCATCAAGTAATGCTCCCAATTCTTTGTCTTTCAATTTTTATGTCTGTCCAGATGGAGGCAGTAATCACCATTCTTAAAACGTCGAAAACGTTCCAATTTATCAATTGGAGCATTGTCACCATGAAGAACTTCCGCGAGCACCGGATGCGCTTTACCTGTACTTTACTTCCAATTAAAGCAGAAAACTAAAACCTCCCACTAAAGCTGCTTGGTTAACACAAACTTTGACATATTTAAGCATTAAATTTTTTTTATTTATGCATTAATATATTATTGTGAGATCAATGAATATTATTGAAAGATTGGTGAGAGAATCCACCGAAATCAGGTGCCACTATAAAACATTCCCAACTGCCAAAATCATCTTTTAAAAACCGATCTAATTTATACTCCCCGTAGTTTAAGACATTAATCAAATAAGGGTTGGTTTAGAGTGTCCCCAGAGACCACTTTTTTGAAGTGAAGTGAGTTAAGATTTAAGGCAAATAAGCAAGAGTGAAGTTTTCTTGTGTCTATCTCATCATCGGCACTACAGCCGGGATCCGTTCTTGGCCTTATTTAGCAAGTCTCTACCGGTATCCAGTCCATATCCGAGACTTGTTAAATTGTCCATAATAATTCATTTTCCCTGCCAAGGTTATTAGCCTTGCGCCACTTGTGTCTATCTGGTAGTCGAAAATTTAAGGAAAAAAAAAAAAAAAACTGGATAATGCAAAAAAAAAATATTTTGGCTTTAATTAACCTCATTATTGTTATAAATACGCGAGTATGATGTAACACTATCTCAAATATTTGTCACATTTAAAAAGATTTTGTCGGAAAACTAAATTGAATCACCCTGTATTCCACACCGCATACTCTACGGTAAATTCATTCAATTTGTAGAATGTTGAGTAAATGTACAATACAGAAATATTTATCTTCAACTTTAAAACTTCTTTAAATTATCTCCCCATCGCTCTGGTTTAGTTATAAATCCCTTTGGTGTTCTGTTCACATATCTGCAGAAATTTGTTGTCGCCTACGTTTAATGTTCAATGATGTCGATTTTTGTGAGTATCTAATTTCAGTTTATGTTCAGTGACACAAACGGTTCAGATAATATTTGTAAATTCTACTAGTGAAGTTTACATTTATGTATAGTTTGGACCTTAATAAATAAATGTATGAGCATAAATTTGGAAATTCAATGTACAATTTATACACACAGCACCGATTTTTGTAGCAGGAATATATTTGAAAATCGCCTTATCTAATGTCGGCATTTCATGCGCAACAATCTTTGAGCTTTTCATTAAGTATTCAATAAAAACAGAAATGCAAACGCAAAGGATGTGTTATGTAAAGATGTATCCCACAATTCTTAACGATTTTTCTTGTACTGATTGAAAAACTTGCAAATGAATTTTAAATTGATTTCTTAATCTGGCAACGTTTACTTAAAAGTGCAAACAAAAGGGAATAAGCCAAAATCATTTCTATCACTATAGCCTTTGAGTATTTAAGTCAGCATCAGAAATATAAGGCAGTCCTTGAATGAATGTACTCTCCTGGAATAATTCATGAAAATCGTATGAAACAAAAAGAAAATGCATTTGAATTCATTGAAAAGAGAGCCATGAGTTATAAAACGCAATATTCTACTTCACCCGGATAACTGAAATGATTCGCATGCTCCATTCCAACAGTGGCTGTACTAAAATATTTCCTGAACCTGGGAGGAAAATCCTCCCTCATTCGTCATTTGAGGAAACGCAACACACATAGAAACAAGGTCGAACAATGTATGTATATCATGAGTTCCACTTGTGACTCGTTGGCAGTGCATTTACATCCCGACCACCTCTCTAACAAATAAGAACTTCCCTTAATCTATGACAACCAAGTGATAACCGCATCCACTGATGATACGCTCAGTGGGCGTATACATTAGAATAGCTCAAAATTCTTCGTATACACATCCGTAAATTGATTAAATATCATTAGACTAAAATGTAGATAGAAAATAAGATGCCAACATAACTTACCATATTTGACCCAAGATTAATGGAGATAATTGTGACTGCAAAAAGAAACCTTTAGCTTGCGCACCGGTCACGTATCCATTCTGTGGCTGTAGGGCCTTGAATTGCTCCTGATACCGGAGTTTCTCCCGCTGGGTGATAACCCACGGGTCAACGGCAGCACTCATCCTCGCAACCCCTTTTACTGTGACACAGGGACAAACAAATCACGTTACGGTTGCGTACGATTCCTCGTCCTCCCTACCTATGACCTACACACAAAATCGTTGAGTAATTTGGACGCACAATCCAGAAATATTGCTCCAGCGTATTAACCAATTCGTATGCCCGTTTGTTGTTGTTTCTCCTTTTCACCCTTCTTATTAGAATTGCTTGTAGAATGTAGATACCGTCGTCGTAGCCAAATCTATGACTGAAATCCTTCGATTTTTGAATTAAATCTTGATTCTACATCACAAATTTAATCACTGTGAGCTTCGAGTAGCCCTACAAAAGCACCTTTTGGAATACATTATCATGAATCAAGAGAATTCTTCGATGGCAAAAATCCTACACTCAAATATTTCAGTAACTTTGAAAAGTCGATAAAATTTTTATCACTTGACGAGTAAGTGAAACAGAAAGGAAAAAAAAACGGCCACAGCAAGAATGAATTTTAATCCGCTGAGTTTTATGTGTCACTGTTGGTAATTTTTGGCCGGATCACTCACTTTTCGGACAAGAGTACGGACACGGTGGAAATGAGAATTTAAAATAATGATTTTATACTGCGGGTGTATTTAAAAACTCCTCAGAAGAAGAACGAAAAAATTTTGTCGATTAGTTGCGGAAACGTCACTTTTTGATCAATAGTAAGTCGAAGGAATTCGCGTTGCCAATCATACGAAAAAGTAGATGTCACTGCGCCCTCCCCCCTAGCGTGTGATAGTAGAAACAGTCATTTTACCGTTTCGACATTACTTCGAATTGTAAAAATATGAAAATTTAAAGAGTGTTAAGTATTGTCTCTTTAGGTAAAATAAATTTTGCTCGGATATATTTTTTGCTTGTTTTTGTCTTCCTGGTTTTTTATTTTTCGAGCATTCCTCTACTATTAAACACAAAATGAGTTAACGTATATGCGGAAGGAGCGACCAGAGGCAGAGTCCGTAGTCTGACATAAAGGGCGGTCCATGAACTACTTGACGTTTTTGTCGTATGTATCACCCCGACCTACCCTAACGATTTTATTGAAATTTCAATTATATAAGCCATTTACTTTGGAAGGGACTTAAATTCATTTATTTTAAAGTTGAAATATGTGTCTTTGTGTTTTAATAAAACGTGTTCACACTAGAGGCATGCAAAATGAAAACGAAGTCAAGATGTCAAGTAAATTCTTTTTCCACATATGTAAAGTTGAAGCATCGGCAATTTGAACATGGAAGGATAAATGGTTGACCAATGCCTTACAATAGCGCACCATTTTACGAATAACATCACGTACTTTGTCTGGTTAGCATCATTGTTTTACCGAGTTCACAATTTGGTGGATCATACAGAAATTTAAAAGCACTGGTCTCTGATGATGATGGGCTCCGCGATAGTATAGTGGTTAGTATACCCGCCTGTCACGTGGGAGACCGGGGTTCGATTCCCCGTCGGGGAGCCCCTGGCGCAAGACTAATGACCTTGCCCGGAAAAAACAAATCATTATGGAAAATTTAACAAGCCTCAAGACTTGCTAAATAAGGCCAAGACCGGTTCCCGGTTGTAGTGCCGATGATGATGATGATGATGATGATGATGATGATGATGATGATGGTCTCTGATGAACGCGGCCTCGAAAGCACGTCTCCGTCTAGGCCATACCATCGGGAATATCGCTGCTCCACGATCCAGAAAAGACTCTACTCATATGGCTCAAAGATAGAAACCCTGATGTGCCTCTTGCTAGCGAAACAAAGCTATACCAGAGGTATAAACTAGGGCATAAAGATTTTAATATTGTGACGCATATGACAATCAATACTAGAATATTCTAGAAAGTCCGAAACAAAGTACTAGAATATTTTAATAAGTACTGGAAAACTGGAGACTAGGAGCAATAGAAAAGTCGAGACTATGGAGCGGACGGAAACGAAACACCGAATCAGAATGAGGAAAAACGGTATAAATACGTCGCACGCAGATCAGGAAGACAAGTAAGAAGTGAGAAGTAACCAGTGAAAAACGCGATAAGTGCGGAAGCGATAAGTCAAGAAATCGTTAAGTGTACGGTAAAAGTAACGGTTGTTATTAACGGACTAATAAAATGTTACATTAATTAAAAATCGATTTAATGGCTCTATACTATTAAAAATAATTAATCCAGCGAACCCTAAGCTCGCAACAATTGGTGTCAGAAATTATTATTATTATTTACTGGCCTGTAGGAACCCGGAAGTTCATGACCTCACCGACTGGGCTCCGCCATTGTTCCCTGTCCTGTGCGCTCTCCTTCCACGTTCGATCATCCGATCCGATCTCCTCGAGGTCCAATCTAACATTGTCCTCCCATCTCAGTCGCGGCCGTCCTGTCGGTCACTTCCCCGTTAGTTTGCCGTCAAGAATTCTATGCACGGTCCTATCTTCGCCCATTCGCGCTACGTGTCCGGCCCATCTTAATCTTCGGGACTTGATTACTCTCACTATTTTCAGGTTTGCGGTATAGCTCTTCCAATTCGTGGTTGTGAAGTTTCCTCCATTGTCCTGACTCCTCGTCATATTTACCGCCAAATATACACCTTAAAACTTTATTCTCGAATACGCGGAATTTGTTTTCTTCCCGTTTTGTGAGAGCCCATGTTTCGCATCCGTATAGAGCAATCGGCATGGTTATGGTTCTATAGACACGGAGCTTTATATTACGTGATAGCAGTTTGGATTTTAATAGTTTACTGGCTGCATGCCAACTAGCGTTGCCGGATTGTAGTCTTTTGTTAATTTCCTTCGACGTTTCGTTTCTGGTCGTCAGTATCGTTCCCAGATATTTAAATTCTTTGACATTTTCAAATATCTTGCCCTTGACTTTTATATGTGTTCTCTGAGGTCCACCTGCTCTCGTCGTAATCATGTATTTCGGTTTGTCTTCGTTTATTTCTAGGCCCACCTCTTCTGCTGCTTGCATGATGATTTCACAGTTTTTACTTATAGTTTCGAGATTATCGCCCAGAACGGCGATGTCATCCGCATACGCGAACATTGTGTGACCCCGTTCAAGGATGATCCGGTCGTGTTGTCGTCTTGTACCTATCTGATAACATACTCGAGGACAAGGTTAAAAAGGCATGGTGAGAGGCCATCCCCTTGTTTTAGTCCGTCCTGGATTTCAAATGGTTCTGAGAGGAGGTTTTCTATTCTAACTCGCCCTTTGTTTTCGTTCATGCAGATTTGAATGAGGGCGGCATATTTTTTCGGGAACCCCAGCTCAACCACAATATGTTAGAGTCTTTGCCTTGCGACTGAGTCGTAGGCTTTTTTGAAGTCCACGAACAGTTGGTGAACCGTCTCTCCGTATTCCCACTTCTTTTCCAGCAGTTGCCTTATTGTGAACATCTGGTCGCTTGTTGACCGGTTCCGACGGAATCCGCATTGGTAGTCTCTCAATATTTCTTCTGCGTACGGTGTGATTCTTGCCAGTATGACATTTGTTAATATTTTGTATGTGATGGGAGCAATGATATTCCTCTGTAATTTTCGCAGTCAGATCTGTCGCCTTTTTTGAAAATGGGGCGACTATTGAGGTTTTCCATTCTTCCTTGTCCCATATTATTTTAACCAGTTGGTGGATCTTTCGAGCGGTTGCCCCTCCTCCATATTTCACAAGCTCTGCTGGTATGCAATCGATTCCGGGGGCCTTGTTGTTTTTCAGTCGATTTATCGTGTCTACAACTTCGTCGAAAGAGGGCTCTGGGATCTGGGGCTCGGCTGTATGTACGTCTGGTGCGTTTATTTGTGGTTGATGGGTGCGGATATTGAGCAGGTTTTCAAAGTACTGCTTCCATCTTGTCACGATATTTTTTGTTTCTGTCACCAGACAGCTGTTTGTGTCTCGGATTATTTTGGTTCTCCCTCGGTAGCCATTTCTAATTGAATTTATGCCGGCATACATACCTCTGCTGTTCTTTGCTCTGACATTTTTTATGATTTTTTCGATCCGAGTCTTCTCCCATTCGCGTTTTTTGCGTTTGAAAGTCAAGTTGTTTCTTTCCGAATTGTCGCGTATCTTACTGCGTTGACTTCATCATATGCTTCTAAGTGGATCATTCTGAGGCCCTGCACTCATCGTCAAACCTAGGGTTGGACTTAGTTGTTTTCTTAAATCCTAATACCTCTTGGGCTGTTTGTTTGATTGTGTCTCTGATTGATGTCCATTTGGTGTCCACACTATTGGCTTCCTCTTCCTCACTACTGTCATTCTCTAGGATGCTAAATCTATTCGTTAGTTCGTCTTGATATTCCGCCCTTTTACGTAGGTCTTTTAGTTTATCAATCTTGAACTTTTTATTCGTCTCCCGTGACTGTCCATGTGGGTTTGCTGCAAGCCGACTTTTAATTTTGCCCATCACTAGAAGGTGATCGAAGTCGCAATCTGCTCCTCTATATGATCTTACGTCAAAGATATTCGAGTGGTGTCTTTTGTCTATGAGGAAGTGGTCTATTTGGTTACGCGTTACGCCGTCGGATGATATCCATGCGGCTTTATGGATTTGCTTGTGTTTGAACATCGTGCTTTTCATTACCAGATCTTTTGACGCTGCGAACGTAACGGGTTTTTCGTGGGATTGTATTTTGTATATTGGTTATTCATTTTTGATCCCACGAGACTTGGGGTTTCAAATAGTCCGCCACATCAGAGCCCCGTTTTGCTGTGGTAAGGTCTGCTTACTGCTCTGATTCGACCCGGTGTCAGAGAGGCGGCGTTATAATACAGCCGGTATACCCCTGGCTGCAAACCATCCAATGGGCACGGTGACGCGTAACACCCTGGATTAGGGGTGGTAGATCTTTGTGTGTTACTCCTCGCTAGCCTGTCTGACATGGGTGACCCTACTGGAAAAATATGCTTCTGTCAGCATAGCCTGGGTGATTTATTGTAATTTAAGCCCCCGCACCACGTCAAGGTTTCTACCAAGCACGGGGTGTCAGAAGTGGGATGAATTATTGGTGAAGTAAATAAGTCTGTAAAAGTGTGTTGTGATGATGTCAGATGGACATTTGGAGGATCTTCGCATTCCTGAACTGAAGAAGGAACTCCAGGACCAGAACTGGATAGCAGAGGACAGAAGCAAATTCTTCGAAAGCGTCTGCAAGCAGCAATGGAGGAAGGGGGTATCGATGTCGACACATATGTTTTACCATTGTCAGACTGTCCGGATGAAGAAGAAACAGCGAGTCAAGATGGTGCCAATGTATCGGAGAAGAATTCGCCACAGTTGGACATTTCGGAGATGTTCAGGGTGATGAAGACAAAAATGGACGCGCAAGCTGCAGATCTTAATGCAAAGTAGGATGCTCAACATTCAAAATTCGACGCCCAAAATTCAAAATTCGGCGCACAAGCTGCAGATCTGAATGCGAAACTGGACCCAAACGCAGTAGATAAAATGTAATTTTCAAACTTTAAGGAAGAAATTCAGTCAAAAATTCGAAACCAAGTAGAAAATCTGGATCTAAAAAACGAAGCTGAATTTAAGAAAGTCACTGATGAAATAATAGGAATCGAAAAGAGACTTGAGTGTGTTGACAGAAATAAGACATCACCTAGCAATCAACATGACTACAAAGATACAAGACTGCAACCGCCAACCTTCGATGGAACGGGACCCTTCTCCGTATTTATACGTCAGTTTGACGCCGCGGCCAATTATAATAAGTGATCGGACGAGCAAAAGTCAACATCACTAATCTTGTCACTCCGCGGGGCGACTACAGAATTGCTACAAACCATACCAGCAGAGAAGCAAACAGATTTCCAAGCGGTAAGAGACGGCCTTGAAGCTAGGTATGGAGACAACCACATGCAGCAGGTCTACCGCATGCAACTGCGGAGCAGAATGCAGAAACCTGGAGAAAATCTTCAACAGTTGCAGGCAGACATTGAGCGATTGGCAAACTTGTCTTATTCAAATATGACTAAGGAATTTCGGAACGAGGTAGCAATGGATGCATTTATAAACGCACTCCAAGATCGGGACTTGCAACAGACCGTTCGTTTGGCGGGAAAGAAGACGACTAATGAAATACTGGCGTTCGCGTTGGCTTATAAATCTGCTAAACTGGCTACCAGGAGTACATATAGAGTCCGAGAAATGTACATCGAGGAATGTTCCTGCCAAAGAATCGGGCATGTACAACGGAGAACCTCGAGGCCTGATATGAAGTGTTGGACATGCGGCGTAGTGGGCCACATCGCTGTTGACTGTAGGAAACGTCGACGAATGAATGAAACATCAAGTGAGAATTGTTGTTCATGCGCTAATCATAAGAGGAGACTATCAACGGACCAACCTGAGGCCAAGACCTCGGGAAACTTATAAGGGCAGACTTTACGGGGCGAAAGTCGCCTGGTGGAATGTGCAGCCCCAGCATCGTAAATGTATCACAACTCCAACGGGATAACCAGAGTTTGGTTATAACTACGATTGTTAATGCAAGGACAACAACAGTGACAATCTACACTGGAGCAACGAGATCCATAATTCGGCCGGATGTCGTCGGCAAAATAACCCTTAATAAAAATAGAAGATACGCTTTGAGGATTGCCACAGGAGAATGTTCTACAGTCTACAGAGAAGTCGAGAGCATAATAGTGCTGGGCAATATTTCCATCTCCCACAAATTTTTGGGTCGCCGATATTACGGACGAATGCATTCTTGGAATGGATTTCATGAAGGAGCACCAAGTTATTCTAGATATCGGGCAAAGAACACTGCGAACTGGTAACTTGGAGGTTGCTATTACATTGCAGGACGAACAATTGCGAAGATTGAAATGTTATGTGCGTGAAGAGGATGAGATCCCAGCTCGTTTGGGCTCGGTAATTTGGACCAGTCTCGAGAGTGATCCCGGTGACAATCGATTTTACATCACCGAGGCCGTACAAAATCAGCGTAAGGGGAACATCCTTGTTGGGAAAGACCTTATCGATGCGAAGAAGCACATCGTACCCGTCAGAGTACTAAATGCGTCCAAGGAGCCGATCGCAATAAGAAAAGGAGAGGTAATCGCAGAATGTGCACCCGTGTCAATGATAAGCTCAATTCAGACAAGGGGAGAAGACCATTCAATTCAACCAATCCTGTATGGTTAATAAGTTGATGTCCCAGAAAATCGAATTAACAGACAGAGAAAAGACAAGCGTTAAATCACTCCTGAACGATTTTTCTGATATTTTTGTGACAGGAAATGATAAATTCGGACGCACCGGTATAGTTAAACATCGCATTGACACGGGTGAGTCAAGACCTATAAGGCAGCCACCTCGTCGACTACCGTTGGCCAAACAATCAGAAGTAGGCAACATGATTCGAGAGATGGAAGAACAAGGGGTCATCGAAAAATCATCGAGCCCATGGGCTTCGCCGGTAGTTCTCGTCAAGAAGAAAGATAGGACAACTAGGTTTTGTGTCGACTACCGCCGGTTAAACGACGTTACAAAGAAAGACAGTTACCCACTTCCTCGAATCGACGACACACTAGATACCCTTTCTGGAGCTCAGTGGTTCTCAACATTGGACCTAAAAAGCGGTTCCTGGCAAGTGGAAGTGAAGGAGGAGGACAAGGAGAAGAAAGCGTTTACTACCGGAAACGGACTTTATCAATTCAACGTGATGCCTTTTGGATTGTGTAATGCCCCAGCGTTCGAGCCAACGCATCCGGATTTTATGCAGGCGATAACGTGTGGCTTTATAACCCTCATCGGCAAAAAGGAAGGTCTCCGAAGTTGCAGCAACATTGGGAAGGACCGTATAAGATTCTCACAAGAATTAAAGACTTTGTCTATAGGATTCAGCGAACACCGAACGCCAAGATGAAAGTGGTACATCGTGACCGACTGGAGACTTTTGTTAACCCAGGAGACCAGTGAACTTAGTTCGGGACGAACTAATCTAGGCGGAGGGTCGTGTGACGCATATGACAATCGGTACTAGAATATTCTAGAAAGCCCAAAACAAAGTACTAGAATATTTTAGAGAGTACTGGAAAACTGGAGACTATGAGACTAATAAAGTGTTATATTAATTCAAAGTCGATTTAACGGCTCTTATTTATAAAAAATAATTAATCCAGCGAACCCTAAGCTCGCAACAATATAATAAACGGCAACGGCAAAAAAATAAAAAGTCGATCATTCGTCGTTAAACTATTGAACGGGAATGATAGAAATTTCACAACTTATCACTTTAAGTTTAAAAAAAACTAAATAATAATAGAAAAAATCAACAACGAAAATCAAAAATAAAAAGGAAAAGACAAAACTGAAACAACGTCAACAACCAACAGCAAGCTGAACAGCGGAGCACAAGGCTCAACACCCCCTGCAACCTGCCACCGGGATTCAGCTATAGAGGCCGCTCCACGGTCAATACAAATAAGTCCTTTACTTACCTTTAACCCATAACAATCCCCTTCGCTTACTACAATATATTGTGGTTAATTAGATATTGAATTTCTACAACAGAACCTACTCACTGTTTGTTGGCTGTCTGGTAGTCCTTTCTATGTGGTCCGGAGTTGTACACCTCTGCAAGCCAAGAGTTTTAGGTGACGATGTAGTCCTTGTTGCTTAAATGCACAGTTTTGTGGTATTTGGGTGTATTGTACTTGTTTCGGTGTTTGAGTACCAACCGTTCTACAGTTCACATCGATGAAAATTACTTCGAAATTCGCAGAAGAGCAGACGCGATTGGTGGTGTGCTTGGATTGGAATAAGGTTCTGGGAATTGTACGGAAATTTGGTTAAACAAATTACCGGAAGTTATAATCATTAAATGCATTTGACGATATGCATTATGATATTAGGAGAATTTGTGTTTATGTATGATAAATGAACATCTGGTTCAATTTGAGTCCTGTGAGTAGGGCGTTATAATATACTCGCAGCTAGGCCGGCTTGTCGTAAGAGGCGAATAAAGGTCGAGTGGTAGGTGGGGTGTCAACTCCCTGTCGCCCGGTAAAATACCATCCCATCAAGCTATAGGCTCCGTGAAATGGCCTGGAGAAATCCGTGGTCACCGGAGCTTGGTTGATGGACCGGTTCGAGAAAAGGTTGGTTTAAGTGGTAGTCGGTCCCAAGGTGAGATACCACCCCGTCACGCTGTACATTCCGCGATATCGTTGAGAGAAATCCTCGACGGTGTTTCAGATGAGTGGCTGACGGCGGGACTGCCACGGAGATAAATCATGATGGTACTCTGGCGGATTTGTGTGTCGTTTTCAAATGTTTGATGATGCAGTGTTCCGCCGAACACTGTTAACCGCAGAGGAAAATACACAAGCGGAGCAAAACACGGTGGCAAAGGAAGCGACGAACTACCTTTAGGTGAACCTGGTCTGCTTATTTTACATAAATAAAACACGAACGGGCTCCTCGATAGTATAGTGGTTAGTATACCCGCCTGTCACCCGGGAGACCGGGGTTCGATTCCCCGTCGGGGAGCCTCTGGCGCAAGACTAATGACCTTGCCCAGAAAAAATAAATCATTATGGAAAATTTAACAAGCCTTAGGACTTGCTAAATAAGGCCAAGACCGGTCCCCGGTTGTAGTGCCGATGATGATGATGAAAACACGAACTATTTTTTAGTGTACACTTTTGTTTATTAACATTGTTTTTAATTCCGAGTTTACATCAAGTCACTATCCGTATTAAGTACTCCTGACGCTTTTACTGTAAGTTAACTTACGAACTTTGGACACACGTTAACTCGCCTTTCTCTTTATTTTTAACTTTTAAGTCGCGGTTACTTCTACTAGTGTATTCGTCTCGCGGTTCGATCTCCTCGGTGGGGTTCACTGTCCTGCTGCTCGACTATGCGATGCGAATCTTCGATATAGACTCTCCTGGTCCTTCGAAAGAGACTTCTCGTCCCGATGGCTATCAAAATCAGACTGACTGGGGATGGCAGGTGTAGCGATTCTAACAGATACACACGATTCACAAGCGAAATAGTGAAGAACACGAACGAAAAATCGAATAAGAAAAATACATCAGAACCGTATACCAAGCGATAAATAACAAAAAAAAATAATTCACACCAGTGGAATATAATCGAGTTTGGAAACCAAATTCTAAACACGGTCAGTGGCCCGGTGTGTAACGCTTAGGTAAAATTTTGTTCGTGATTCGAGCTGTCATAGCGTCAGTTCGAATCACACGATCTTCTTCACTATTATTTCAAACGCTATAATTGGTGACTACGACGTGATCTGTACACACCGCATAGCATACACTTTCCATAGTAAAGCAGAACTTCACACACGGTTACGACTTCCGCATAGAGCACAGCCTCCGACGTTTTCTCGTTTCTCTCTCTCGTTCGTCCGTCGTCCGCATACGAATCTGATTCTAACGAAGTTACTGCGGAGGGAGTGGTGTGGCGACTCTAACAGATACACATACAATTCACAAGCAAAATAGTGAAGAGCGCCGAACGAAAAATCGAATAAGAAAAATACATCAGAACCGTATACCAAGCGATAAATAACAAAAAAAATAATTCACACCAATGGAATATAATCGAGTTTGGAAACCAAATTCTAAACACGGTCAGTAGCCTGGTGTGTAACGCTTAGGTAAAATTTTGTTCGTGATTCGAGCTGTCATAGCGTCAGTTCGAATCACACGATCTTCTTCACTATTATTTCAAACGCTAGAGTACCTTCTGATATAAAGAATTCCGGAGGTAAACTAGTTTCCCATTCGGATCTCCGGGGGAGACTATGTCAGGGGAAACACCATGCAGATATTATGATAAATAACCGAACTTTAAGAAATTCTACATCGCATAATCAAGCTCTCTCTCGAGGCTCTGTTGACGTTCGACTGGTAACGGCATTTTGCAACATCAGGGGCGTCGGTTTCACCTATATGAATGTAAACGCCGTACACCAATGTTTGCAAACAGCGAAACCTGATATCCTTTCCCTAGCCGTGACCCAGGTCGATTCGTCACCTGATTCGACATATCTTCGTTGCTCAGAATACGACTTACATTTGAGATTCCGTTTTAAGGGCGGAGTCTGGGTCTTCGCCCGGTCCGATCTGGCTTGTCAGAGGATGGAGGCTTTGGAACCCAATAATATGGACATCACATATGGTTGAGGGTCGTGCTGAGAAATTCTATTAAATTCCTTTGTTGCCTTTACCGCTCCCCCAATTGTTGATCGAATAGCCATATTTTTCGAACATCTTTCACGTACCATCGACTGGATACAGATTATCCGCCCGGCTTCTGAAATTATCGTCCTTGGCGATTTTAATGTACACAATTCCGGCTGATTGGTGCACTCCAACAGAATCGACGAGGCTGGGAGGCTGGAGGAGATGTTCGCTGTAGTTATTATTTAAAATATGTAAAACAATTAAATAAGGGTAAGAAAAGGGAACGGGACTTACTTGGGGCTTAGTTCTTGAACGGACCTCTTCGTCGGTCGTCGTTGCTACTGGTTTCCGGTTGCAGGTGGTGGAGCGTCTTGGTCTCCCTGCTGTTGTAGCTCCAGGTAATTAAATGCGTTTACAGATTGTAAGTGACTTGGGAATCTATTTGGAGAACTTATGTTTTTCCTTTTTCTCGATGAAGTTGTTTGACTTTTAATCCAACGTTCTTCTTTGTTAATTTAGTTTTAATTGAACTTTATTTTATATTTTCAATTTTTTTAGCAATTTTTCGTTTTTTTTTTTTTTTGTTTGTTGGCAGAAAAATCTGTAAACTCAAGTTTACTGGCCTTGATCTTTAATTTTTCTCAATGACGTTTTTAATATTTTATTCGGCGCCAACGCCGTTTTTTATTATTTTTCTCTCCCAAATAGAATTTGCCTAAAGTAGTTTAAGCAAATTAGCTACTTGACGGCATTGATTTCATTTACAGGTAGAGAGGGGAAATTTGAGGAAATTAGTCGGTGTTGGGCGAGGACATGGACGCGAGGTCCATAACACTGTTAGCCACAACTTGACCCAACTCGTGGAGGCACCTACGCGAGTGCCGGATACCCGAGGTGATTATGCGAGCACCGTGAATCTGTTTTTGACATCCGAACCGAGTATTTATACCGTAGAGGTTTCTGTCCCGCAAGCACTAGAATTTCAAGCGAATAATCGGCCTAGACAGCTTCGCCATGTATAGAAGTATGGGGCTGCTAACTGGGACGATTTGAGAGATTTCTTCGCATCCTTTCCATGGTCGGAGGTGTGCTTCGGAGACACCGGTGTTAACATTGCACGGAGTCGGTCACAGAGATTATTCTTCTCGGGACGGAGATCTACATTCCGCATTCCATTAAACGAAGTTCATCTGATAAGCGTTAGTTTTGTAGTGCAACAACATATCCATGAAATGACCATAAACAATAATCTCAACTGAATCAGTTGCCCTTGTCACAATTTGCACTTCTCAAGTAACCAGCATTCGTTGTTTACAATAAATTCAAGGTCAACTCATTTCATTGAGTAAAACAAAGGAATTGCTCCAGTTACGATTTGAAGGAATCAGATGACAATCGTTTGCGAATTTGTCATTGGCAAGTGATTCACGAATTAATTGGGTCAACTCATGTCATTGTTCTTTCGCTATACGGTGATATGATATTAAGTAGCATAATAAGCAAAATTGTATGAGTGATGTTCCAATTAACTATTTTATAGCATGCTAAGCAATATTTGTATGAGTGAATAAGGAATTGTGTAAATAATTGAATGATTGATTGGGAGTATAAATACCCCAGCATTTTATGGAATAAATTAATCAAAAACCAATTGGCTTTGATTCAATAACTGCGGCGCTCTATGCCATCATATTTCAGCGAGCTGCGCTTTGTACAGCACCGATAGGAAAAATAGCATATTTAGTCAAGTTGTCTTGCTAGATTTAACATTAAGACACAACCCCCAAAGCCTAAAACATTACATGGCGACGCTGCCATAATCCCCTATCATTTACAAACATTACAGTTTGATAAAAAATGCGCGCAGATTACAGCGGCAAAAAATAGAGCTTTTAAACAATGCCGCTCTAATCCCAGCGAGGTGAACAGAACGAATTTTGTCAGAATCAGAAACGCGTGTAACCAGGCGATTGATACCGCGAAGAAGGCCTACAACGACACAGTGACCAATAAACTCCTTGAGTGCCCAATTGGTTCGCGTCCCTTCTGGTCAATGGCAAGGGCTGTCAACAGTAACTTTGGTTCTTCCTCTTTTCTTCCGTTGGTGACGGGCAGCGGGACGTTAGTCACAAATTCAAGGGATAAAGCAAATTTGCAAATTTATTTTCCGCGAACTCAAAGCTCGACGCGCCTCTTTTGGAGCCACCTGTGTTCGCGCCAGTACGGTCTTCCATGCGGGATGTGAGGTTCCGTCCGTGTACTGTTCAACGCATACTACGTGGACTGGACTGTAGGAAGGCAACCGGCCTGGACGGAATACCAGCAATAGTCCTTAAGAACTGTGCTCCAGAACTTTCGTGGGCTTTTGGCAGACTCTTTCGCTTATGTTATGAACAAAGGCCCTTTCCTACCCGCTGGAAAATCGTTTGAGTTCAGCTAATGCCAAAGAGGGGAAAAATTGTCTCCCACAAAGCTACCGGCCGATAACATTATTGTGTATGTTATCTACGGCGAAGGAAAAGGTCATCGATGCCGAGTTAATTAAGTATTTGAAGTGCAACGGACTTCTGAATGGTCGTCAATACGGATTCCGTGACAGGCGGTGCACATGGGAGACCTTTTGACCTTTATAAGCGATATATCCACATCTGCGATTGAGGGGCATAGAGAGTCAAGGGTGGTCGCATTGGTTATATCCAAGGCTTTTGACCGCGTCTGACATGGGGCATTACTGAGCAAACTTCGTTCATATGGACTTTCCCAGCGGCTTTGCGACTGGAGGAAAAGCTTCCTCGAAAATCGATCGATCCGGGTTGTTGTGGACGGCGAGTCTTCGGGTCTGTATCCTATTAATTCCGGCGTACCTCAAGTACTATTTTGGCTCCAACCTTGTTTTTGCTTCACATAAATAATTTGTTGGAGACAACGAAAACAAAGTGTTCAGTTTTGCGGATGATAGTACGCTCGTTTCCTCTTTTTCGAGTGATCGGCTGATTAGTGCAACAACGTCGTAACAGCTGAAATGTAGACAGATTGACTCTCTTCTGTCGGGATCTAGATAAAGTAGTGGGGAAATGCCAATGTCTTCGACTTCAATGCAACGAAGACACAGTACACAACATTCACAAAGAAAAATGGATCATCTATTCCACAGCTGATGATGAATGGCCACGCCCTCGAATCTGGGCAAAGCTTGAAGATACTCGTCATCACGGTCAGTGGGAATGTATCGTGACATGAACACGTGTCGAATATAGCCAGGTCGGCCTTTGGAAAACTGAGTAATCTTTTTAGAGCCAACAATTTTTTACTCCGGCCCAACTTCTTCTTCTATATAAATCTCAAATTAGACCCGCGCTCGAATATTGCTCTCATGTTTGGAGCTCTGCTCCTAAGCACACCCTAGACCTACTTGAGAGAATACAAAGACGGGTGATGGGCCTGATCGGCAACTCGGCGCTGAAAGCGGGAGCTCAGTCGCTATCATATCGAGGCGCGTAACTGACCTCTGTCATTTTACAGATATTGTCACGGGTACTGTTTACTGTTTACAGATATTGTCACGGGTACTGTTCTTCGGAGATTCGTGGCATTGTTCCGCGCAATTCAGTTTGTGTGCGCTCCAAGAAACAATGCGACAGATCGCACCAGTTTGCGGTTCATTTTCCGAGGGCGCGATGACCCCTGCATCAGAACTCGTTCCGTTATAGTGAGGGAAGGATGTGGAACTCCCGCGCGAGTGTTCACGGAGCGTTACCACCTGCAACTGTTCAAATAGAACTGCAACAGTTATTTGGTGGCATCTAGGAGCGCCGAGTCGAGGCTATAGGTTCGCCTCTTCCGAGAGAAGTATATTAAAAAAAAATTCTCTAGACATGTTCATGTAGTTTAAGAATTTTTTTTTTTAATTTCGCAGGGTCAAAACTGTTCAATATATTTTCTGATCCCCGGAGCAACTTTTTTAAATCACGTTTTTTTCAATCGCCGTGTGTGGCGATTTTGTATTTTTTGAAAAAAAAAATCATCTTAATACATATATAAACATGCCGTAAACTTCGTTATACAGTGTTATACAATAGGGACTTGACAACTTTGAATTTAATTTGTGAACGCACCCTTTCACTAATCATCGAACTGACACTGTCAATTTATTCGGTAAACTTAACATTTTCATCATGGTTAAGTACACGAACGAACAACGTCTGCAAATTATAAAAATTTACTACCGAAAAAAAGTTGTCAAGTCCCTATTGGAAAACCCTATATTAATAAAACATTTTTTCCTATCCAAAAAACAAAACCGAAGAAATAGTCGAGTTTCGAGTCTCTACAGTGGTATAAGCCCTTAGGTTAGGAAAACTAATTATGCCAGCAGCACTTCTCATGGTTGTGTTTACGTTTGTTTAAATGTGTGTATGATTGCGTGGACGCAAAATTACGTCTGTACTTAAATTTACGTAATTTTTGTAAATAAGAATTTTTTTTTCTTTCTTGTAACGTAACTGTGGGGCGTTATAGGCGGATTGTGCCAGCACGGGCACGGGTTCGCCAATATTCCACTGGGGACACACGAGAAAGTCGAAAAGTGTCAAAATAATAAAACGCTGTCTCCAATTACACTCCGTTAAGTAGGTCCGATTTATTAACAACTGTAGGTTAGATTTTGGTGACAATTGTATTTTATTCAGTAGCTAATAAGATAGACAACAATTCAAATACACTTATTTTTATTTTCACTTCTAATCAATCACACTTTCGAGCTTATTATCCAAATGGCGCTCTTAAGTTGGACAAAACAGCTCATCGGGTGCCGGCGAGATGGGACGTACAAAAACCGTCTTATGAGCCGTGGCAATAGTTTCTCGAATATACTATATACATCGGTTCCGAAATAAGCATTCGACACACTGAATGCAAACGAACAGGGCGTAGCAGTCGAGGATGACTGTTGAATAAAATATTCCTGTCGGATTATTGTTTATGTGACAAAGCGGAAGGCGATTATCTTAATGTCTGAAATACTGTCTGTAGCACTATCTTCACGTAATTTCGTTGTTTTAAATTTAAATCCGGGATCAAAAAGTGTGACAAAGAGAACGGTGCGCGTGATGTGTGCCCGGTGCGCGCACTAACTCGACTCGCTCTTCGTGCGCACTCTAACGTGTATGAAACTCGACTTTGTCGCGACTCGACTGCAGTGTTACTCCTGTGGTTGTGCACCGTTTGCCGGGTGGATTTCGACTGACTAATTACTAGCGAGGAAAAGTGCGTCGCGTCGTGGCACTGGAGTCATAGCTAAAATCAACTCAATGCCATTTACTAGGAACTTCGAAAAGGGTTGCTATGCCTGTATGTGGAATTTAGTTCCGGAGAATCATTGCCGTATAGGCTGGGTTGGATTCTTTGGTTGTGTGTACCGGGAAATTGGTTTCGGAGGCATAGCCAAGTATGGTCAAGGGTCTTGATCGTTGCGGTGGTCGTTTCGTGGAAAGGCGACGCATCATGCTGTTGGCTTGCCAGTAAGAGGGAATTGGTGTGGTTCTGCATGGTTTAGGAGGAATGGGAACCGCAATGGTTTTCGGGGGAAATTAGAATTGCTTGGTAATTTAGATAAGATATTAACCGAAGCGGTTTTTGGAAAAATGTGTGCGGCTCCATGTAGTTGATGGAGATGGTGAGTATTCGGTTGTAAATTTGGATATGCGTTTATTACAGAATATGATTTTCGGGGGAAATTAGGATTGCTTGGTTGCAAGCAAGGAGTATAATTTAGATAGAGAATTAACCGAAGCAATTTTGGGAAAATGTATGCGACTCGGTGTAGTTGATGGAGATGGCGAGTGTTTCGATGTAAATTGGATATGCGTTTATTACAACTTGGGAAATGGGTTCTTGGTAGGTTGAGCATGTGTGCAATTGCAGATTTGGGGACGGATGCTGTTGCATATTGGGATATGTTTTTGCATGTTGGGAAATGGGTTACAGGTTAGGTTAGGTTGACGCGCTGTTAGCGATCGAAATTGGTTGGCCTTGTGGGTTGGCTCTCCACGTGGTATAGAGAACCCCCACACAACCTAATATTTATAACCAGAAGCGGTCTAAAAGTTGCGACCAACGACACAGAATTTCGGAAGTAATTATTTCCAAATGTTGCTCGGTCGTAAACTTAACAGGATAAAAGACATGTAAAAAACCATTGACTGCCGTTTTTACATTGACAAATCATGAAAAATATGTAGGGTGCATTCGTTTTAAAATACAAAATTGTTATGTGCCCTTTGAAAAGCAGACAAGGTCTGCCGCGCTGTCTCCTTCCATACATCCTGCCACAAAGGCCTTTCCGGGCTGGCTCCTCTTCGCTAATTCGAGCTAGGTGTCCCGCCCACCGGAGTCTACCGAGCTTGATTTTTCTTACAATATTAGCTTCAAGGTAGATTGCGTACAACTCATGGTTGTAGCGTCTCCGGAATCCTCCTCCCTCACATACGGGGCTAACAATTCTCCTTAAGACCTTTCTCTCGAACGCGGCCAAGAGTTCAGAGTGCCTTTTATTGAGCACCCAGGTCTCGGATCCATACATGAGTACTGGTAAGACCATGGTCTTGTACAGTAGTAGCTTGGATGTTCTGGATAAATTTCGGGATTTAAAGAGCCTTGATAGACCATAGTAGGCTTTGTTGGATTTAATCAGCCGTTCGCGTATTTCTTCTTCCATATTGTTATCGGCTGATACTGTTGACCCAAGGTAGTTAAAGGATTGCACTACTTCAAATTCGTGCTCCACTACCCTGATAGTTTTACTAACGTTAGGTCTTATGTTCGCAGAAGTTGCCACCATATACTTAGTTTTCTCTCATTAATGTGCAGTCCCAGAGTCACGGATTGCTTTCTCCAACGCCAGGTTGAAGAGGAGGCAGGCCAGACCGCCCCTTGTTGGAGTCCATTATAGATGTTTATAGGTTTGGACAGCAATCCCACTACTTTTACTTTACTTGACTTTGTTACGTTGGTCATGGTCAACCTACAAAGTCGTATCAATTTGTTGGGAATGCCGAATTCTCTCATGGTATTATATAGTTCTGCCCTGGCTATGCTGTTGTAGGCGGCCTTAAAGTCTATAAATAGATGATATAATGGAATCTTAAATTCCAGACATTTTTCCATCGTCTGCCTACGGGTGAATATCTGATCAATCGCTGATTTGCCTGGGATGAAGCCACACTGATATTGACCAATGATGGCTTTAGCGTATGGGGCTATCCGATCTTGTAGGATAGAGGAGAGTATATTGTAGGCGGTACTCAGCAATGTTATACCCCTATAGTTGCTGCATAGTGTGATATCTCCCTTCTTATGTATGGGGCAAATTATACCGCGACGCCAATCTTCCGGCATCTCCTCTTGCTCTCATACGTGCACCACGATCTCATGAATTGCGTGATGTAACGCTGTCCCTCCTTGTTTGATCAGCTCAGCTGGTATGCCATCAGCTCCAGGGGCTTTATTTAATTTTAGCTGTCTAATGGCTTTTAATGTTTCCTCAATGCTTTGTGGCGGCAGCATTTGGTCTTGGTCTTGCATTGGTGGAGCCTCCAATTCTTCTGTGAGCTGACCATTTAGCAATTCATTGAAGTGCACTTCCCATCGCTCCAGAATGCCTTCAGGATCGGTGATCAGATTACCCTCTTTATCCTTGCAATAAGTGTAGCGTGGTGTGTACCGCGTCATACTGCGGATTATTTGGTAGAACTTCCGCGCCTGGTGCGGACCTCGCTCTCTACTTTTCTCTATTTCACAGACAAGGTTTTTTTCGCAGGCACTTTTCTTTTGTCTGTGAAGTCTTTTTTCAGATCTTCTGAGCTCTTTGTATTTCTCCTCGCGTACCCGCGTCCTATGAGTCTGCTGCATTGCCCGGTATGCAGCATTCTTACGTTCAATCGCTAGTTTGCACCCATCATCAAGCCAGTCGTTCCGATCTCTACGACTACTGCCTAAGATTGAATTGGTAGTACTAATGACAGTATTCTTAAGGCGTGTCCATTTCTCCCGGAATTCTGGCCCTGGGACTTACTCTCCCTCCGTCGAGCCCATCGAGGGCGAGTCTTAACGCATGACCAAAGGTGTTGCTGGGATTCCCATTGCGTAAGACAGCCGTGTTAATTCGAACTTGATCCGCGGATGCAATACGTCGCCGTAAGGCAATCCGTGCTCGGAAAACTGTACCAACAAGATAGTGATCCGAGTTGAAGTTGGCACCTCGGTACGTTCGTACCGTCATCAGGCTCGAGGAGTAGCGGCGATCTATCAGCGCGTGGTCAATTTGGTTGCGAGTGGCTCCATCAGGTGATACCCAGGTGGCTTTGTGGATATCTTTACGCTGAAACCTGGTACTTGCAACGGCCAAGTTTTTCGATGCTGCCAATTCGATGACTCGTAGTCCATTGACATTAATGTTCTCATGCAAACTATGGGAACCTGCGTAGTGCTTGGAAACCGGCTCCCGACCTATTTTTGCATTCAAATCCCCAAGAACGATTTTCACATCTTATCTTGGGCAGGCATTGAGGGCCCTCGACGTTCTCATAATATCCATCTTTTTCGTTGTCAGGGGATTCCTTTGTAGGTCCGTGAACGTTTATGAGGCTTATGTTCTTAAACTTGCCTCGCAAGCGAAGAGTGCATAGCCTTTCATTTATTGCATTAAAGCCGATGATGGCCGGCTTCAGTTTTTAGCTGACTAGAAAGCCTACCCCAAGCACATGGTGTTTTGCATGACAGCTGTAATAAATGTCATACTCTTTTCTTTAAAAACACCACTCCCCGTCCATCTTATTTCTTGTTATGCTCTTATGTCAGCCTTATATTCGGACAGGACATCCGCTACCTGCTGTGCAGCTCGAGCTCTGTATAGTGAGCGTACGTTCCATGAAAAAATTCTTAAATCATTTAGCCATTTTCGTTTCCGTGGTCGTCGTCGTGTATCCGGTCCATATCCGAGACTTGTTAAATTGTCAATAATAATTTGTTTATCCGGGCAAGGTTATTAGCCTTGCGCTAACCTTTCTCAGGATGTCGCTGCATGTATTGGTTCACTACTTGGCGGGTGTCAAAGTAGCTATCCAGGGGTGTCACGTAGAGACTGCATGTCAACTTGGATTGAACAGGGACAAGGATCGTCCTGGCCTTCGCCGGGTTGAAGGCAATCAGAGACGTTGCCCCGTATGTTCGCACCCGTCTAGTATATCACAGTCATTAAAATATTATCACTTAGAATAGGGTGAAATTTTTTAAGTTAACAATTGTTATATTATTATTTAATTACTGGTGAATGATCGTATTATATATATTTAGAAATGAACTTAATTTTATAATTCATTTTCAAGTCAATAAAATAACAATGTTCTTAAAGCAATGTCTACAGCGTTAATGCTAAAACTATGTCTCTAACTTCGATGTAAACACCAGTAATCGAAAATGGGTTTACACGTTTCACTAATGCGTTCATTTTGAATAGTTCTAGGTTATCCAAATGATCAAAGCATGTGTTACTTCGATTACATTTTTTGCGTGAAGAGGTTTGTGCGTAAATTGTTTAAATATTAGGTTATTAAAAAACAGAAGAAATGTCTGATTCCGATTCTCTAGATGACTCAGAAAACGAAATCAGTAATGAAGACGATGAATTATCTGAAAATGCATCAAAGGATGAGGGAGAGAAGGATGAAGCTGACACGTGCACTTGGGAAAGTTTGGTAAAACTTTATAATAGAGAATTCTGTTCACACGTGCAATTAACATACAATTTATAAATAGGGTTTAGTTGATGTATTAACTGAAGCATGTACTGAACTGAAATGGAAGTCTCCAACCAAAATACAAAAGGAAACCATCCCAGTGGCATTAGAAGGAAAAGATGTAATCGGTCTAGCTGAAACAGGTTCAGGAAAAACAGGCGCGTTTGCTTTGCCAATACTACAATCTTTGCTGGAGAATCCCCAGAGATATTTTGCTCTGGTATTAACTCCCACTCGAGAGCTTGCCTTCCAGATTTCGGAGCAATTTGAGGCGCTTGGTGAGTATTTCGATAAGTTAAAAATGTGATTACATTGTCAATGATGTTACTCTAGTTTTTGAACTAAATCATGAAATTAAAACATTCTTATTTCGTCACTACCTCTGAGACAATATGAAAGCAACAACCATTTCATTCTAGTTTCAACAAAATAGTACAAATAATTCACAACTCGTTTCAGGAAGTTCCATTGGAGTGAAATGCTGTGTTATCGTTGGAGGTGTGGATATGGTTTCGCAAGCGTTACAGTTGGGGAAAAAACCGCATATTATTATAGCCACACCTGGTCGACTGTTAGATCATTTAGAAAATACTAAGGGTTTCAATTTAAAGGCGATTAAATATTTAGTAATGGATGAAGCCGATCGCATCCTTAACATGGATTTCGAAATTGAGCTGGATAAAATTTTGAAAGTCCTACCAAGAGAGCGAAGAACATATTTGTTCAGTGCTACGATGACAAAAAAAGTTAAGAAACTGCAACGTGCTTCATTAAAAGATCCCGTCAAAGTGGAGGTGTCCAACAAATATCAAACAGTCGAGAAGCTTCAACAGTATTACATTTTTATACCAGTCAAATTTAAGGACGTTTACTTGGTACATATCTTAAATGAATTGGCAGGGAACTGCTTCATGATTTTCTGCAGCACGTGCCATAATACGGTGAGAACGGCACTTATGCTTAGGGCATTGGGCTTATCTGCTATTCCACTTCATGGTCAAATGTCCCAAAACAAGCGACTTGCAGCGCTGAATAAATTTAAAGGAAAAAACCGATCTATTCTCATATCGACCGATGTGGCTTCAAGAGGTCTGGACATTCCTCATGTGGACGTTGTTTTAAATTTCGATATTCCAACGCACAGCAAGGATTACATTCATCGGGTTGGTCGGACAGCTCGGGCGGGACGAGCCGGCAAATCTATCACATTTGTCACGCAATATGATGTTGAGTTATATCAACGGATAGAACATTTACTCGGTAAACAAATCCCAGAATATAAATGCGAGGAAGATGAAGTTATGGCATTGCAAGAAAGAGTCAATGAAGCGCAACGCACTGCCAAATTGGAATTGAAAGACATAGAGGAAAACAAAGGATCGAAGGGCAGATTTAAGAATAACAGTTTTGATGATTCGGAGCAGTTCGTCGGTGCGAGGAAACGGATGAATCCATCCGGGAAGGCGAAAGGCAAAAAGAACTGGAAAAAAGCTAAAACGTAATAATACATATTTAAATATACTATCAGCTAGACATGACATATAACTTTGTTTTAATTTATTGCTCAGTGTCACTGTGAAACTACTTCGTTAAGATTTTGTATCCTCGGTGGAGGACATAACAAAATAAGTAGAAGATAACTTGGATGCAATGAATCCAAATGTATTGATAAACTTTAATTATATAGCACAGCAATTCAGCCTACAGCTCGAATTTTCCTTTTTCCTGCAAGTGTTACGTTGCATTAGCTTCTGCATATAACTTATTAAATACAATGATAAAATGCGAATGACGACTGTTGAGACTTTAAAAAATCATAATATGCACAATGTACGATGTTTCTTTTATTCCAAATCAAAGGTTGTATTAAAAGATGCGAGGACTTATCTTCCTGATGTAACACCTCTACTAGAACCTTGGACTAGAATCTGGTCATACATGTCTCCATTCGATAAACAATTGAATTGAAGCTCCAGCCAGTAAAACTAAAAACTTGGACCGACAATACTGGTAAATGATGCCGATTGATATAAGTAGTTGCATAATCACCACTAGGTCGTGTGGGGAAGGTTTTAGTTAGTGCACCCGCATGGGCGCGAGGTCCACTAAACTCGCACAACTTCACAACTGCGGTCCTCTGGTATTAACTTCAACGGCGACGGTGTCCCAAGCGAAAGAGAAATAAAAACACCTTGGTTTCTTTTTATTAAGTTATGTTCTTTTATTGGGTTCCGTAACAGGAAATAGTTCGTTGATACAAAACACTGAATCATTTAATTTGCTTAACTGAATATATTAAGTAAGTGTTCCTTTTTTATTTGAGTTCTGGAGACAAGATATAATTCATTGGTACGAACACTGAGTCATTTAATTTGCTTAACTGAATATATTAGGTAAGATGTTCTTTTTGTTGGAGTTACAGTGACAAGATGAAATTCATTGATACAAAATACTAAGTCTCTTAATATTGCTTAACTGAAAATATTAGATAAAACGTTCCTCTCACTTGAGTTCTGGCGGCAAGATGTAATTCATTGAAACAAAACTCTAAGTCGTTTAATATCGCTTAGTTGCAGTTCGCGAGCACAACTTAACACATTAAGTTATGTTGGGTTACTCGTAATAAACAACAGCAGAAATTACTTGTTGAAACAACGCCACGTAAGAAAAAAAAAAAAAACTTGGATTAAAGCAACTCATATTAATGCACTCGACATTGAAAATACGGCGACAACCCTCTGGCGACTCGAATAGTGCGTGCGTGCACGTTGGAATATGAAATTAGACTCCTCGGTGATAGGTTGTATGAAATTCACTAGATGCTATTGTGATGGACTTTCATCGATATGAGAGGAGCCAATTCGATCTTTTCTTTGGTGACGACCAATGAGCTATCGATTGGGGTTCAAGGGAGGAATTTCCCATGTGACCGTACAGGTCAGATACAATGCCCTTTTGCTGGAAGTGCGGACAGCGATCGATCCTGCAGATGGAACAAGCATTAGAGGCTGCAGGCATCGTTATTGTAAACGATAGTGACGATTAACTAGCATATCTATATATTTTGCAACAAAAACAGTTTTAATTTATTAATTAAATTAATTAATTGAAATTCTAAAAAACAAAGAGTGAGTGCTAGGCCGAATCGGTCGAGGTTGTGTGGTGCAGTTTTCGCGGATGTTTGGAGCACAAGTCAAACTCCGAAGGCAGAATCAGTGTTAAACAGCCTCACTAGGTACAGTCCACAAAAGTTAAATAGCATAGTCTAAAATTAAAATAAGACCACATTATAACCTTGACATTAATAAATGGATAGAATAAAAATTCTTAAGCAGTGAAGATTGACGTGTTTCATTGTCAAGGACGAAGGACAAATCGACCAGTAAAAACCAGCAAATCCCGGCCATGGGAAAATTTCGATTCACTGTGACGCGAATTTAATTAGCCCATAGCGAATAGCTTGCTTGTGCCGGGGTAAAATTACCTTGAAGGTGATTGGGCGTTGGGTATGATCGTCAAGGTGATGGGAGTGTTGGGTGTGGGAATTGCAGAATTGCAATTTTAGGTATGGCAATGGGAAATGCGCGCATTTCAAGGTGATGGGGATTTAGTTTGTTTGTAGGGCATAGGTGAAATGTGGGAAATGCAATATGGCAATTTTGAGCATGAGAACTGGGAATGCATTTAGCAACAGATAGACATGTGATATGATTTCATACCTTCACCAGAAGGATTCCATGGGCTGTAGCAGGATATTATATTTGATGGTACACTGAGAGAATTCTTTTGGCTTTAACGTTAATTAAAGATGTCCCATATGCATGCAACATTATTGTTTTTTGCAGAATCTTGCGTGTAGAAAAATATGTATAATATTTATTAGCCTATTGGCCCCCCGCTTGGTAGAAACCTTGACGTGGTGCGTGGGCTTAAATTACAATGAATCACTCAGGCTATGCTGGCGGAAGCATAAGCTTCCAGTATGGTCACCCATGTCAGACAGGCTAGCGAGGAGTAACACACAAAGATCTACCACCCCTAATCCAGGATGTTACGCGTCCCCGTGCCCATTGGATGGTTTGCAGCCAGGGGTATAACGGCGCCTCTCTGACACCAGGTCGAATCAGAGCAGTAAGCAGACCTTACCATATCAAAACGGGGCTCTGGTGTGGCGGACTATTTGAAACCCCAAGACTCGTGGGATCAAAAATGAATAACCAATATACAAAAAACAATCCCACGAAAAACCCGGTAGGCATAGGTGTGAGAAGCTGACACTACCATAAGGGAAAAAATCATCAAGAAAACACCAACTCGGCAAAAAGAAGACGTAGGGAAAAACGGAAAAAGCGGGATGTACGAGTCGGAACGTGGAATGTTCGAACGTTATATAAACCAGGCGCGATACAGACGGCTGTAGAAAACGCGAAACAATATAAAATGGAAATCGTCGCGCTTCAGGAAGTCCGACTCCTACATCAAGTAATCGAAACCAACGGGTTTACACTGGCGTGTGGAGGTACCGATACACATAACCTCGGAACTGACTTCATTATAAGCAAGAAGATTACGCCCCATGTAAAAGATGTGAAATTTATTAATAACCGAATGTCGGTTTTAAAATTACAGGGCCCATGGTACAATTATGTATTTATAAACGTACACGCCCCAACAGAATCTACCGACGAAGAGACGAAGGACACATTCTACGAGACCCTAGAAGAAGTATTTGATGGGATCTCATCATTCGATGTTAAAATCCTCCTCGGCGACCTCAATGCGAAAATTGTAAAGGAAGATATCTTCCAACCAACAATAGGTAAAGAAAGCCTACATGACGTTTCAAATGATAATGGTATTCGAATTATCACGTTCGCAGCGTCAAAAGATCTGGTAGAGAAAAGCACGATGTTCAAACACAAGCAAATCCATAAAGCCACATAGATATCACCCGACGGCGTAACGCGTAACCAAATAGACCACTTCCTCATAGACAAAAGACACCACTCGAATATCCTTGACGTAAGATCATATAGAGGAGCAGATTGCGACTCCGATCACCTTCTAGTGATGGGCAAAATTAAAAGTCGGTTTGCAGCAAACCCACATGGACAGTCACGGGAGACGAGCAAAAAATTCGAGATTGATAAACTAAAAGACCTACGTAAAAGGGCTGAATACCAAGACGAACTAAAGAATAGATTTAGCATCCTAGAGAATGACAGTAGTGAGGAAGAGGAAGCCAATAGTGTGGACACTAAATGGACATCAATCAGAGACGCAATCAAACAAACAGCCCAAGAGATATTGGGATTTAAGAAAACAACTAAGTCCAAACCTTGGTTTGACGATGACTGCAGGGCAAAGATCGAAGAACGTAAACGCCTCAGAATGATCCACTTAGGAGCATATGATGAAGTCAACGCAGTAAGATACGCGACAATTCGGAAAGAAACAACTAGACTTTCAAACGCAAAAAACGCGAATGGGAGAAGACTCGGAACGAAATAATCATAAGAAATGTCAGAGCAAAGAACAGCAGAGGTATGTATGCCGGCATAAATTCAATTAGAAATGGCTACCGAGGGAGTGCCAAAATAATAATCATACTGGCAAGAATCACACCGTACGCAGAAGAAATATTGAGAGACTACCAATGCGGATTCCGTCGGAACCGGTCAACAAGCGACCAGATGTTCACAATAAGGCAACTGCTGGAAAAAAAGTGGGAATACGGAGACGGTTCACCAACTGTTCGTTGACTTCAAAAAAGCCTACGACTCAGTCGCAAGGCAAAGACTCTAACATATTGTGGTTGAGCTGGGGTTCCCGAAAAAATATGCCGCCCTCATTCAAATCTGCATGAACGAAAACAAAGGGCGAGTTAGAATAGAAAACCACCTCTCAGAACCATTTGAAACCCGGGATGGCCTCTCACCGTGCCTTTTTAAATTTGTCCTCGAGTATGTTATCAGAATGGTACAATACGACAACACGGCCGCATCATCACTGAACGGGGTCACACAAGTGCTCGCGTATGCGGATGACATCGCCGCTCTGGACGACAATCTCGAAACTATAAGTAAAAACTGTGAAATCATCATGCAAGCAGCAGAAGATGTGGGCCTAGAAATAAACGAAGACAAAACGAAATACATGATTATGACGAGAGCAGGTAGAACTCAGAGAACACATATAAACGTCAGGGGCAAGATATTTGAAAATGTCAAAGAATTTAAATATCTGGGAACGATACTGACGGCCAGAAACGAAACCTCAAAGGAAATTAACAAAAGACCACATTCCGACAACGCTAGTTGGCATGCAGCCAGTAAACTATTAAAATCCAAACTGCTATCGCGTAATATAAAGCTCCGTGTCTATAGAACCATAATCATGCCAATTGTTCTATACGGATGCGAAACATGGGCTCTCACAAAACGGGAAGAGAACAAATTCCGCGTATTCGAGAATAACGTTTTGAGGTGTATATTTGGCGGTAAATGCGAGGGTTGCCTTTTATATTTCGGGATTAGAGAACAAAAACAAATATTGATCATCGAAAATCACTTTATTGTTTTTCAAAATATTCCCCATGAAGATCTATACACTTTTGCATGCGTTTGAACCAATTGTCGAAGCACTTTTGCCACTCTGATTGAGGTATCTCCAACACATGCATTCTGAATGCAGCAACCGCTTCTTCAGGTGTCGAAAAACGTTGACCTCTCAGTTTGTTTTTTACGTACGGGAATAAAAAGAAGTCATTCGGTGCCAAGTCAGGACTATACGGCGGATGACCCATCAAATCGATGTTTTGGGTGCTCAAAAATGCAGTTGTCGCAGCCGATGTGTGAGAGCTCGCATTGTCGTGGTGAAGAGTGATCCGTCTTCGGCGGTTGGTTTTCCTGATTTCTTGGAAGACAACTGGGAAACAAATGGTTGTGTACCACTCAGAATTGACTGTTCTGCGTTGCTCTAGTGGTACGGTTGCGACATGTCCAGTTTTTCCGAAAAAACAGGCGACCATTTGCTTGGAAGTGCTTCGTGCGCGAACAGCTTTTGTTGGATTTGGCTCATCTTGAAACACCCAGACAGTCGACTGCTGTTTACTTTCGGGCTCATACGCGTAAATCCACGATTCATCACCTGTCACGATGTCATAGACGTGTTTCGAAGCACCGCGACCGTATTTTTTGAGCATTTCTTTCGACCAATTGACACGAGCCTTTTTTTGGGCGATTGACAAATTGTGTGGGATCCAACGCGAACAAATTTTTTTGACAGTCAAATGTTTATACAATATTGAATGTATGCTAACGCCTAAGGTTGTCTCAATCTCACGATAGGTCACATGACGATCTTCCAATATCAGTTCGCGCACAGCATCAATGGTTTTCGGAACAACAACTGATTTTGGACGACCTTCACGAAATTAATCTTGGAGTGAACTACGACCACGATTGAATTCACCGATAAACACTGGTCCTTGATGGAGCTTCATCGCCAAAAATTGAATTAGGTTCATCCATGCACTGTTGCTGAGTTAATCCACGCCGAAAGTTGTAAAAAATAATCGCACGAAAATGTTGACGATTTAATTCCATTTTTGGGCGGAGATGAATCTTTTAAGTTACTGTAAACAACACAAATAGCGCTCGTATGTCAAAACGTTCTGAGTGCGTATAACCTCAAAAATGTCCAACTTTACGACAGAGCTGTCAATTGCCGAATTGCAACGCTAGGGTTACCAAATCCCGAAACATAAGAGGCAACCCTCGTATGACGAGGAGTCAGGACAATGGAGGAAACTCCACAACCACGAATTGGAAGAGCTATATCGCAAACCTACAATAGTGAGAGTAATCAAGTCGCGAAGATTAAGATGGGCCGGACACGTAGCGCGAATGGGCGAGGATAGGACCGTGCATAGAATTCTTGACGGTAAACTAACAGGGAAGAGACCTACAGGACGGCCGCGACAGAGATGGGAGGACAATGTTAGATTGGACCTCGAGGAGATCGGATCGGATGGTCGGCCGTGGAAGGAGAGCGCACCGGACAGGGAACAATGGCGGAACCGAGTCGGTGAGGTCATGAACTTCCGGGTTCCTACAGGACAGTAAATATAAAAATAAATAAATTAGCCTATTGGCTACATTCGTGTAATACAGGTATTCCCCGACTTACGACCGAGATAGGTTCCTGGTCATCGGTCGTAAGTCGATTAAGTCGTAAGTCGAATTTCATATAAAAAAAATTCCGACTTAGCTAATGTAATGTATTATTTGTACTGAAATATGTATGTAAATCGAATTTTTTTTACTTTGTTTTTTTTTTTTAATTTTCTCATATATTTTAGGGATTCCCCGCAACTACATATTTGTCTTCTTTAAGTATTTTCTATGAAAAAAATTGGAAAAAAATGGTCGTAAGTGCGAATAGTCGTAAGTCGGGGACTACCTGTATATTTATATTACATGGAAGGTATTGGTAGTTTGCATACAGCAAAGTGTAATATTCATATTACGTGTAACATGCAACTAATCCAAGACCAAACGCGACCGTCGAGATTTTATTCACACCCTTTTTTTTCGTGCAGCTGTTTTCTGAGCAATGATGTTTACACGCGCCATCTTTTGGCTGTTTTAAGGACTTATTGAACTTCCCTCGTAAGATTGTGAACACACTCTGCAATTGAATATACAAATGCAATCTTGGCAGTGTGATGCGGTGCTTAGTTTCCTTTTGACCGAAGTTCAGGTGATAAAAGCACAGTGTTGTTACATTGTTAATCCTTTTTCTAAAGTCATCATCAGCGCAAACAATATTTGAATTCTAGTCGGTTAAGTGTAATACTTATCGATCTGACGACTCAGCCAAAGCCATATACGCGACTATTAGCATGTGTGAGCATTCTAACGGGCCTACCTCGCGTCCAGGTCCCCCCCTATCATTCACAAATCCCCTTTCGTAAGTTTCCCCTCTCTACCTCTAAAAGAACAACTCGCCAAGTAGCTAATTTACATAAGCTACTTTGAGCAAATTCTACTTGATAGAGGAAATAATAATAAAACGGCGTTAGCGCCGGATAAAAATTAAACGTCAACGGCAAATGAAAATATATTTGACAGATTCGACGTAAAGCTGCGATCTATACAAGACAATCGAGATTCAATTAGCAGTCGTAAATTAACCAGTTATCTGAAGAAATAATAAGTACTGGAAGAATTAGCTGAACAGTTATCTGAAGAAAGACTACCCGAAGCCGAACAGGGGAGTGTGGGGCTTTTCAGGGCCCGAAGAGCCATACATCGCTCGATCCCCACTATTCCAAGCGATGCGACTTACCTTGAAGTCGAATCTTCAGCAAGATTATACAACCTTGCTACGGCATTAACCGCCAACCAATTCGCTGGAATTAATTCGGTTATCTCCAAGGATAACCGACATAAATATATATTAGGCAGCTTACCTTTGTTGGGGGCTTTTTCAAATCTCTTCCCCACGGTCATTCCTGAAAGCATAATTCATGGCAAGATCTTGCCACGACATCAATTCATCAACCGACCTTCCGCGACCGAACAATGGATGGCACATGCCCACCAACACACGCTGATCTTTCCGTGTGTTATCTTCGTACCTATTCATTGACCTAGCATTATTTCGGGTTGCTTGCACATCTGCAAGCCAGATTTCCAACGGCATGTCTACGATCTATCTTTCCTAAAGTAGAGAAGATCAAATTAAACATTGGCCTTTCAGGCGCGCATATTTGCTTGGATCTCAGCATGACCGATTGTATGATCCGTTGCCGTTTCTTGGAACGATCACCAGCATCGGCCATGGCCACCAATTTTAGTTTACACAAAGTAAACATTCAAGCGGATACTTTCGCCTGACAGTACCTTTCAACGGGATTAACACATCCCTAACATAACATGCATCGAGTCATACGACCGAAATTTGTTTATGCTAGATGATCTAACAACGGCCATGCCCAATGTTCGATACATTTTTCCAAGATAGATTTCTGCCTTCGGCAAGGGTTTTATTGACTCACGTCAATCAAGAATCTATCCCTTGCGTATGGCGGCAGTTTATCTTGCCCAAACATGTAGCAGCCGATTCGATCTGCTACATGAATTTTTCTCTTTTCCTTTTTGTTTTGGACCTTCGCCATTGGCGGCGAATCCTTTAGGTTCGTTTTCGTTAGATGTCTGTAAAGAGACATCCAATAATCAGTCAGATTTTAGCCACCGTACCGGACAGTCAGAGTCCAGAGTCGCGTAAAAACATCAAAGGGGTCGTGTCGTAATCTACGCGGAGTGGATATCGAAAGACGAGTAACGTCGAGCATCATAGTGCGTGTGTTTTGTTTTCCTCTGTGGGAAATTCCGTTTTTTTTTTGTTATTCCATGTAACTTATCCCTGAGTCCGTGAATTGTTCGAAAAAATATTTTCATGTACGTTTACCAGAAGGTAACAAGATATCAACAGGTGTATGCAAATCACCAGTGTCATTAATTGTATGCAAAAGATTTTCTTTCGCTTGTGTGTAAATAAAAACAATAAAAAATAAAAGAACGTTTATGCAATTAACAACCAGGAGTTTCATTTCCTTTTTGGTGAACATTTAGCTGCGGTGTCTAGTTCGTAACCATTGGATACTAGTGAACGAATATCAGGAGAAGTTAGTGGGAGTTAGCTGAATCCGCGCCCGTGCTTGGTGCATAGTTAAACTACCCCACAGGAGCATCCCTTCAACGCCCCTGCACATTGTCATAGAACTACAACAACCCACAGCGACCGATCAACGGTCGACATAAAACACGTAATTCCCCCAACTTACCCTTAATTTGTAAAATTATATTCAAAAATATTAATAATATCAAATATATTAACTATATATTAAAACAAATTGTTAATACACTATAACAACATCATATGGTAACGAAGGGTATGGAGATGTGTTTTTTCCGGCTGTGGAAAGAGGAAAATGGGGTCAGCCAAGACAGGTCTTCTCAAGAGTTCGGTCGGGAGGAAATTCCCTTAACGAATTTAGCAGTTGAAAGTGCGAGTGAGTTAGTGTTGTGGGGAAGTAAATTAAAGTATTCAAGACATTACGTTAGGGTAAAATATCATAATATCATAGGCTCCTCGATAGTATAGTGGTTAGTATACCCGCCTGTCACGCGGGAGACCGGGGTTCGATTCCCCGTCGGGGAGCCTCTGGCGCAAGACTAATGACCTTGCCCGAAAAAAAAAAATCATTATGGAAAATTTAACAAGCCAAGACCGGTTCCCGGTTGTAGTGCCGATGATGATGATGATGATGAAAATATCATAAAAACATCAAATACCTACACAAATGACCTGAAATCGTCAAAGAGTGACAAGCCCAAATCCGAGATGTTTGGAACACAAATAGAGTTGGGTGCAGAAATTCAAAAGGGTAAATATTAGATGCGTAGAACAAAAAAGAAACCAATCATCTATTTGTTGGGCGAGAAATAAGAAAATAGACATTATGCAAAATATATACTCATTTTAATCTACACATTTTATAAGCTATCATTTATTTCGTGATGTTACGAACGTTAAAATTGAACTAATAAATTTAACTTAACTGAAATTATTATAATTTACACTTCCCCCATGGAATTCTTCTTACGGTCCTATGTTCTCACAAACACTGAATATCAAAAAGTTCGCATAAACCTTCATCGCTTCCCAACACGAAATTATAGTCTATACGTGGTGGATCTAAACTTATGAGTGGAGAGCTTGCTGGAAGAATATACTTTACAAATCATTCTGTTAGCGTTTAATATGAGATTCAACTCACAACTATTCGGATTATCCGGGTAGAACCTCTTCAATGAATATCCATTTCTCATGTTGTTAAAAACGATTTGTGCCGTTAAAGCACCTTCCATCCAGTCTTTGCTATCTTCGCGTTCACATCTATTTCTACGCTCGGAACGCCTTGTTCTCAATGGTTCAGCTGAATGTAAGCTCCGAGGAAGTTGACCTTTTGGGATCGAACAACTCCCCTGATTTGTGACTAGACGTACGTCAATTGTACTACCAGTGTCAAGTTGAAAGTGCAACGATTCCTTAAATATTGTCATAAATTAACAAAAATATCACTGTGGTTATTTCCTCTCACCTTTGTTCTATTTATTTCTGCTTCTTCAATGTTCCGGACTGTAAACACTGCATTATCACCGAACACTTTAAGAAGGTCATCCCGGGTCACGTAGGCATATGATTGATTCAGAGGGTCGTTGGTGACTAATTGAAGATTCTTTTTCGCAAGCTCTATTTCTTGGTCTAGCTTTTGTTCGATTTCATCCAATTCTTTGTGGGTATTTTCATCAGTTTTATTAAAAACGTCGTTTGATGCCGATATATTTCCTCTACAGTAAAAAAAAACAAATTAAAACGTTTTCAAACTCCATTACACCGATGTAAATAAGAGAGAGCTTACACCCAATGGATTACGCGACAATGGACAGTTTTTTCAATTAGGCCAATACCTTCAAGGACGTTGGTTATATCATAGATTCGTCTTTTTTTAACGTCTAATAATTTAGCAGCCTGCAATGGGCACAAACATTAGAATAAAACCAGCAACAACAAAATAAACAAACAAAAATATCAGTTGTATTAAATTGAAATTTCGCGCCCCAAATTGTTAGTGCAAAAAGAAGACACAAACAAAAACAAAAATATGTCGGGTAGTTATTCAAAAAACTTACTGATTGAAGTTTTTACATTTAAAATATCTTCTTCAGATTTAGTTGAATTATAGAGGGATAATTTCGTACCTGCTTTAAATCTATTTGACCATTATGCGCTTTAAGTAAATCTATGAATAATTTGGTCAAAGCTACTAAAGAGTTTTCGGAACGATTAATGCTTTTCGATGGTGAAGGTAGCATTTGTCACTATACCTTTGTTGTTCACTACTTAAGAAAAAATATTTTATTTATAATCAAGTGCAATTATAAGGAAATAGATAATTGAAAATATTTTAGAAAAATATTTTCAATCGTTGCGCCATTAATGACATTTTGTTACTGTCACGAACAAAACTTTGCAATTGACGTCCAATAGCACCGCGCCGATAAGGTAGCGCGAGTGATAAATGGTTTTTGTCTATAGATCTAGATCACCCTAAAACTATATATAGACAATCATATGAACTGGTTATAAAATTATATTTTCAAATAATTAATTGAAATTTTTCCATTCACATTACGAAAATATAAACACTGAACTTACCACTTTGAAGAATAAGAATTTATACCAAAAATGAGTTTCATTAATGTGATTCAATTTGTTTAAAGGGCCATCGGTCGGCTGCGGATTAACAAAATTGACACAAACGTCAAACTTCTCTATTATAAGCAATTTTTTTTTGTCTTTAAATATCGTACTTTTTCCAATATTGTCTTGTATTTCTTCGGAAGGACACGTTCTACGAGACCCTAGAGGAAGTATTTGATGGGATCTCATCATTCGATGTTAAAATCCTCCTCGGGGTCCTCAATGCGAAAATTGGAAAGGAAGATATATAGCGTTTGCGACGATAGTGACGAGCGAGTGATTCGAACCGACGCTATCACGGTTAGAATCACTAAAACATAGAACCAAAGCTTCTACCCATCAGGCCACTGCCGCTTATGTGAATTTGATTCTTAAATTCAAATACATTCGTCTAATGTGGGGTAATGGTATATTATTGCTATGGTATACGGCTTTAATGGATGTGCTTTTGGTGGTGTTGTTCTTTACTAGTCGTGTATGTATCTGCTAGAAACGCCACAGATATCTTCCAACCAAGTATAGGTAAAGAAAGTCTACGCGACGTTTCAAATGATAATGGAATTTGAAGTATTACGTTCGCAGTTTCAAAACATCTGATAGTGAAAAGCACGATGCCCAAGTACAAACAAATTCATAAAGCAACATGGATATCACCCGACGGTGTAACGCGTAACCAAGTAGACCATTTCCTCATAGACAAAAGACACCACTCGAATATCCTTGACGTAAGATCGTATTGTAGCGAGCTTAGGGTTCGCTGGATTAATTATTTTGAATAAATAAGAGCCGTTAAATTGATTTTGAATTAATATAACACTTTATTAGTCCGTTAATAACAACCGTTACTTTTACCGTACACTTAACGATTTCTTGACTTATCACTTCCGTACTTATCGCGTCTTTGACTTCTTCACTGCTTACTTCTCGCTTATTACTTCTTACTTATCGCTTGCTTCACTTTCTACTTCTTACTCATCTCCATGATCTGTGTGCGACGTATTTATACCGTTTCCTCACATTCTGATTCGGTGTTTCGTTTCCGTCCGTTCCATAGACTTGCATGTTTTATTGTTGATAGTCTCCAGTTTTCCAGTACTTTATAGAATATTCTAGTACTTTGTTTCGGACTTTCTCGAATATTCTAGTACTGATTGTCATATGCGTCACACTACCCTCCGCCTAAATTAGTTCGTCCCGAACTAAGTTCACTGCTCTCCCGGGTCAACAAAAGCCGCCAGTCAGTCGCGATGCACCACTTTCATCTTGGTGTTCGGCGGTGGAAGTTCTTGACCTTCTTCCAAATTTTCTACTGCTCTCCTTTTCGCGTCAGTTCTAGCCTGCTGGCATTCTTCCTTTTCCTGACGACGGAATTCCTCTTGCATTTTAGGGATCTCATGCGAATAGTATAAGAGAAACTGCATGTGCACACCCTTAAGCTCTTCTGGAGTTTGCACATCACGTAAGCGGTCTAGGTCTTCATCTTTAATTACACGCATATCATCTTGTATTGGAGCATCTGTCGTTTTCATAACCGTATCCAACTGGTAGTTCCGCATCTTTTCAAATAACTGGAGCGGTTTGTTCTTTGGAGCTGACAGTAAACACCAGCGTGCGTCGTAGTAATAGACTTTCCATAGATTGTCGCACGTTAATTCTGGTTTCACGTATTCTTCTCTATAGAACGCAATGAACAGCACCTCTAGCTGTTGATTACGCCTACAATCTAGGGCTTGCTTGATCTTTCCCCCGTATGTGGTGGCTTACAATAGCGGTCTCGATCTCCAACATCCGTTGATCTCTCTTGTTCGGAAACAGTTGATTTACAAAACGCATGTTTGTGAATCCATTCAGCTTCATCTTGTAGTTCATTGGGTCCCTCTGGAACGGGCGTAACCGGAACTTCGCGCAATTGGTTCGCTCGGGAATATCCGTTTTACGGATTTCATTGTCCAATTCACTAGGTTCGTATTCGGGTTCATATCCGTCCTCGTCATAATTAGTGAAATCCTCATAGTCGAAATCTACACCGACACTGTCCTGACCTTCTTGCAATGACGCGTCAGTGACTAGACGTCGTCTTTTCTTCTTCTTCTCAGCAATTGGCCTTCCTTCGTAGTTTACAATAAAATCCTCAGCATCAGACTCCGATTCCTCATCATCATTGAAATGTTTTGCCGCCTCAGTTTCCCTGTGACTACGTTCAGAGTGGCGTTCAACATCGTCTTCGTCGTCGAATAGCTGTTCGGCTATAGCCGCACGTGGTGAACCTTCACCGACGTGCTGTTTCTCTCTATCACCTCCTTCGTCCTGTGTACGACGCAGACGCTTGGAACGCTTTCTGCGTTCGACTTTCAAACCAAGATTCTCTTCAATAAGGTCACAGTCGTCGTCTTCCAGTCGGTCGTCCAACTCGTCATAATCATTGTAAATCCGTTTCGGGGAACGGCCTGAAGCATCAGTGTCTTCGCCACCACTGCCGTCCTCTTCAATCGGGTTATCATCGATGAGATCCTTCAGTTCTTCACGTAACACATCATCGTCATCTTCCTCCTCTTCCTCACTGCTGTCGGTCATAGCTTTGCTCTTCTCGAGTTCCTTCCTTTCATGTGGCTCCAATTCCTCTTCATCCTCAGATTCTTCCGCTTCCGAGTGCCAGAATTCTTTCATACACTGCCTTTGGGCATCCAATTTTGCATTAACCTCTGCAGCTCGCACATCCAACTTTGCAGCTCGCGCTTCCAATTTTGCATTAACGTCTGCAGCTCGCGCATTCAATTTTTCCATCATCATCCTGAACATCTCCGAAATGTCCAACGGTGGCGAACTCTTCTCCGTTACATTGGCACCATCTTGACTCGCCGTTTCTTCTTCATCCGGACAGTCTGGCCCACTTGTAAAAGCATCTGTGCCGACATCAATATCATCTTCGTCTATTGCTGCTTGCAGACGCTGTCGAAGAATTGGCTTCTCTCCTCTGCTATTCAGGTTCCGGTCCTCCAAATGTCGATCTGACATCGTCACAATATACTTCCACAGACTTATTTATTTCACCAATAATTAATCCCACTTCTGACACCAATTGTAGCGAGCTTAGGGTTCGCTGGATTAATTATTTTGAATAAATAAGAGCCGTTAAATCGATTTTGAATTAATATCACACTTTATTAGTCCGTTAATAACAACCGTTACTTTACCGTACACTTAACGATTTCTTTACTTATCACTTCTCTACTTATGGCGTCTCTGACTTCTTCACTGCTTACTTCTCGCTTATTACTCCTTACTTATCGCTTGCTTCACTTTCTACTTCTTACTCATCTCCATGATCTGTGTGTGACGTATTTATACCGTTTCCTCACATTCTGATTCGGTGTTTCGTTTCCGTCCGTTCCATAGCCTTGAATATTCTATTGTTGATAGTCTCCAGTTTTCTAGTACTTTATAGAATATTCTAGTACTTTGTTTCGGACTTTCTCGAATATTCTAGTACTGATTGTCATATGCGTCACAATATAGAGGAACAGATTGCGACTCCGATCATCTTCTAATGATGGATAAAATCAGGAGTCGGCTCGCAGCAAACCCACATGGCCAGTCACGGGAGACGAGCAAAAAGTTAGACATTGATAAACTAAAACACCCTCGCAAAAGGACTAATCATCAAGACGACCTAACGAATAGATTTAGCATCCTAGAGAATGGGAGCAGTGGGGAAGAGGAGGCCAATAGTGTGGACACTAAATGGGCATCGATCAGAGACACAATCAACTAAACAGCCCAAAAGGTATTATGATTTAAGAAATCAATTAAGTCCAAACTTTGGTTTGACGAAGAGTGTAGGGCGAAGATCGAAGAACGTAAACGCCTCAGACTGATCCACTTACAATGATATGATGAAGTCAACGCAGAAAGATACGCGACGATTCGGAAAGAGACAATGGGACTCTTCAAACGCAAAAAAACGCGAATGGGAGAAGACTCGGATTGAAAAAATCCTAGAAAATGCCAGAGCAAAGAACATAAGAGAGATGTATCATCATCATCATCGGCACTACGACCGCGATCCGGTCTTGGCCTTATTTAGCAAGTGTCTCCACCGGTAGCCGGTTCTTATCCGAGACTTGTTAAATTGTCCATAATAATTTGTTTTTCCGGGCAAGGTTATTAGCCTTGCGCCAATCAGAGATATATATACGGGCATAAATTCAATTAGGAATGGATACCGAGAGAGGGCCAAAATTATTCGAGACGCAAAGGGCTGTTTGGTCATAGAAACAAACAATATCGTCACGAGACACGACTTGCATCCTTTCCCGAGGCGGTATTGGTTTTCTATGTAGGCCCATTTCAATGGAGTGGGAATTTCGCGTTGATTTGTGTAACATTCGCGGCTTGAGATGGAATTTCTCTTCTGTGTCTGCCCATGTTTCTAGCCAGAATCCAACTATCCTTGCACTTCGCGAAACACAGCTAATTGCTAATACAGATATTTCCGATTTTAATCTACCTGGATATAACTTAGTGCCTCTGTTCTTTTCACATCGTGGTATAGCCACATACATACGAAATGATATTGCTTATCAACTTCTGCCACAATATGGGTTCTGTTACAACCCAGAATTTAATTTTTCGTGGCTAAAACTACACGTTCGTAAGCATATCATACATTACTGATTTCTTTACAGAAGCCCAAACTTGGATAGAAATGCATCCATTAACGAATTTGATGCTCTGTCTGATTCTATCGATAGGATCTTGACCCTATATCAGCACACTGCAATTGTTATTGCGGGGAATTTTAATGTGCATAACTCTCAGTGGCTTCGTCACTCTGGAACAACAACACCCGAAGGTCAATATGTCCAACTTTTTGCTGATTCAAATAGCTTAAGTCAACTTGTCAATGACCCAACACCGGTACCAGATATATATGGTCATTTCGTCAACACACTGGACCTGTTTCTCACCTCCCACCCAAACAAATACACAGTTGAAGTTTCTTCGCCCTTGGGCACTTCAGACCACTGTGTCGTGTCAGCTAAATTTCCTTTAACCAACAGTAATGTTAATGAGAAAGCTCCCAAAAGAACAGTATGATTCTACGAGAAAGCCAACTGGGATGGTCTGAACGACTTTTTTGGGAGGTTAAATTGGTCGTTATTTTTCCTCCATAACGATGTTGACTCTATAACGGACATATTGACAGACACGATTCTACTTGGCATGCGGACCTTTATTCCACACAGAGTAAAGAGTATCAAACCCAAGAGAGATATGTGGTTCGATTCTGAGTGCAGCAAAGCCATTAAGGCCAAAGAGTTGAGCTTCCGGTTGTATAAATCAAACAATACTGAGGAAAACCGGAAAAGATTTAAGAGAGCTAGAAATGACTCCAATGCGTATATTCAAGGCGCCAAGTTCTTGCATGACCAGAGAGTGAGACAAAAAATACTACATTCTCCCACAGGTAGTAGAAACCTCTGAGCATTCGTGAAAAACATTCAAAACTCAGTCTCTTCATCCATTCCATCGCTTATAGTCGATGACAAACCAGTCCCCACTGCAATAGAGAAGGCGATACTTTCTGCACATTTTGCAGCCATCTCAACGCTGCCTGATACCACATCAACTTGAGCATAAGCAGCACACCATGCGCCAGATTCTCTTCCGAACGCGTACTGTTGCCCGCGCACTCAAAGAGCTAAACGCACACAAATCCGCTGGTCCGGACGGCATTCCGCCAATCCTCTTGAAGAGATGATCCTCTTCACTCGCCAAACCACTGCGGAAACTCTTCCATTTGTCTTATTCTACTGGTCGTTTCCCAAATAGATGGAAGTCAGCGAACATTCAGCCAATTCCCAAAAAGGGCCACAAATCATCCCTTTCTTCTTATCGACCCATAGCACTAACTTCTATTCTCTCCAAGGTAATGGAATATCTTATCGACCGTCAACTTTCGAAATATCTGATATCAAATGACCTCCTCAATGACCGCCAATATGGCTTTCGTAGCAACAGGTCCACAGGAGATCTGATGGCGTACCTTACCGAAAAGTGGAGCCATTCCATCCACTACCTCGGTGAAAGCAAGGTAGTCGCATTGGATATTTCAAAAGCCTTCGACAGAGTTTGGCATCCAGCCCTTTTGTCAAAATTGCATTCATATGGAGTGGACAATTTCCTTATCCAATGGATAAGAGACTATCTTTCTGGCCGTTCAATCCAAGTGGTTCTTGATGGTGTCAAATCTGTCTCCCATCAAATTAATGCAGGTGTTCCCCAGGGTTCGATACTCTCACCCACTCTCTTCCTCGTCTTTATAAATTATCTCTTGTCAATTACTCACAACCCAATTCACTCGTTTGCTGATGATAGCTCGTTGAGTTTCTCATACTCATACGATCACTCCCATCCAAACTCTTCGAACTTCACTACCAACCAGCAACTTATGCTTGATACATTGAATTCAGACCTCAAAAAGATATATTAGTGGGGAGTAGAATTCAATGCCCAAGAAACTCCGGAGAATTGTCAGATAATGCTGAACACAGGACTCACCCTAGAGCACATCAACTCCAATGATGAAGTAATAATAGTCGAACATGCGCAAAAGAAATCAATTGCAGCCTGTTTCGACGCAGTGTACAGAGTTAACGAACCAGTTCATGCTAACACTGAAATGGAAAGCAGCGCCCGTCAAAGACATTGCTCGCTGCGCAATCAACTTCACAACTGGCGTTTCGAAAACCGTAGTTTCATCACATTCGGCGAAAATAATAGAGCGGATTCTCCCGTCAGAAATGAAAATACAAATATGTTTGTGCGCAAGAATGAACGTAGAAACATACTTAGATCAATAAAAAATAAGAAATCATCTGGAATAGATAGCATTCCAAATGTGGTTCTAAGGTGCTTGTCTGGCGAAGCAGTGAACATATACACTACTTTGTTTAACAACGCTCTAAACAATGCACACAATCCAACCCACTGGAAGACCGCAGTAGTCCACCCTATCCCCAAAAAGGGTAAGGTAAAGACCAATCCAGCCAATTTCCGCTCGATTAGCTTGCTTCCCAACATCAGCAAGATATTTGAAAAAATTATAAACAAAGCACTGATAGGTTGGTGCGATGAAAACGATATCATACCCAACAACCAGTTTGGCTTTCGAGCGTGACATGATACAGTTCATGTAGCGACGAAACTTGTTTCCGATATACAGTGGAACAAGGCAAAGCGACAATGTACAGGCGCCTGCTTGATTGACTTTGAGAAGGCTTTCAACACCGTATGGTTAGAAGGACTTGTCTAAAAGTTAACAAATCTCGGTATGCCCCAATATCTGCTATACATCATTTATGATATGATAATGGACAAACATTTTGTGGTGAAATGCGGGGACATACTTGTGGCGGTTCTACGAACCATACAATCTACTATTGGCCGAGAGGTCGTCCTTCCACCAAGGAACACACTCACCTATAGATAAATTACACGTGCCCACAGACACGTGTCTTCAAAAGTCCTCCACCACACCTGAAACAAAGGTAACATACATCTGGGAGGCAACAACCCCACGTGCCCACAGACACGTCGGTCACAAGTTCGACCAATCTTCCTACGACTGCACGGCGATCGAAGGACACAGCAAACTGGCAAACATTGCCTTACCAAGGACATTCAACGCATCGTCCTAAATTCCTGAAAATAATTCTATACATCATACAGGCATCGTAAATTCGAAAACCTGATCGGCGCCCCTGTTAGCCAGCGTTACCTGCAAGCGTGCAAATATAATCCGAGCCTTGCCGCCAGCTAAGATATGGGACACAATTACCATTGTATACCGAAATCCCTTATAGCAACATTGTTCTAATTGCGTTGCAGGCTATTAAGCAGCTACACAATGATCATATGATGCCCCTTTGTTCCTTCCTCTTTTCCCAATTCCGTTTTCAGATGACCTTCGCTGAATGAGAAAACAATAGATCTATTAGCACACGTGCTAAGATCAACCAGAGAGAACATTCGAGATACAGGATCCGCGCAACGCAACCGTCGCAATATAAAGTCGTCTATTAGCAGTCTACCGGAGAATAGCTAGAGAACCCCACCGAGGAGGTCGATCCGCGCTGCACACTTAATCGAAAATTACGGATATATCAGCGCGGCGCCATTACATCAATTTTTGAACGGTCCGCAAGCGTAGTTTCGCGAGATAACTTGAATCCCTGTGTGCCATTGTAATAGTGTCGATTTTTCCTTTTTTTTTGGGAATTAACGCCTCCTTGTTTTGGTGTAGATGTGTTAAAACACCCAGTGACAGTCCGCTTGTAATGTAACTAACCGAATGTAACTTTCAAAGCAAAGAACAAAACAAAATAAAATAATTGATATAAAAACAAAGTATTCGTGTGTTTTACTGGCGACAGCATTTAGTCCAGTGTGTTATTTCTTGTGTGTGAACAGTGTTCGGCGGAACACTCCGGCGACTAAAGACAACATCCGCTAAATACTCTCCAACAAGACCTTCAAAATTAAAAATGGCTTGCAGCAGGGAGCCGTGAATTCTCCCATTCTATTCAATATTTACACTAGTGATCTAGTGAGTTCTCTCGCCGATGACATAGTGGTGTACAGAACAGGAGGAAAAATAGACGTCATCAATAGGCACCTTCAAGATGACTTCAACAAAATAAAAGGTCTTTGCGACGACTGGAAATTAAAGATTAATTTCCAGTAAACCGAGACTATCCTTTTCAGAACGCCCCTATCCAGGGCCTCGAGGGATACAAAATACAACTGGAAACACTTTTCTATTCTAGGTAACAATAACCTTCCACTGCAAGTGAAAACTGTAGTTAGATACCTTGGTATCTGGCTAGACCAGTATTTATATTTTGACAAGCACATAGCAGCGTCCCTCTCCGCAGCTAAAAGCGCATATTCTATGACAAAAAGTCTATTCCGGAGTAGTCTTTTTGACCCCAGAGTCAAAATAATTTCGTACTCGGCATTTATCCAACCGCTCCTCGATAGTATAATGGTTAGTATACCCACCTGCCACGCGGGGGACCGGGGTTCGATTCCCCGTCGGGGAGCCTCTGGCGCAAGACTAATGACCTTGCCCGGAAAAAACAAATCATTACGGAAAATTTAACAAGCCTCAGGACTTGCTAAATAAGGTCAAGACCGGATCCCGGTTGTAGTGCCGATGATGATGATGATGATTCATCCGACCAGTTTTGGCTTATGGCTGCCCAGTATGGTATAATATATCTCCCCTTTATATGGAGAAGTTTCGTGTTCTCGAACGGCAGTGTTTGCGTTCCTGCCTCGGACTTTATAGAACACCAGAGTCGCAATACAAAAAATTCTATCCCAACAAAATCCTATATAACAAATCAGGGTCAAACAGGACAGACAATTTCAAAATTAAAATTATTCGTGGTCACACAGCAAGGGTAATGTGCAGTGACAATAATCTTATTTCGGGAGCATTCTATCCCAACGATATGTATCTGGAGAATACGCTCCAGAATGGGTTTATTCCCCCAGAAGCATTCCCTTTCTTAGATCAAAAAGGCCTTATCCATTTACCACGCTCTTCGTGGTGCCAGGGACAAACGAATTCTCCATGATAGTGATATCTCCAATGCCCCAGACCGCCTGCGTTTTAGCACGGCGATCAGTGAAAGAGATTAATCAGCCAAAGATCGAACATCTCCCAAATGGTGGTGGCTTCTTAGCGAGGAGAGGACTTTTTGGCGGAAGTTCGTTGTAGATAGACACTATGGTGTATTTGAATGTTGGTCTATTAGTTGTGGGAGTGGTCCGCTGAACACTGTCCACACGAGACAAACACCACGGAGCGAACACAGCGAAGAAAATGAGACACCAAAAATGTTTTATGTAAAATCTGTTTTTATTTTTTTTTACTTCGATTTTGTTTTATTTCACGAACTATAATTGACAACACGGAGTGTCTATGACACGATTACAATAAGAATGTTCGGTTCGGTGTATATATAAGCAACGTGGAACTTGCACACACTTCACGGATTGTTCTTGCACCACCGGTTATGCATATAATAGCTAATACGACGCGAAGATTTTCTATTTTTGGTCGGTTCCGTTGGTTACGCTTAAATCGAATCTTTCCTCCTAGACGCTTCGATAGAGTCCTTCCGGCTCGAGTAACTTTCCTAGACTTCTTCATATTTTTGTTGTATTTTTGTTGTTTTGTGTCGAAGGGGATCAGTTATCAAACATGATTGGTCTCACAATTAAGGAACAGAATGAAACCGACATTTGCCACTCTTTTGTATTAAACCGCATCCCCCGATGGGGTTCCTCAGGCTCTACTTCAGATGGATGGTAAATTTCGACTTCCTAGTTCGACGGTATTTGTAAGACTCCTCGATATAGACTTGTCTCTAATTCGACTACTGAATTCATATCCCCCATCGTAAGGGAAATTTTCCAACGTATCTGTGAAACAGAATTTCCCTTAGTATCTGTAAAAAGGAGAAATCTTCCTGATGATCATTATCATCATCATTACCATTAGTTGTTGGCGGTCGGTATCTCGTCCCTTTGTGTGTTGATCGGATGCCGCCGCTTCTTCTCCGATCATTTTCTATGCATTGTTTGTTTTTCCCATCCGGCCTGAGAACCGAGGGTTCTCATGCTATTCAGATGGATACAAAGGGCTATGGGATCGGTAATGCTTTGTTTGCCTTTTCCATCGTAAACATCTATCAGGGATAGTGTTTAGAGTTTATGGCTCTATGGCTGCTAATCAGCAGCGCAATGATAAGTTTTATTTGGACAAGTGTGCCTTAGCTGGGTTGGTGTTGATTTTCAATAGCCACCAGAATAGGCATCCGTTGTTCGGTTTATTTACCGGCAATGTAATTCCTTGGAAACATCGTGCAGATGTTCGGAATTGAAGATTTGTTTCTTCAATTGTTTTTTGAATATGATGAAAGAAACGTTGAACTGGATATTGGAAGCTTTTGGAACGTTAAGTTTCTTGCTTTTTGATATCGGTTCAACGTTGTTGCAATTAATTATAACCTTGTTACAGGTATGGTAGCTGACTATTGGGACACGTGTCTGTGGGCACGTGTGCTGAACAAGGTGAGTAAAGTTCCTTGGCGGAAAGGACATCTCAACCTAACCGCTACAACTTCACTTCCTCAGATATAGTATGCCTCTCAAGCGCAACGCTCTCCTTCCTCTTGTCCCCCCTCCCCCTGCCCATCTTCCCCATTACGTTTATTACTAATTTTGTTGTTGTTTATTTTTATTTACCTTGTCGTTTCGTCTAGAAGTTTTTGTTTGTTACTTAATTAAAAAAAAAATTGTAATAATAATGTATACATATAGATGTAAACGACATATTTAATGTTCATATATATATATATATATATATATATATATATATATATATATATATATATATATATATATATATATATATATATAAAACTACGACGAAAGGCATAAATAAAAAATCAATTTATACTGTGTAATTTAGAGAGCTCGCATAAAGCCAGTAAGTTCAATTCAATTCAATTTTATTTGGTAGATAATTACATTTATGGTATATTTTACAACTAGTATTTAAGAGATTTAGGATAGCAATTCCTTTACAACTATAATCTTAAATCTATATAATGACAATAGCACAATTTTAATGAATAACAAATAATAAATTAAGGGAAAACTACAATAAAAAATCCTTATTTGAATCTTAAGACAAATATTGCACTGGCTTCCGGTTATTTTATATAGTAATGACCTCGATATAATTTTCATAGACAGAGTACATATGTAGTGATTTAGGATAACGCAAGACGGGAAACGAGAACATTGTCAGAAAAAGAACTTCAGCAACATTTTCAATATTTTATTTTGACACCTTTGCAATTTTATTTTGTGTGTGCGAGCACAATTACACCATACAGGGGCCCCATACAGGAGTATCGCTTGAAAAATGGTTTTAAATATTATAATTTTATTTTCGATGCTAAGCTTTGACTTTCTACACACTAATGGATACATAACTCTTACGACTTTGTTTATTTTGTCAATTGTGGTAGTGATGTGTTTTTGGGAGACAAGTTTTTTATCTAGAATAATACCTAGATATCTATAGTCTTCGGACCAATCAATATCAACTGCGCACATACTTAGTTTAGTGCCATTTGGTAGGTAGCAGGGTTTCCTACATCTCGAAAACCAGACAGCTTGTGTTTTATTACCATTTATTTTTATTTTCCATTACCTGTAATATACTGCTAGTTTGTCAAGAGCTGCTTGCAAAGAGTTGTAGACATTAGTGAATAAGGCTCCCGAAGAGAAAATGGCCGTATCATCGACAAACATAGCTACCTGAATGTTTTCACCTAGATATGGTAAATCTGCGACAAACAATGTGAATAATATGGGACCAAGGACCGAGCCTTGGGGTACACCATGGTGGATTTGGTAAGTAGAGGATATGTCGGTTCCTATACTCACAACATATTTTCTCGAACGAAGAAAGCTCTGGATAATTTTGATAAGCGGCATTGGCAGCTTATAAATCAAGGCATCATGCCATACCGTATCAAAGGCTTTTTCGATGTCTAGAAGAACCAGTCCCGTTGACTCCTTGTCGATGAATTTACCAGCTATGTGGTTTTTAATGCGCAAGACTTGGTGGATTGTGCTGTGACCACTACGGAAACCGAACTGAAAGTTTGGTAAGATGTTATTGTCTTCCACAAAACGATCAATCCTTTCCTTAATGATTTTTTTTAAGAGCTTACTTAGACAGTTAAGGAGACTAATAGGTCTGTACCTTTCGGGGCTGTTCTTCGGTTTGCCAGGTTTCGGGATAGGTATCTCTTTTGCTGTTTTCCAACAGTCCGGAAAATAACAATTCTTAAGACAAGCGGGTGGAAGTGCTTTAATTAATTTGTTGTTAATATTATCAAGACCAGCAGCCTTTTTTGATTTCGATTTTTTTATCAATTCTTTAACTTTGCTAATATTAGTTGCGTAAGTACTTTCAGCTGGTGTTTGAGAAAGTACATGGATAGTGTTAGCAACTTCAGCTTCAGTATACGCGTCGCTTAGATGCATAGCTATGGAGTGGTTCTTACTAAACGTGTTAGCAAGTAGGTTCGATTTCTCTACTGAAGATATAAACAACTTGTCGTGAACTTTAAACGGAGGAATACTTGACCCTCTCTTTTTCATAATTTTTGATATTTTCCAGACCGGTTTTCTTGCTTTGTCAAGAGAGGAAAGGTGTTTATTCCAACACTTGTTCCTATATGCTGAGATTTCGTTTTTATTGATATTATTTAAGACTTTAACATTAACTAGAAAACGATCGATTCTATAACACAGCCATTTTCTTCTTTCAGAGTTTCGTAGCCTAATCAGATGTAAGATATTTTCAGGAAGCGGTGCCTTATCAACTGGAGCAGTGGAACATTTAGGTATCGCAAGATCGGCCGCTCTATTGACAACAGAAACAAAATTGCTACATATATAGAATTTAGGCTGGTATCACCTAGAAGCAAGTTCGTGTTTATATATGATTTATAACAATTCCAGTTGGCGGCGGAATAGTTGTGGTATAAACTGGTACGATTTACAGCTACTGTATGATTCACTGTGAGGCTGATCGGAAGGTGGTCTGAACTTAACGCATTTAGAGTTAATGGTACTGTGCAGTAATTTGGAATATTAGTGATATATACATCAAGAGTTGAGGAGTTCTTGTTAGCACTCGCTGGGATATAGGTGGGGAGAAGTGGATAAAATATGGAAAAACTTGGGCTGGATTCAGTAACATCTAGTAAAATGTTACCCCAGCAGTTTGCCCTACGACAATTCCACGACTGATGTCTGCAGTTTAGATCACCACCAATAATTACCTTGTTTCGAGTGTTGACTCTGTGGTTAAGTGATTTTCGCCAGGGGCGTTTGCACGAATGCAGGACGGACGAAAACACCACAACACCAAATAGCACCTTACGTTGTTCCTATAAAGCAAACAAGGAAACACCAAATAAAACACTTAATGTTGGATGATTGTGTATGCACAAGTAACTTTTTTTATTTCACGTCCGAAAAGGGTTATCAATTTTTTACACAATTAAATGTCACAAGGTATAATGATACACTAGGTCCTTGGACGAAGATGACACTCTTTACAAACGAATTTAATTAGATATAATTACTAAGTCAATCAAATTTACACAATGCACTCAACTTATATGATGTTTTTTTGGTTAATAATTCATCAAAAACAAAAATCATTTAAACGAATCCAGCGGTTGAACATTAACTAAAAAAAATTAATCGCAGCACGAATCCATAAACTCGTATTTCAAAAATAACTCCAAATTCATAAACTTATATTTCAAAAATAACTCCCTTGATCACTCACGACTCCTCGCGATGACTTAACTCCTCCGCTAATCAAATTCTGACTAACTCTCTATTCGACTACACACGAAGAAACCGGTCACGAATAGCCTCAAAAGGAGAGGCGCCACACGATCAACTCGAGGTAGTCAATCGTGGTTGAATTAGCATACATGGGGTGGATTTCCCATGTATGTGTATCTACTAAACACGACCAGCAACGGACGAACACAGATGGATGCGTGTATTGTTATCGCTTCCCATCATAATGATCATTAATTGAAGGAAAAGGTTCTGCGATCTAATGTCAACAGAAACGCTATTTCCCATGATCTACGACGGGGATGCGGATTGTTTGAGTTCGCCGGCATTGGATGGGTCGGCAGCTGTGTACACAATTAATTTGTGTAACGCTCGCCGGCGGCGGACCCATCGGTTGTGAAAATACACCGAACATCCGCTAGCACGTCTGAAAAACCATAAATCAACGTTTAGTTGATTGGCATGATGTTTCCTAGGTCCGCGGGCGGCTGGCGACCGATAACAGACACACTCACTGCAGGCAAACAATCCCAATAAACATGGGTGCACTTGGATTCTGTTTAAACTAACACACAACGGCCAGATACCATCAGGGTACATGTGTTTTAGGGTAATTACTCCCGTTCTGGTGCCATAAGGCAATGGCATCCGCTTAGATGTGTACTTAAGTTAACGAACGCTGCTTCGCTAGCCATTGTGTGAATCATGGCTATTCATTGGGCAAATAGTATTGATGGTCATGACCGATGCTGACGATCGTTCCACGAAACGTTTGATGAAATCCATTTTTGGGGTATAGATGACCCCAAGATATTTCATCCTGTCCTGTGGTCTAATCGTAGTATCTCCCATTTGTATTCGGATATACTGTGACAATCGAGAAGTAGGTTGGGAGTGTTTCCTACTCAGAATTATAGCTACTGCTTTAGATGGGTTAAGTCGAATTTTCCATCGACTGTAGTACTGATACAGTTCGTCCAGATGACGGTTGAGTCGGTTTGTTGCGAGTTTAGGGCTTTTAGATGACGTGTACACTAGGATGTCATCCGCATAGCAAATCTGGTTTACTCTACCATCCACAGGGCGAGGAATATCTGAGGTGTAGATATTAAATAAGATGGGGCCAAGAATGGAGCCCTTTATGGTTGACTATGAACTCCGATTCTTATTTTCTAGGCTATATATACTTGTTCTGTGTTTGGATGATAACAGTATTCGTAATCGGGAGATATGCAGTTTGGAAAAACTGCATTTACACTTTGTATGCGTCATGAGATAAGGTATGCAGTTTGGTACAATCTGTATTTGCATTTTGTGAGTCATACGTAGGTAATGAAGTAACTTTATCTGTAATTTTATGAGAATACTTTTCGTAAGGTTTAGATTACTTATTATCTAGGTTTTATGAGTCATACATTTACTCTCGCATTGTGTTTTTGAATGGTTTTCAACATAAATATTCTTAGAACACATAGGCAACAATGAATGTGTGTACATTGTACATCATTGTTCCTATGCGAGTAATTGGTATTATTAATGGCGCCGTATTTTCCGTAAAGGATCCGGAAGTAGGATACTGTGGAACTCGGTGCCATCCGAGGTTGACTAGGTTATGTGCCACTGGTCGAGTTTATTGTTTTTATTTAATGGTATGTGCTGATCAATGTAAAATTGAATGAGTCCACGTATGGTGGAGGGATGCCCGAGTAGGTAAATAGTTGCAGGTGGGCGTTTGCGCGTAACATCGCTCATCAATCAGGAATCGCAGTGTATCTTGAATTGACAGAGAACGCACGCATCTTAGATGATGTTATCATTACATACATAGATATTCTGCCCCAAATATAAGTCAAGAGCAAACAGAATTTAAAAATACTCATTGATTATGAACTTCCGATCTGAACGGTCTGTTTAGAAAAAAAGTTGTGATTTGGTTATGTTAAAAAATCGGCGTATTTGAATAGTGTGCATGGCATCCGAGGCTAACAAACAAAAAATGATTTAACATGCCAAAGTGGAGCTTGAGATTGTTAAAAAAAGATAAATGTTCCTTTCTATTAATTGAGTGTAGTTACAAATATTGTGTTTTGCTTACGTCGTTGTGTTTTAATATGAGAATTTCGGGAATTTATCCATAAACCGTATTCAATAACAATTTGGTTAAATAACCAATAAATTTAAAACTATTCAGAAAACCAAAACAAAAGAAAGCAAAAAAAAAGTTTAAGATAAAAATCATTCACCAAAGATGCGACACTGCCAACATCGCCAGGAAAAGGTATTGGGCAGGTGAGCTCCCCTACAAGAACAAAATATTGTGGTGGGAACACAACAAGCTGCTGGGGAATACCATTAATGCTCATTTTATTTTCCATGTATCTCCCGAGAGAAGTGTAATAAAATAAAAATACAAAATAAAATACTGTCGTGTTTTGAATCACTTCGTTGTCAATAAATTTCAACGTCGTTTCATCAACAAGTTTTTATTCGTGTCATGTTCTAAGTACACTTAGCTTAATCACGTAACTTATGAGTCCCTAGTTAGCCTTTATCCTGCTGGATTTAATTGTACTCACCAGTAATATAGTACTTCATCACACATTAACAACTCCCCCTAGGCAAAGGAATCTAATATATTTAGATGATTGCCGTCGATATCTCGATGGGATTACAGGTTGTGAAATAAATTTAATTACATTCGTTCTTTGCCAAACATTTTAGTGAGTTATTAGATTCAGTCAGTGTTTAGCTTCAGCCAAAAAAGGTTTCTCTAGATTACTGTTCAATATGAAAGTGAAAATTGTAAAAGTTGAAAATAAAATCTCTGAGTCCAAGGAAGACGTGGACACTCCATCCTTGCAACAAGACTTCAAATTTATACTGTCAATTCTTAAGGTTGTTGGACTCTTTCCAATATACACTCGTGTCTCGTCCTATGAACTCGGTCCTCCCACTAGACGAAATCAACTATACACCATTTCGATGCGAATATTGATATCCATCTTGATTGGATTTCAAACCTACATTTTATATCAGGTTGCAACGAATTTAGCCAAATCGGGAAACACTGAGAGCTTTAACCGTTGTTTTCGAATTTTCTTTGTTACTGTAACCAATGTTGGAATGTTTGTTTTGGCAATCCAGAAAGCGAATAACTTTTTACAGAATATAAATGAATTGCTCAAAATCGACGTAGATATTCGACAAGTATATTTCGTTAAAATAAAAACTGATTTCGTATATATCCGCTTGATGAGTTTCATATTAACAATGTGTCAAGTATTACTCATGGGGCTTTTATTTTTAAGTCCTGAAAATTTAAGCGCTAAAATGACATTCATGTATAGCTCTCAGAAATTCCAAAATTTTATTTATGCACTATATGTGTTGTTTTTGGTAGCAATTCTTCGTGAAATTGCTATAAGACTAATGTTTCTAAATATGACTTTAGAAAGTTATGTGCCCGAAACGGATGAAGAGACCGAAGTCAAGTTTGGGGAAAACATTACGATTTTATTTGGATTGCATAATAGGCTTCTGGAAATTTTTAACAGATTCAATAACTCTGCCAGTCTATTTGTTACCACGATTATGGTAGTAATATTTTATACCTTGGCAACCAGCATCTACATCATTTTTCTTGAATGTGAAACCAAGACCGATATTTCTATTCTGACAGTTTCGATATCTATACTTTGGATAGTATATGGAGTCGCTCTATTGGTGATTCTAACTAATAGTTGTGAACAAACAAGCAAAATGGTAAGTTTTTTTTTCACTAATTTTATTTGGTTTAAAATATCAATTCGTACGAGTTGGCAAGTTAGTCGACTTTCTTTGTTCTCAAGGTACTACATATAGTGTGTTTACATTAGAGGTATATAATGTGAATTGGGAAGAACGTCAAGACGTCAAATGTTCTTCGTTTTTTTGACATTTGTGAAATTGAACGATACATGGTCGAGTAATGTGAAAATAAGGTGCAAACGAAATTAGGTATTCAAAGTAAGACTATTCGCACATTATGTGATTCTTTCGGTTAGCGTCCATATCCTTTCGGGCTCACCATTAGAAGATTGTGGAGAAATTCAAGAACACTGTTTATGGTGAACGTAATCCGAAAAATATACCTTCGTCCTTTCCCTACCATCGCTACTGTACGTGATAATCTGGGTGACGATTCCGGCACACCGATTTGTCATCCTGCTTAAGAGTTGGTCAAGATGTAGACATCGGTTTTTAAACTGTACGCATATAAAGTTGTGGCAGTTCCGCCAAACCCCACTGCCTACTTACCGTAAAACCCCCATAACATTCAGCAAAAATCCTGATTTCGCTAATGCAACCGCATTAGCACCTGAAAATGCTTCACGCATCATATAGATCAAATCGATGATCTTAAAAAATCACTATAAAGAAAACTTCCCTTCGCATACAATTTTCCGTAAGATTTCTTTCTTTGCTTATCTGGTATTCTAAACCAATTCGGTACCAGACAAATTCCTGTAAACAAAATGATTCGGTTTGCATACAATGTAACCGTCATGACAGGGACCATAAATATTGCGTCGCCTATATCCAGCTTCATTCATGTGTACAATAAATCCCTTTCATACACATTGGCTGGCGACCTTTTTTTCCCATCAATAAATTACCCAAGCAGCTGCATATAATTAGCGCAATAGACGTTGAAACGAATTTCCTTAGCACGCATTGTGCAAACAAAAGAACGCTGTCCTTCAAAGGTTTTCTGGCGATACCATAAACATCGTTTGTGGTATCCTAAATGCAATTCTCATGTAATGAGTTCCAGCTTATTTATTTAGCTGACCCTAATCACAGACAGATGCATTAGGTCGCTTCTCCTTTGTTCTTTTTCCCTAGCTGTAGGTTTTGTTTATCCTTGCTGGAATGGATTGATAAACACGATAATGTGATCTTCACTCACACATACCACCATGATCAAGATTAGCGAGTGATATCTGCACGAGATAATTATCGCTGAGTCCTTTTACATCCGCGCACCAGAATGGTCACGCTTCACTCCCGCTCTCCGCCGGCAGCGGAGACGCGTAAATAAAAGTCCTGAAGTCGAGTTTTGGATAAAGTTTTAGAAGTGCGGAAGTTGATCGTGTACAGTGGAGTGTTGCAACCACTTTTGTAAGCCCGTAGATATGTGTAGTTCAGGACCATCGTCTTCAAGTACTAATGTATTCCGAAATAAACTTCAAATATAAAACTCAAGTATTTTTCGATATGGTGACCCAAAAATTCCAATTACCAGTCATTGTCTTTTTGTGAAGTTAAACTTCTGGTGTGGCCGTGCATCCTTCTGATGACGAGCCACATACACAGTATGATAGTATATAAATGACTGTTTACATAAAGAGCTCCTTTTGAGCAGCATGCACTAGTGTTTAATTTTCCGGCAGCGGTCCCTGTGTCTTGTGTTAGTTTCTTGTTGTTGTTCGTCTGTATTTTGGCGTTCGGTTGGTTGGTTGTGAACAAACGTGGCGACGTTTCGTTCATTCGTGCTGCGGCTGAACTTTTGATTGATGGAGGAGGAAGTGAACTTGTAGCGTCCTACGAACGCACACTTCCGCCCAGGTAAGGTTCCAAACCTTCAAGGAACTTACTTACCTTATCCATTACACGTGCCCACAGACACGTGTCCCCAAAGCTCTTAATCAGACCTGTAACAAGGGCATAAGAAGCTGAAACAATGTTGAACCCGACATCAAAAAAACAAAGAACTTAACGTTCAAAAAGCTTCCAAGATCGAGTTCAACGCATCCATACATGGTATTCTGCCCAATTCAAAAGGGCAGCTAAAGCATCGCATACAGATCTCCCATCTTAAACATCTGCACGATGTTTACCAGGAATTACCATTTTCGGTAGATAGATAACAACGGACGCATACGCTGGCAGCTAAACGCAAGAAAGCATATCGCCTATCCGCTGCCAAAATTGTAAACAACCGTAATTATCGCAACAAGATAATTCGGAAGATTTACAAGACCAACGCCAACAAAGGAAATACTCCGGTCCCACGATTCCTTTGTAAAAATTTCACACCCATTAGAAGGATCCAATGGATTTCGGTTGTGTTTGAAAAAGGCAAGCAACCACGGGCTGTACGCCCGAACAATCATCTCCGTCCTGCGCGCCAGATGTTCTGTGCAAACAGAAGGCCGTGGAAAAGGAAATGCTATCACCAACGAATAATGTATGCAAGATGACTTTACCTTTCTCAGGAATCTAGGAAATATCCCCGGGGATGCGATAACATGCTGCTAACAGAAATTCGGAAATTCTGTTAGCAGGGGGAATTAGAAAATTTTTCGATACAGATACAGATACGATCTGTATCAGGGTATTTTTGAGGAAAATAGCGAGTCAGTCTGATTTTGATAGCCCTCGGGACGAGAAGGCTTTTTCGAAGGACCAGGAGAGTTTCGCATGGCATAGTCGAGCAGCAGGACAGTGAACCCCACCGAGGAGGTCGAACCGCGAGACGAATACACTAGTAGAAGTAACCGCGACTTAAAAGTTAAAAATAAAGAGAAAGGCGAGTTAACGTGTGTCCAAAGTTCGTAAGTTAACTTACAGTAAAAGCGTCAGGAGTACTTAATACGGATAGTGACTTGATGTAAACTCGGAATTAAAAACAATGTTAATAAACAAAAGTGTACATTAAAAATAGTTCGTGTTTTATTTATGTAAAATAAACAGACCTGGTTCACCTAAAGGTAGTTCGTCGCTTCCTTTGCCACCGTGTTTTGCTCCGCTTGTGTATTTTCCTCTGCGGTTAACAGTGTTCGGCGGAACACTGCATCATCAAACATTTGAAAACGACACATTCAAATCCGCCAAAAACTAAGTACCCATGCTGGTACATACTTCCTCCCCACAAAGTTATAGTGTTTGAAATAATAGTGAAGAAGATCGTGTGATTCGAACTGACGCTATGACAGTTTGAATCACGAAAAAAATTGAACCTACGCGTTACCTATCAGGCTACTGACCGTGTTTTTGATTTGGTTTTTAAACTCGACTATACTGTACTGATGTGAATTATTTTTGTTATCGCTATGGTATACGGCTCTGATGTATTTTCTTATTCGATTTTTCGTTCGGTGCACTTCACTATTTTGCTTGTGAATTGTATGTGTATCTGTTAGAGTCGCCACACCACTCCCTTCGCAGTAACTTCGTTAGGATCAGATTCGTATGCGAACGACGGACGAACGAGAGAACGAGAAAACGTCGGAGGCTGGGCTCTATGCGGAAGTCGTGACCGTGTGTGAAGTTCTGCTTACTATGGGAAAGTGTATGCTGTGTGTTCAGATCACGTCGGGGTCACCAATTTGGCGGATAAGTTGGTCCAAGTCACTACGGAAAGATGCTGGAGTGTCCCGCCGAACACTGCTTAACATCGAAGAAAAACACACCAGCGGAGTGAACACAACAAAACACGGAAAATTCGTTTCTGTAGATTTTCTTTATTGTTTTCCTTTGTAGTATTCCAGAATACTACTGTCCTTATAATTATTAACTTTTATACTGAATCTTATTATTTATCTAACACATCCTTAAAACATTCTCTTAACATATCTAACATTCTCATTTAATATATATCCTAAATAAACATCCACAATATTCTATATCAAATCAGTTTCAGTACACTTCATACATGCCCCTTTTTTCATAACATGCTCTTTGATTTTCGTACAAAGTTTGTTCAAAATTAAAAGTCACAGTAGATTAAGTAATAATTTGATCAAATTGATTTTGTTCAAGTAATAATTTACAGTAGATTAGAACACAAAGTTGTATAAGAAGAGAGAAATTTTCATTGTAAAGACAGACAGGAATAGAATAGAGAAGAGATTAGAAGAAAAATAAAAAGAAGAAGAAAACAACAAATTTAATAATATTCGAGAAAGAAGACGGACAGAAAGACCCAATATATTGGGTATTAATTAAATCCGTGTGATTCGTCTTACCATCCTCTATTACGTCGTGGGAGAAATATTGGTCTGACTGAAGTCTGAGATTGATAATTTATGTTATCAATACAATACTGTAGTATTCCAGAATACTACCCTTATTAGCTTTAACACTGAATCTCATTACTTATCTAATATCATTACTTATCTAACACATCCTTAAAACTTCCTCTTTACATATCTTACATTCTCACTTAATACATACCATTCATAAACATTCACAATATTCTATATCAAGCCAGTTACAGCACATTTAATATCATGCACTTTTTTCATTCAAAACATAGCACTTTGATTTTCGTTCAAAGTTTATTCAAAATTTAAAAGTCACAGAGACTAAAGGAATACTTTGATAAAATTTGTTTTGTTCAAATTATAATTTACAACCAATTAGAACAATAAGTAGCATAAGAAGAGAGAAATTTTAATTGTAAAGTTAGTAAGGAGTTAGAGTGAGCAGAGTGAGTTAGTTGAGTTTCAGTTTAAGTTCAAATTGAGTTAAGTGAAGTAAAAGCAGTTTAATTGAGTAAATAAACTAGTTTATTTATTAAAACCTCCACGCTCTTCCCTCAAGAAAGGAAGCACGGTGCTGGAGACATAACACTGGTGGCAGTGGTGGGACACCGGTGATGATGATGATCCCGATGATGATGATCCCGATGATGATGATGATCCCGATGATGATGATACCGATGATGATGATGACGATGATGATGAAGACATAATTTTCTCTATTTGTGAATACGGATCTTATTTGCATGGAACGGATAAATAACACTGGTGGCAGCAGAAAAATCAAAGAGAAAATTTAGAGAAAAGGATCCCATAAAGAAATAAAAACGAAATAAGAAGAAACCAAAATCAAAAAATTAAATCAAAAAAAAAAAAAAAATATTTTTTCAAGAAAAAAAAAAAAGAAAAAAAAAAGTAATGTAAGCAGCCAAGACCAGGATATTCAACTGTAGGACGTGAAGTCTGCCTGGCGATAATAAAAAAAAAAAAATTTTAAAAAGTGAAAGAAAAAAAAAAGAACAACTCAACGACACAACAAAGAAAAAAAAAAGTGAAAGAAAAAAAAAAGAAGAACTTAATCAACGACTCAACAAAGACACAAGAAGGACAACAATAAGAAACTCAACAAGACTTCTATCAACTTCTAGAGTAGTAGTAAGAAATTTTTTCAATATTTTGATTTTTCTCTTTCTCTCTCTAACCATATTTTTAAGAAGTGATAACAAATTTTCGCCATACATTATTTCAAATTTTCACTATTACGACTCCTTACTACACGAGACAGGCGGCTAGGCAGGGGGAAGAACAAATCCACTCACAACAGATACACAATAAACCCCCTGAAGTGACTCTTTCTGTCGGAATTTCAGATGTTTTCAGAATCGTCCCCACCTTTGACGGGAAACCCTGTGACTTAGATAAATTTATTTCCGGGGGAGATGTTTTATTTAGATCCATAAAGAAGGCAGACCCGGACATATATGAAACATTTTTAGAGCTAGTCAAAAATAGACTAGAGGGTCCTGCATACGATCTTATTAGGTATAGCTAAATCGCTAAGTGGGAAGATTTAAATGAAAAACTAGAATCGGAATATAAAGAGAAGCAATCTCGGTCGACGGCACACAATGAGTTGATTTCTCTGAAACAACACTTCAGAGAAACCTTTCGGGAATACGGCGATAGAGTTGCGAATGCGCTGAGGACTCTGAACTCTGCCACTTGTGAAATAACAACAGACGCGGTGGTTAGGGAATTCTTGATGGAAGAAAACACAAAATTGGCCGTATAAACATTTGAGGATGGACTACAGGACGAACAACTGAAAATACTAGCTAAAGTCCATGGGGGAAACAGTTTAAAACAGTCGATTGCCCATGTAGTAGCGCACGCTGCTCGAATGGACAACTCTCCCAGGCCATATCACTATATTGAAAATCCTAGATTTAATCGAATAGTCTGCCAAACCTGTGGTAAGCCAGGGCATACACAGGACACATGTTATCGGAACATGCAGTCCAACACTTTTCCGAATAGACAACCCATAAAAAGAGAATACAACATTTTATCCAATTTCTGTGGAAGGAATAATCACTCAGATAACGAGTGTAGATAGAGGTTATCTAGGAATGGATCGTCTTTAACAAATAACCAACAAGGTACAACGCGTAACCCATTCCGAAATAATCCTGCAAACGCCGAAAATCGTTTTGGTGAAAATTCTAGGACCACAAATAGACGAAACGATAGGCAAAATGTTCACTTTTCTCGGGTGCAAGAGTCGGAAAACGAGACCAGACGCCAAAAGAATCATGCTGAACGGCACTCTAAATCTTCAATTTATAGTATTCGTTCGACTCATATAGGGAGGAAACAAGGTAATTCGGGAGGAGACATACAGCCATTCCTTTCGAATGACTGCCACGGTCAATATACGCCAAATCACCGACTAAATCTAAGATTCCACGTACCATTTTGTCCCGAATTAAAGGAACCAGCGATACGTCTTAGATTTAGTCCCTCAGAGAAAATGTACACGACCCTTCTAATTGATACCGGCGCCGACCTAAGCCTTTTAAAATCACCGTGCTTAAAGAGTCAGGAAAAAGATGACAAGATTTACACAATATCCACACTAGCAGGTGATTCATTGAAAACCCTGGGGACGGTAAGTGGTACCCTAGAATTAAAAAACAAGGATCATACTATGTTCGTGGATCATCCTTTTCACCTACTCACCAAACAGATAAATCTGCTATATGACGGAATCGTAGGAAACGATTTTTTATTTAAATATAGATGTGTAATCGATTTTAAAGAGCACATCCTGAAGATTCCAATGGTCAAGGGTAATTTGAATCTTAAGGAAAAAAGGGAGGCAAAGGGTAATGAGAGCGAGCATCGAAGAACGCCATACAGCTCTACGAACGAGGCACCGAGCCTAATTCGTAATAAGCTAGTATGTGAAACACGAGCCACCTGCCCAGACCTTCAGTTCGATTCAAAAGAAAAAAGTAATAAATCTAACAGAAAGCGAAAACAGAGAAGATTGGGTGACAAAGTTTCAGCAGCAAAGCCTGAAAAACAAAATGTTTCAGCAGCATATAAGACTGAAGGAGCAACTCTCACTTTAAAACCCAGAAGCCAACAAATTATAGACATTCCTTTAAATAGTAAACACCAGGACATATCCGGCGATATAATCATTCCAAAAAAACGAATTATGCCAGGAATATACGTGGGCGAAACCTTAACCAGTCCCAAGAGCTCTAGATTAAAGGTGTTAATGATGAACACTTCGGAAACAGAGCAAACGATGAATACTAAAGACGTAGACTTCAAATGGGACAAGCTAAGTGATTTCAACCTGATCTCTAGTCAATCCGACGACCTAATCAAAGGCAGGCTAAATAAGTTAACATCAATAATCGATCTCAGTCACTGTAATTGTGAAGAAAAACAATCTATCTTCCAAATCTGTAGAGAATACAATGATTTATTTTTTCTCGAAGGTGACAAACTCACATTTACAGAAGCGCTGAAACATAGACTCATTACTGACCCAAACAAACCACCCGTATTTACCAAACCCTACAGACTCCCGGACACACAAAAGACCGAGATACATAAACAGGTGAATGACATGCTACAAAGTGGTATTATCCAACCCAGTGCTAGTCCTTGGAACTCCCCCTTGCTCTTGGTACCAAAAAAAGCTGACAGGGAAGGTAATAAGAGATGGAGACTTGTGGTCGATTTCCGTAGATTAAACGAAGTAACTGTTGCCGATGCACACCCGTTACCAAATATCACGGACATACTAGATCAACTAGGGAGGGCAACTTACTTTAGCACCCTCGACCTGGCAAGCGGATTTCATCAAATCCTAATGGACAATGAAGACAAGTGCAAAACCGGCTTCAGTACCCCTTATGGACACTATGAATATAACCGTATGCCGTTTGGTCTACGAAACGCTCCCGCAACTTTTCAACGTTTAATGAACAACGTTTTAATGGGACTACAAGGATTTGACTGCTTTGTATACATCGATGACATAGTCCTTTACGGGTATAACCTGCAAGAACATAACTCAAAGCTTATACGAATATTTAATTGTTTACGTCAGAATAACCTAAAGCTTCAACCAGATAAATGTACTTTTCTAAGAAGGAACTAATGTATCTTGGTCATATAATTTCCGAACACGGTCTTAAACCAGACCCCGAAAAGATTAAAGCTGCTAAAACATACCCCACGCCCAAAAACGTAAAGGGAGTAAAATCATTCCTCGGATTCATAGGATACTACCGGCGGTTTATAGATAATTTCTCAACCATAGCAAAGCCACTAACGAAGTTACTAAAGAAAACCGAAGCATTTAAATGGGATCCTTTCTGTGATGAAGCATTCCATACTTTAAAAAATAAACTTATAGAACCCGCCATATTAGCTTACCCAGACTTCAATAAAGACTTTATAGTAACTACGGACGCTAGCGACGTTGGAATAGGCGCGGTCTTATCGCAGGGAGAAATTGGCCAGGAAAAAGCAATGTGTTATGCTAGTCGCACCCTTAACGACACCGAAACTCGGTACAGCACTACAGAAAAGGAACTGCTGGCAATTATCTACGCCGTCAAACAATTTCGCCCCTATGTCTACGGACGAAGGTTCACAATATGCACAGACCACAAACCACTACAGTGGCTCATGAATCTGAAGGACCCGACATCAAGATTGGCTCGTTGGAGAATATTGTTAGACGAATATGAATACCAATTATTTACAAAGCAGGAAAATACCACTCCAACGCAGATGCACTTAGCCGCCTCCCTATTAACCTCCAAGACACACAAGAGGTAGGCAAGGTACTAGTTACCACTAGAAGCAAAACGAAAGGTCAAGTCACCGATGAACCAGTAGTAGCCGCAAGTGAGGAAATTACTCTCCGACATGCCGAATGTGAGATAATCGAAATTTCTAAACCCATAGAGTATGCCAACACCCGTTCACCTATTCAGATCTTTATACTACCCAATAAAGAAGGCCAAGCCGAAAAATCACTCAAAACCATCCCTAACTATACACGTCCGAACCCAAACGAAATAAAATTATACCCAAACATAATAAAATCCCCTTTATATATTGTCACTAGGTTGCCGCTAGACATAGGAAACGAATCCAGCTTTGAACGAACACTCAAAAAAATTCGTAACTATTGTATAAAAGAAAATGTAAACCACATCGACATTTCTATCCCAAAACAAGAGCCAATAAACCCTCGCCTTAAAAATGCCATTATACAAATATTCGCCCAAACCAAGATCATCTTGTATCTCTACTCTGACAAAAGAATCTATATCAAAGACCAGCAGGATATCGATAAAATTCTACGTGACTTCCACAATTCACCTTTTGGAGGGCACCAGGGAATCTCCCGCACAATTAAACGTCTTAAAACAAGGTACTTTTGGCCAACCCTCATAAAAGATACGAAAGAATTCATTCGCAAATGCGATTCATGTCAAAGAAATAAACTAACTCTAAATAGAAAAATTCCCATGAAAATCACCACAACGAGTACAACCCCCTTCGAACGCATAGCTTTGGATATTGTTGGCCCGCTCCCAACTAGTTACGAAGATAATAAGTACATCTTAACTTTTCAAGATGATTTAACAAAGTTCACTGAAGCTATGCCGCTACCTAATGCGGAAGCACCCACCATAGCTCGTAGTTTTGTGCAGAAAATTATATGTCGTTTCGGAATACCCGACGCGGTATTAACTGACCAAGGCACCAACTTCCTGAGCCACCTTTTTAAGGAAATATGTAAGATTCTGAAAATCAAAAAGATACAGACAACACCTTATCATCCTCAAACAAATGGAGCCTTAGAACGTAGCCACCGAACGTTGGCCGAATATCTCAGACACAACGTTAACAAGGACCAACTTCCATTGGATACCTAGCTTGTGGCGAACGTACAAATTCCCCACAGGAAAAAGTCCAGACCAACTTGAGGTAACGCACTTCCCTGGACAACATCACGTCCACAGACGCGGTCCCAAGCCCAGCGGGGGCCGCCAGTAACCCAACGTTGAGTCGACACCAGAAGGCAAGGAACTTAACGTCCCCAAAGCCTCTAATACCGAGCTAAACGCCCCATACCTAAAACCTACGACCTGAAACAAGGAGAAACATCCATGCATCCTTCGACGTGTGCAATCGCAAGCTAAGTGAATGCCAGCACCACCAGTCGGCAACCCTGAACATCTGCACGAGATGCAGGGAATTACAATCAAAACAATTAACCGACCAACGGACGTGGTGCGGTTGATCTAAACATTAGATCACCCAAATATTCACCGCAAACAAAGGAGCGCATTCCTTAGCCTCGTAAACACCCAGATGGCGCGAAAAACCAAGCACCACGTAACTCCAAACAATACTTTGTTTGGAGTTTTACGAAGGCCAGCTGCAATAAATAAATACGGCACAGCATTGCGCCGTTGCCACTGTCCGCCAAGCAGAAATGCATCAGCGGAATGTTTGTTTTTCACACCATGTGAAAAACTCTCTTGGATTTCAAATCCAATAGATACCAGCGGACTAGACGTCCAGGCGATCGTCAACACCAGATGGTTGACCTAACCAAGCAGCGTGGGAATAGAATCCACCGTCAACAACGACGGTGAAGCTTCCATATGTATGCGTGAGAATTTTCTCCTTACAGGAAATTGTGTCTGCACAACTGCAGATACAAAACACACAGATACTGGAAAAACAGTATCCGATAGGTTGCAAGAGAGTGAGTTTTTTTTACATCGAACATCGGAGACGACTAGTCTACTTCGAGCATCAGTCAGAGAACTCCGACGAGGAGCTATCCGCGTAACGAATTTAAATAACTCAATAAAAGAAACCGCCGGCCCGAAGTCTCGTGATGTTTAACTACGCGAATTAAGAAGAGTCGAAATCGAGAACCAGACGAAGAAGATTGGTGGTGTCAAGACCGAGTCCCGAAAAATATCGATAGTGTGTCGTTTTATTGTGGTGTCGTTCCTAAGAGTAGCGTCGAGTGTCGAGCAACTTGTTTTCGGTCAAAGGGGTCTGAAAGACTTAACTGTGTTTCTTTTTGTTTCACAAGTAATAGACAGAATAAAACTTTGTAGACTAACGACGGATGTTTTAGGGTATTCAATCCCCAGTTGTGTAACTAAATGTGACAATAAAATTAAATTAAAAGAAATCGAAATATCTCTGCGTTTAGACTAACGACGGATGTTTTAGGGTATTCAACCCCCAGTTGTGTAACTAAATGTGACAATAAAATTAAATTAAAAATAAATCGAAATATCTCTGCGTTTCATTTGAACTATATCCGCCAAAAGCTACCATATTCAATGTTTGTGTATAATACCACACCTCATAGTAGCACCGCATTTAGCCCTTTTGAATTACTGTATGGTTTTCCTGCACGGATACCGAATTCTATCAGCACAAATCCGCAAACCTCATACAACTATGAGAACTACGCTAACGAGCTAAAAGCCCGCCTACAGTACGGCTACAAGATTGCAAAAAACATATTGCAGGACAAAAAGGTAAAAGCTAAAGCGTGTTATGACAAAGGAACAAGCCATAAAACATTCAACGTTGACGACAAGGTCCTCATAAAAAATCATACCCGAAAAAATAAGCTTGCTTCTTTATGGGAGGATCCTTACGAAATACACAACATAGTATCCGATGAGAACTCGGAAATCAAAATAGGAAATAAATTTAAAATTTTACACAATAATAATATAAAACTATTTTCGGAATAAATAAATAACCTATACACACAACATAACCCAATTTTTAACAATTATCTTAAAATTAGGACCCAACACAGTTTTGGAAAATTTTCCATAAATTTAAGGAAAAGATAAACACCGACAAATGGCCTTTGTTTTTTTTATTCAATATACATGAAATAATCAAGCAATTGTAGGAAATTAGGAAAAAGGAGAAAAAAAAAAAAAAGTTAAAGAGTTAATATATATATTTATATTTATATATATTTATATTTATTGGAATAAAGAAAGAAAATTTTAGATATATATTGGAAAATTTTGAGTTAATATATATATTAGAAATTTTTGAGGTAATGTATATATTCGAACGTTCCACGGAGAAATATTTAAATTTAGTTAATATATAATGTAAATAGACTATTTTGGTAGTGTTAAGAACTTTTTGATTATTGTAACCTTTGATGGTAGATAATTTTGAAAACCATTGTAACTAATTGAACGAAAATCCAAGTCTTTAATTAATCTTAATTTAACCTATAGTTACAAGAAAATTATTCTCTTCAAGGATAATTTTCTTTCTCGAAGAAGGGTGGGATGTTGTATTCCAGAATACTACCCTTATTAGATTTTTAACACTGAATCTTATTACTTTTCTAACACACCTTTAAAACTACCTCTGTTCATATCTAATTCTCACTTAATACATAACATTAATAAACTTTCACAATATTCTATATCAAGCCTGTTACAGCACATTTCATAACATGCCCCTTTTCATAACATGCACCTTTTTTCATTCAAAACATAGCACTTTGATTTTCGTTTAAAGTTTATTCAAAATTAAAAGTCACAGAGACAAAAGGAATACTTTGAGAAAATTTGTTTTGTTCACATTATAATTTCCAACCAATTAGGACAATAAGTAGCATAAGAAGAGAGAAATTTTAATAGTAAAATCCACCCTCATAAAACCTTCCAAAACCCTAAAATATTTGGGAGTAACCCTTTCCAACAACTGGTCATTCTCAACCCACATCAAAAATTCTCTTCAAAAAGCCTTAATACAGCTTAACCTGTGCAGACGAGTGTTATGGAAGCCTAAAGGCCTCTCTCTTAACTTCAAACAGCTCATCTACAAACAGATAATCAGACCTACTCTTACATACGCCTGCCTATTATGGTACCACATCCCACCCTCCCAAATGGAGAAATTACGAGTGTTTGAACGAAAATGTTTCCGGTTTATCACTGGCTTACACCGCAAAACCAACTCATATAGATACCATTGTAACAATGACCTTTACAACACCGCAGGCATCGAACGACTGGATAGACGGATCCTAGAACTGTCGATAAATTTCATAAAAAACCTTCCTAACAATCCCAACCCGATAATAACGGACCTACTATCACCCTCCTCCAATACGGGAGCTCACTACCGTAATTGTCTCCAAATCAGGACCCTCTTCGCCGCAGGCAGACTGGTTAACGATCTAAACGAGATCGTGTACCACAACACCGAACTGGCACCCAATCATTTCAAATACAGCAACATCCAACCATTCTCCAAGATCCTTACCTTTAACACAGAACCGAATGGCTCTCCCCTCCTTCAAGAACTTACCTGATCCTATCCCTTACTATCCTCAATCCCAACGAGAAATCCCACATCCATAACTAAAAATTGTAAATATTATTTTTAAGTCAAATTCGAATTGTCACTATCATTGCAATATCAAATATTGTAAATTGTATATAAGATTAGATTAAGTTAGATTAAGTTATGTTAAGTAATTTAAAGTAGGCTAAGTTAAACTAAACAGAGTTCCTGGTTTTTTTTGACCTTTTCCAGGAAAAACAAAATTATCAATATATATAATTCACATTAAATCTTAAGCACATCTAAAAAGAATTGTTTGAAAAATGTTAACAAATAGCATGTAAACACTTAATATGTAACAAATCTATTATAAGTTAGCTGTATTACTTATTGTAACTATTCATTTTTGGTCAAATAAATACAGTTTTGAAAAAAAAAAAAAAAAAAAATAGTAAAACCAGTTTGAGAAAGTGAGTTGAAGAGTTCAGTACAGTTTAAGTTTTTGAATTTGGAGTTGAAGTATTAAGTATTGGAAGTTTGAGATTAGAGTTTGAGAAGTAAAGAAGTTTTGAGGTAGAGTTTTTGAGTTTGTGTTTTGAAAGTTAGAATAAACAATTAAATCAAAGAGAAGAAACAGTTTTTCTTTGATAATCAATTGCAATAAATGATGACAGCAGAATAATAAATAAAGAAGAAAGGTCCCCGCTCTTCCCTCAACCGAGGAAGCACGGCGCCGGACTCGTAACATTTACGACCAGTTAATTGATCGGTGTTTTTGAAAAGATCACGATTTGGTTTGGTATATTTAAGTGTGAAGATGTAGTTTTCATCTGCGAACTTTTTCAAGTTGTAGCATTCCAGAATACTACCCCTATTAGCTTTAACACTGAATCTCATTACTTATCTAAACTCATTACTTATCTAACACATCCTTAAAACTTCCTCTTAACATATCTTACATTCTCACTTAATACATACCATTAATAAACATTCACAATATTCTATATCAAGCCAGTTACAGCACATTTAATAACATGCCCCTTTTCATAACATGCACCTTTTTTCATTCAATACATAGCACTTTGATTTTCGTTCAAAGTTTATTCAAAATTTAAAAGTCACAGAGAGTAAAAGGAATACTTTGTTAAACTTAATTTTGTTCATATTATAAGTTACAGTAAATTAGAACACAATGTTCTATAAGAAGAGGAAAAATTAAATTGTAAAGTCAGTTTAGTTTTGAGAGTTGAGGAAGAGAGTTCTAATACAGTTAGTTCTAATTGAGAGTTGAGAGTGATAGTTTGAATCATAAGTTTTAAGAAAAGATACACACATAACAAATGGCCTTTGTTTTTTTATTCAATATATATGAAATAATCAAACAATCGTAGGAAATGACGGAAATGGAAAATCAAAAAAATAAAAGGTCCACGCTCTTCCCTCTAACGAGGAAGCACGGTGTCCCGGACATACAACAAATGGTGGCAGCGGTGGGATCCAACCGATGGATCCCATAAATAAATAAATAAAATAAATAAGAAGAAACTAAAACAGAAATAAAACAAAAAAAAAACAAAGAATTCAAGAAAAAAAAAAGTAAGCAGCAAAGACCAGGATAATCAACTATAGGGTGTGAAGTCTGCCTGGCTGTAATAAAAAAAAAAGTGAAAGAAAAAAAAAGCAAAACTGAAACAAACACGACTTCTATCAACTTTTAGTAGTAGTAAGAAATTTTTGTCAAAATATCGATTTTTCTCTCTTTCTTTTTTAGTAGGAATATTCTCGACTTGGAAATTTTCCTTTTACAAAATTTTTTTTCTCGATAGACAATTTTTCCTTGAAAGTTTTCTTTTCAGTTTTTCCGACGACATTTCCTTTTTGCTTTCTCTTCGAAGATTTTCTTTCTTTGCAGCTTTTGGGACAGCAATTTATCTTTTCCATGCAACTTAAGTATATATATTGAATAATAAAATAAAGGCCTTTTATCATAACTGAAAATTCGAAATTTTCAGCAGTAATACAAACTGAAATCCCTAATATTTCGACTATCCCAATTGACAACCCAGACACTTCAGCAACCAAGACTGAAAATTCAGCAGTATTAAAGACTGAAAATCCAAAAGTTTCAGCAATTAAAATTGAAACCCAAGTCAGTTCAGCAGCTAACACTGAAGAACAAAACTTTTCAGCAGCAAAGACTGAAGGACTGAATGTTTCTACAGCAGATAAGACTGAAGAAATAGTTCAAACGGCAAATAAGACTGGGAACCAAGATGTTCTAACAGCTAATAAGTCTGAAGAACTATGTGAAACAGTAAATAAGACTGAGGAACTAAATGGTCCATCAGCAGTGGGTAAGACTGGAAATGTAAACGTTCTGACAGCAGTTAAGGCTATGGAAAATAAAGACATTAAGCCAAAAACATTAAATATTTTAAATAACGATAATAAACACAAACACTTACTCAAACACAAAATAATAAAAAATGAAAATAATAATTCAACTAAAATAAGTATTGAAAAGAAAAAATTATATAAATACATTACAATTTTTTTTAACAACAATAAACATTTATTCAAACACAAAATACAAAAAAATAAAAAGTTACACAGTCATTTAAGATATTTGAGATCATTTTTTAAGAAGATTTTTTGTAATATTCATTTTTATTCAATCATCTTAGTAATAGGCCCAAAAAGGTTTTGGAAAATTTTCCATAAATTTAAAGAAAAGGTACACACCTAACAAATGGCCTTTGTTTTTTTTTCAATATATATGGAAAAATCAAACAATTGTAGGAAATCACACTTCACTTCGGAACGTTCATGCAGTCAGACATACTGATCGTGTGCTCGTGTACAACCAAGATTGAAAAAAAAAAAAAAATTTAATTCGTAGACGTTAAGTCGTCGACGATCGACCGCGTTCACATCGAACCTTATGTGATATATTGCGTTTGTTTGTGAGCATTGCGACAAATTATAATTACAAAAAAAAACAAAAAAACACGTGTAATTTTCGCTGGATGCCGTAGTCGAAATCTGTCTTCACAGATGCCAGACAACGACACGAGCGCTACCCGGGAATATCTATTGGAACGGAAGAGAAGAGCCATTGAAACTCTTCAAAACTCATCTAAGAAGACCACAAAATTGGAAAATCCAGGAAAACACATGGACTACGAACAAAAATTCCACGAAGCCGTGGAATACATCCAACAGCTTTCAGCAGAGGTGAAACAACTCCGGGAGGAAATTCACTCCCTAAAGCAACCCACCCAAAACACCGACGATGCCTGTATGGAGATGACGCCTTCTCCCAGCTTACACCATAAAACATCTCCATCCAAACAACAATCATCAGCCCATAAGGAATCCACCAAACAAGCCAAGCCAGCACCGAGTCCCCTGCCTGCCCAGCACAAAAACGAAAGACCACCGCCAATCTACATCAGAAACCCGACCAGCACCAAAGCATTAATTCAAACCCTGCAAAATGCCCTGGGTCACCGGAATTTTAGCACCAATGCAAAAGGATCTAGAACTTCAATAACAGTCAGATCATTACTCGATCATGATAGGGCAGTTAAAAAACTGTTGGAGGAGCAATATCACTTCTTCACCTTCCAGCATCCAAACAGCAAACCAGCTACCTTTATTATAAGGCACATCGATCCCGAATGGACCAACGAAGAAGTGGGCCTGGAAATCGCTAGGATATGTCCACAAATAAAGATCAATAAGCTGGACTACTTCCAAACACCGTACATGAGGACAAACAACGTAAAAAACCTCCGGATCATACAAATCCCACCTAATCAGGACATCAAGCAACTTAAACAAATTAAATATTTGTTTACCCAAAAAATCGCAATCGAAGAGCCCCACAAACAAGAAATTCTTCATTGTAAGCGATGCCAAGAATCAGGACACTTGGCGGTCTCATGCCACCAGCAAAGACGTTGCGGCAGATGTGCAGAGGAACACGAGCTCGAGGAATGCAAGGTAAATCCACAAGGCCTGGAACCTGAAACAATACAAACCGTCAACGCTGATGGATCCATTACCAACAAAACGATCACAGTTAAATGCTGTAACTGTGGAGGCCCTCATCCGCCAAATTTTTCCCAATGCCCTCAGAAGCTAAAACTTCTGGAAAGACGGAAATTAGCAACAACTATTAAATCAACAACAACAACAACAAAAACGAAACCAACTGTATTGCAGGAAACGAAGTCAACCCGACCCGGAATATCGTACGCGGATGCAGCAAGAGGAAACCTCAACACTACCACTCCCCCTAACAACAATACTGAAAACTTCAATCTAGACATCATGGGATACATCCAAAGCTTACAAGCCATGCTACCTTCGCTGAGGAAGATGTCAGAAATAGAGAAAAAATGTCAGATTATTTCACTAATAACTTCCCATATTCTTTCCAGCTCTCTCTAAACTAACCATTATCTCCCTCAACACAGAATCCATTTATTCTAATATACGTAAGCAACACCTCCGGTTGTTTGTTGAAAAATTTTCCCCAGATATCCTCTTCCTTTCAGAGACCTGGCTCAAACCAAATTCCCGAGTTTCCATTCCCAATTATACTTTTGTTTCTAACCCCAGAACTAATGGATCCCACGGAGGTACCGGCATCTTAATACACAAAAAATTTCAATTCAGTGAAATTAGATTCACTAATATATTCAGCATTGAATACACGGCAGTTAAACTTTTTTGTGAGAACAATAAAGTGCTCGTCTTAGCATCCATTTATATTCACCCTTCACGACAACCAGATTTCCCAGATGCTGACATTTCTCAGATAATCCAACAGTCTGTTCCCGTTCCATTTATAATCGGGGGAGACTGGAATGGTCGTCATACAGCATTCAATGATAATAAATGCAACAAATATGGTCGTCAGTTGCTAGCACTCCTCCCATCTTATCCATATACATACATTGACCCCCCATTACAGCCAACTCGTGTCACTAGCACAGCCAAGTCAACAATCGACTTCTTCCTCAAGTCCGATGATGTTCACTCAGCGGGTCCACCTACAGGCTCCTTTATATTTCCTTCTGATCATGGTTCCGTTCATACCACGATCCAAATCCCCTCTTTCGACCCACTCTACTCGTCAAACCCTGTCCCAAACTTCACCAAAACAAATTGGAGAAAAGTCAATAGGGACATAGCGATAAGTTTCTCTGACTTGTATATCCCTGAAGCATCTAACTTACTCCCTATTGAAATCGATCACGCATCTTTAAGAATAGAGCAAATTCTTAAGGAGGGTCTCAGCAACAACACCCCGACAACCATTCCTCATAACTATTTAGGAAGCCTTTGCCCAGCTTCCTAACCAAATTATTGCGCCTTAAAAAGCAGCTCCGCCGTAAACTCCATACAAGATACTGCCCCTTTATTAAAAGCCAAATCCATCTCCTATCCACTCTGATAAATGAGCAGTTGAAAAAGTTCGCAGATGAAAACTACATCTCCACACTTAAAAATATCAAACCAAATCGGGATCTTTTCAAAAACATCAACCAATTAACTGGTCGTAAATATAAACCCCGAATTGATCATCTCATCAACCCAATCAGCAATAATATTGCCCAGTCCGATTCGGACATAGCAAATTGCCTCGCAGAACACTTTGCAAAGATTCATGAGCAAAATAATTCTCTATCAACTCCCGGCTTCGAGAACACAGTAAACGAATACATCTCAAACAGATTATTCCCATCTTTTACTCCTTTCATCGGTGAATTTAACAACACGAACATAGCTTCACACCCCTTAGACACTACAAATTTTCTAACTGCAGACGAATTATCCGAGATCGTAAGATCAGGAAATAACAAAAAGTCAACTGGATTAGATGGAATCCCACGCCTTCTATTTAAAAGGCTACGCCCACAGAATCTACTTCCCATCCTCATTCTTCTTAATCATATAATTAATGCATCGCACTTCCCAGAGAACTGGAAAACTGCAGTAGTAATTCCTATTAAGAAGCCCGGTAGTAGTAATAGCCCTTTCAATTATCGTCCAATATCCCTATTAAGTACATTAAGTAAGATACTGGAACGCAAGATCTACCAAAATCTTCTCTCATTTGCCAATGAGAATGCCCTCATCCCTAACTGTCAGTTCGGATTTCGTAAGCGACAATCCACATGTCATGCTCTACTAAAACTTACACACGATGTTACAACTGGTCTCCAAAACCAAAGCCCTACTGTGTGTATATCTCTCAAAATTTCTAAGGCGTTTGATTGCGTCTGGATCTCAGGGCTTCTGTACAAACTGCACTCCATATTTAATCTAAACTCTCACACAACAAAGCTCTTAGCCTCTTATCTTTCTGACAGAAAATTCGTTGTGAGAATAAATTCTTCTGTCTCAGAAACCCACACCATAACCGCGGGTGTTCCCCAAGGCTCTATTTTAGGGCCAATTTTATATCTGTTATATACCGCGGATATTCCTCAACCCGTATCTCCTAATGTTGTGATGCTGAATTATGCTGATGATACATTAATTTACTCTAGCAGCAAATTTGTTAAGGCTGCAAGAAATCGCATTAACAACTTTCTACCTAACCTATCATCATACTTCAATAAGTGGAAAATTCACCTTAACCCAAATAAAACGCAGCTCATAGTGTTCAAGGGCAAACACGAGCACTATACAAACAACACTAGACGCTGCCACAACAAAATTAAACTTAACCTAAACAACACTCTAATAAAACCCTCCAAAACCCTAAAATATCTGGGAATCACTTTTTCTAATAACTGGTCTTTTTCCTCCCACATTAAAAATTCCCTTCAAAAAGCCACAATTCAGCTTAATCTCTGTAGAAGAGTAATGTGGAAACCTAATAGTCTCTCTCACAAAGTCAAACTGCTCATTTACAAACAAATTATCAGGCCCACACTCACGTACGCGTGCCCATTGTGGTACCATATCACTCCCTCCCAAATGGAGAAATTACGAGTATTCGAAAGAAAATGCTTTAGGTATGTCTCTGGGTTACATCGTCGTCCTAACTCCTATAAGTACTATAGTAACGTCGAACTCTACAATACCGCTGGTATTGAGCGCCTCGATAGACGATTCCTCGAGCTATCTATCAAATTTATCGAAAACCTACAAAATAATCCCAATCCCATAATAACCTCGCTCTTAGAGAACCCTCTAGATATCAGAACTAACTACCCCAACTGTCTCCACACCAGAGCTATCTTCGCCTCAGGCAGACTGGTAAATGATTCAAACGAGATCATATACCACAACACCGAAGTTACCCCTAACCAGTTCAAATACTCTAACGTCCAACCATTTACCAACATCCTACGTTTTTCCAACGAACAACCGGAAAGAAATACTCTTCCTCAAACCCATAACTGACCTCATTCCACATCCTTTAATTCATAAATCCCATTAATTATAAAACTTTGTTTTGTTTATAGCTCATTTTATAATAATCAGACTAAGTTAGGTTTAGATTAAGTAAAGTAAAAATAAGAAATTCCTGGTTTTCTGACCTTTTCCAGGAAGACAAAACCCTACCAAATGTATAAACACACATCTAGCCTGTAACTCTTAAAACATTGTTTGGAAAATGTATTATAATAATAATTACATGTAAGCAATTGTCACGAATTTAATTTTAAGTCACTGTATTACTTAAATGTACAAATTTTAATTATGGTTAATAAATACAGTTTTAAAAAAAAAAAAAAATTGTAGGAAATGAAAAAAAAAAAGTTAAAGAGGGGGAAGAAAGAAAGAGAATTTTTATAGAGTTAATATATATATTGAAATTTTTAACAGAGTTATATATATATTTGAAATTTGAAATATATATTCGAATGAAAAAGAGAATTTTGAACGTACATGAAAAATAACTCTTTTTAAATATTACATTTTTTTTTGGATGAGAAAAGAAAAGGTTCCAAGGAGAAATATTATAAATAGAGATTGTTAAGTAAAACTTCATAAGATTAATTGTAATTTTAGTATTTCCTTGCACAACACTTAGAACTAATGGACACGATCGTACTGGCGAAACACACTCACACACTGATTTTAAATGTTCAGTTGGATTATTCCCGTTTCTACATGGACTAAGTTCGTGATTCTTCGATTGGCAATTGATGCGATGTGTCACTACATTCCTTTCGCGCAACTCAAGAATGCAAATCGAATCTATGCGGTATCCGGCACGCGTGCGCTTTTGTTCGACACAGAAAGTATTGTTAATTTCTCGTGTTAATTTGTTGTCGTATTCGCGATAAATTCTCTTTAATGTGACTTTCGCAATTTATTTTCAATACGTTGCGCGGCGCGTACCGACCTCCTCGGTGGGGTTCCCTGTCCTCTGCTCGTTATAACCTAGTCGTCTCGTCGACGATCGAAATTAGACTAATCCTATCTCAATCCAAAAAAAAAACCTGATTCAGATTTCCGATCTGTATCTGCACAGGGGAAAATTTCTCATTTCATCTGCTAATAGAATTTTCCACAGTATCTGTTAGCAGCATACCATATTCCTTTTCATCTCACAAGGAGAATTTCCCACCGGATCTGGAAGGAGAAATCTTACCTAATCATCATCATTATCACCATTCGATGCTGGTGGTCGGTATCTCGTTTCTTCCTTTGTTTACGGATCGGATGCCGCACATCTGGCATGCGGCAAAGGCTCGCCTGCATTTCGGGTGTGTACCGGATTATGGGATGTAAGGCTTTGTTTGACTTTCCCATCGCACATCTATCTGGGATAGTGTTTAGAGTTTAAGCTGCTAATCAGCGGCGCAACGAATTGATTGTTTGCGCAAGTGTGCCTGGTTTAGGCGCTAATTGCATTTAGCTACGAGCGCATGCATCCGTCGCTCGGCCTATTTACCGAAAATGTAATTCCTTGGAAACATCGTGCAGATGTTTAGGATGGGAGATTTATGACCTGTATTCTGGAATTGGTTTTGCATACGATGAATGGGTGCGTTGACTCGATATGGAACGTTTTGGAACGTTAAGTTCCTTGTTTTTTTTTTTGATATCGGGTTCAACATTGTTGCACCTTCCTATGACCCTTGTTACAGGTATGATCAAGAGCTTTGGGACACGTGTCTGTGGGCACGTGTAATGAATAAGGTAAGTATGTTCCTCGAAGGGTAGGAACCCCACCTGGGTGGAATTGTTCGTTCGTAGAACGCTACAAAGTCAAATACCGAAAATGTTGGACCAGGTTGTAGCGCTGCTAGTACGTTCAATGTATACATTAGGTGGCCGCAGTGGGAGGTCACTTTTCACACAATTGTCTTTAACGGCGAGGCTCACATCCACCTCTGTGGCGAATGTAAATCCAAGAGGGATCATTGAGAATCTCATGCATCCACAAAGAGTCACTTCATTTCTTCAAAAATAATGCCGAAGAGCCAACTACCGAGAGCGGCTACCACGACATATTATATAAAGAAGTTTTTGTGGTCGAAATTGGATGGTATATATCTGGACTACGTGTAATTTCAACATGACTATGCCACTTGCCACAGCGTTCTGCGCGAGAAGTTGTATTATTTCCCGGAACGACGATCACAATTCCCTACTTTGACCATGCGATTTGACTTCGTGCGACTTCTTCATTTGGCGTTTTCTGAAGTTAAAATATCAGTAAACATAACACCATCCCACCACTAAAGCCAGCCATTATTGTATGTATCAAGTGATTATGGACATCTGTAATTGAAGAATGTGGTGGATCTAGAGCAATCGCAATGGATATCTATGGACTTTTTTAACGGCTTTGTGACTGGAAAGAGTTCCCTTGAAAAACAATTGACTTGTGTTGTTGTAAATGACGTGCCGTCAGATCTCCTTTCTATTAATTCCGGAGGCAGTTTGAATTCTAGTTTAGTCTCAGATCTATTTTCGCTTCATATTAATGATTTGCTACCATAATGTTCTGTTTTACCGAAGACAATACGCTGATTATGAGCACTGCAGCATTAAAGTCTCGGGGGACACCACAATACAGAGCGTGCCAATTCCTGGAAAATGCCACTAGTCACAACATTTTAACTCCTGGAATATGCCCGAAGCCACAGCACACTAAAAGGAAACATACATAACAGCAGCACATACACAACTTTGGTCCCAGCGTCACGGACCTATCAAAGAAGGACGTGGTTGCACGACGAGCATAGTTCCTCCTTCGTCATCCGAATTCGATTGACCTTGTGTTATCAGTTCAACTAGAATTGAGTCAGTTCAAGTCAAGTTAAGTTAGAACTTACTTAGAACCGATCTGTCAGATTACTATTTATGTAATTTTTAATTTGGAAAAGGAATTGTTTGGTCAACAATTCAACTGGAGTTGTTATACAGTCCACAATACAGGAAAGGGAAAACGGACGTCCCGTCGGAATTATGCAAAACGCAGTCCATCCAAACAACAATAAGTCCTTGAACTGAATCCAATCAAAATTGATCCTTCGAACCGGATCTAGTTAAGAACGAGGATGTCTGTCTGATCGGCTAAATCGAAGAAAGCGCTGCCACGCTTCGTTGGAGGAGCATCATCTGGCCAGCACCTAGTTGATGATAACACCATAGCTCGCATCATGAACACCAGAAGAGAAAAATTAGCACGGGGCAACGCCCCCAAGGATTTCGTCACACCTGTGTCCATGTATCATCAGAAGGAGGTATCGAGTTGTGCCGTCGAAGATGAGACAGTCCGTTTCGATGCACGACTTCCTGGATGTATCCTGGTAAATTAAAGCCTGATCATTTCGATAGTCAATAAGGCCTGAGACCAAGGCAAAATAGATAATCGCCAGGCGAAAGTTAGATATCGTCGCAACGAAAGTCAGAGTAACACAAGCAGAAGTCGCATTATTGGGAACCAGTACAGAAACAGAGGGTGACGACGATGAAGAAGAATCCCAACGAGGTCGATGAAGAAGAATGCCAAGATTTTCTAATCGGAGCTTGGATCAATCAGTCGAGGTTGGTTGAGGAGGTGAAGGTGATGCCACACCACGAAGACAAAAGTAACAGTGACATCCATTATTTAACCCAAGAGGTGGTAAGGCATTCTCAAAGATCAGAGTAGCTTCATTCAAGGCATGAGGTCAACCTTCCATACTTCAATGAAGAATCCAATGAAAAATTGCTGATATTCCGCAGAATGTCCGACCTAATCAACCGGCAGAACTTGGCACACTTGCACTCCAGGGGAGCACAAAAGAGGTCGTAAAAAGTATGCTATTCATAGTCAACGACAAAAGTGAAGAGAAGAAACGGCAAAAGGCACGCTTTGGTAGCGTGCGGGTGTGGGGGTTCTTTAAGTATTCCCGAAGAACCACCCATCGCCCTAATCCAACTCCCCGTCCCCAACCTGCAAATATCTGAAACTTAAGTCCATCTTGCCATGGCATCAAAACCAAAGGCATCAACTGAACCATCTCGGTTCATCTGTCATGAACCGATCGGTTCCTAAAGTCGACCACATACCACCAAACACACGCCAATTCTTCGGCGTGTCTTTGCCTAATAACTGTTGGTCTGTGGGGTTCTTCAAGGCGCCGAAGAGCCACGCATCGCCCCAACCCTATATAAGCTGCAAATATCTGCAATTACCATTACCATAGCTTACCTGCACCTGTTCTACCCAGCTTACCTGTTTATGGGCCGTTCCAAGCCCTCCTTCGAACGGTCATACCTGGAAACATAAATTCATGATAAGATTATCATCTTGCCATGACATCAAATCGTAGGATCAACCGAGCTACCTCGGTGCATCCGTCATGAATCGACCGAACAATGGACGGCACATGTCCACCAACACACGCCAACCTTTTATCTTTATGTTATCTTTTCACCCATCCATTGTCCAAGAAGACATGCCGGGCCGCTTGCTGGCTTGCACATCTGCAAGCCAGATTTCCAACGGCATGCCTGCGATCTATTTTTCGAAAAGAAAAAAAGATCAAATAAACCATTGGCCTTCAACTACGCATATTTGTTTGCATACCACCATGACCAATTATACGATCCGTTGCCGTATCTAGGAACGATCACCAGCATCGGTCATGACAGGATATGTTACCCAAACAACGAGTAGCCACGATTCTCACGCTAGCTATCGAAATGGCTTTCGTTTACACAAAGTTAACACAAGAAAATATTTTCGCCTGACGGCAACATCTCTGGGATTAACGTATCCTAAAATAATATGCACCCATACATCGTAACCTCGATCGTCTTATAGCGTTTGAAATAATAGTGAAGAAGATATATGATGTTTTGAATCACGTCAGATATGACAGTTTGAATCACGAAAAAAATTGAACATAAGCGTTACCCATCAGGCTACTGACCGTGTTTTGAATTTGATTTTTAAACTCGACTATACTCCACTGATGTGAATTATTTTGTTATCGCTAAGGTATACGGTTCTGATGTATTTTCTTATTCGATTTTTCGTTCGTTGCTCTTCACTATTTTCCTTGTGAATTGTGTGTGTATCTGTTAGAGTCGCCACAGTCTCCTCGAGGTTTGTTGATGTAACACCAACAGAATAGGAAACCAATTCCTATTATTTATGACGGTATGTTCCGCCAGCCTCACTATCCCATCTACCCTGTGCCTAGCTAGCGTGGGTAAAGGCTCTATTGACTTAACGTCAATCATGGATTGTATCCTTATCGGATGGCGGCGATATGCCCGGTCCATGCATCGATCGGCATGTTTGACCTGTGGCATATGTGTTCCCCCCCCCCCCCCTTTTTTTCCTTTCCTTCGCTAAAGACATCCGATTGTTTTGGATAATATTCATGCGAACCTTCCAATGGAATGAAAATCGTTTTCGTTGGTCATAGGGGGCGAAGGAAGGATTGTTTCCCCTGCGATGGTGTGCGTCGAAACCCATCGCAATCCCCGAGGCTGGGTCTATGTCGCCCAGTAACGAGTAGTCAGATCTTAACCACCGCGAAGCGTACACGTACCGGGGACGTGGCGTTATCAAAGTTAATTTCCTCAGCTAAGAATGTGCACGCGTCGAAAGTTAAAAGACTACCTACCGTCCAATTTTTCCGCGTCTAGTGTGAAGTGACAAAACACGAATTGTTTCGGTGACCTACGGAGTATCTTCCTTGTCGAAGTCGGTGAAGTTAAGAATATGTTTAGTGAGTTGACTATTTGAGACAGATTGAGTGTGTTTCTAAAACCCCGAAGATTTTGGAATGTACTGAACCGTCAAATGGGGAATCTTCAGCTTTCGATTGTGAACAAGTAATAAATAAAAGTTATACCGTAGTGAGAAATGAAAACTAGATTAAGTGCACGAGAACTTTGTGGTTCCAGACAACATTTGTAAAAAAATAGATTCGGAAATTAAAAATAAAGAGTTTGTAGCGATTCTAACAGATACACACAATTCACAAGCAAAAATAGTGAAGAACACCGAACAAAGAAAATCGTATAAGGAAAATACATCAGAACCGTATACCAAGCGATAAATAAAAATAATTCACACCAGTGGAATATACTCGAGTTTGGAAATCAAATTCTAAACACGGTCAGTAGCCTGGTGTGTAACGCTTAGGTAAAATTTTTTTCGTGATTCGAGCTGTCATGGCGTCAGTTCGAATCACACGATCTTCTTCACTATTATTTCAAACGCTATAAGTTTACCACTAAACAACAGAGTGCTTTCCATTTTCTTTCTTTTATTTGTGGAATTTGGTGAACAGTTTTCTGCGGACAAGTGTTGGGGAATAAGCGAACCAGTGTTACGGAACACAATTATCTTATTTTACCCACAGGTCTATTATAGACATTCTGGGCTACTTGTTTGCTGGCACATCTGCAAGCCAGATTTCCATTCATCATGCCCTATGATATATTATTCGTTAAACAAACAATCTAGCAAGGGTCACGTCCCATGTTTTGTTCGCCAATACAAAGCATAGCGCAACTCGCGCCTAGCTGCCAAGAGCCGAAGTCTTTGCTAGTGTAAATATTCACACTGGAATTCGACCCTGACTCGTTATGGATGCAATGCACAATTGACGTGGATAAATACACAACCGTGATTGTGTAATCACCCTGATCACCAGATCAGGTTCCACGGTATCGTTCTCCTGAACAACCCTCGTACCATTAGCTAAGGCAAACAAACGCCTATCTTAGCGTTTGACCCCCAAAACAGCGTTTCTGTTGACATAATACTCAGAAACCTAATTCTGCATCAACGAATCGCTAGTTTAAACATAGCGACCTTTTCCGGCCGCTATACGAGCGACCATCCATTTGCACAGCTGATCTATTTGAATTCAAATATCGTTAGTCAGTTTTTGTTGTCGCTTTTCCTGATTCGACTGCAGCCGATATATGAAATACTGTTCTTCCCCATGTACAGGCCCTCTTCCTGTTTGTGTACATCTTGAATAGTGATATCCGCGCGAAACAACATCTAAAATCGTCAAGGAGTCAGATCCTAACCACCACTGTCTGCACACGCGAAGAAGAGTCAAAGTGGAGTTTTTAATCGAAAGGCGGGAAAGACATAATCTGTAACACCAGAGGAGTACGGTCGCGGTCTAATAAGCGAGAGTTGAGTTTAATAGTTTCAAACTATAAAATAAAACACTTGTTTTACTATTTTTGTTTATTCATCCCGTGATCTTTCGCGGGATGGTTTTTTATTTAATATAATATTTTACGAGGGGATCTTTCCTACTCGGAGGCTATCTTAAGACTAAAATATATTTCTATTTTACTTATGTCTAACATTTTCGGGTACAGCAGAATGTACCTCAGGTAGTTGCGCAAAAAGCGGTCGACGCACAAAATATCTACCTGCGTAGGACTAACATGTTATTTTAAATGTGAACCTTTCGGAGAAGGGTACTCAGCATATCGTTGCGTTGTAGTGGCGAGTGGTGCACACGTGTTTGGTTTTCGTGTTTTGCTGACATGCGACAATTGTGATATGTAACATTTAATCACTCAATCGTACACCCCGTGTCGAATAAATAATTAATCGATGTAAACGACAAAGTACTTGGATTGTGTGATAGTGCCGTGCTGAAAACAACAACAGAGAGAATGTCGTGAAATCTTATAAGATATATAACTTATGTTAAATTTATCCCGGCGTGCGATCATCTATCCACGCCGTTTAACTCAGTTAGCTAACACTTATTAATAGTCAACCGTGAAAACCATTTTATGAGATACATGTACTAAAGTGAAATACAAGATAACCATTCCGACAATAAAGAAATGATACATAAATAAAGGAGCGTTGAGTGTTTTATTATACAAACAGTTTTCAGTGACAGTCAGTGGGTGTTTCTGAATCCGCGCCCGTGCAGGTGCACAGGTTAAACCCCCCACAGAGGCACCGGCAAAACAAAAATCCAGCATCCTCCCAAAACATACCATTTTGAGCCATCCCCCGTCATTAATCGGATTCACTTTAAAGTGAACTTACAAAAGTGCACGAAATTTCAATTGCATACGCAGGCAGATCATAAATTCCAGATACCAGATCTGGTACATCTCTATGACGGCACAAAAATAAATATAACTGAGATTGTGCTACTGTAACACCAAAAATAATGTTTGGTATTAATATACAATATTTAGTTATCTCTAGGGGGATACTCCTCCGAGGTTATCAATTTAATATATTTACAGTTTAGCTCTAGCACGTTTCCAGTTAAAGAAAACTAGGTACTCGTTATCTTGTCTAGTTTTATTTGAGTAGCTTTCCTTTTGAAGTTCGTTCCCCTGAGGGTATCTTTTGGGGAATAACAATAAGTAGTTACCTGTTGGCTCTGGTAGGTTTCCTGGTGAGTAAGTTGTTAGCTTCGGCACTTACTATGGCAAGTAAGTTGACTTGTTTCTTGGTTTACTTTTCTTTGAACAACTTTTCTGCAATATGTTACGGGGATCACTTTTGTTCACCTACTACTCTAATCTAACAAAGCAAAGGGCGCACTGTTCCAATGCAAGGCCGCAACCCTATGCTTGATTGATTAGTTCTCATCTTCTGTCCGTTTGCAACCACTCTTTTATATCTGAATTATGGGCGAGGAAGTGCAAACGATGCGTTTACTTCAGCTAGGACTTTGATCCAGAACGTATGACCCATATTGAGGCTAATTGCCTGGCACGAGTCATTCGTATTTCTAAATGATCATTAACGCTCACTTTGCCCTACCCACGGTGCAACGGCATCGGCTTAAACATTTATTCAATTTGTAGTGGCAATGACCGAATTAATTAAAGTACATTGCTCCATGCTCGAGTCCTGTATCGCTCGGTCGACTTCGTCGCTTTGTCTGTTCTTTCGCAGATCTCAGCATTTGAGCCTCGCCCAATTAAATTATCGCCAACCGCTTTTAAAGATGCCGACCGTGTCGTACGTCTTGTATTACACTTGTTTTCGGGTATGAAGTAAAAAGTGTATTCGAAACATGAAACCGTGCGAGTGCCGGGTGTTATGCTGGTTTTGAATACGAAGCAAAAAGAATGCAGTAGGCTTGAGGCCTTGAGAACGAGAATGTATGACAATGGACACGGACACTCCGTTCACTTCCTCCTCCATCATAAATTGTTCGCCGCGTAAAACACGAACCGAAAGAACGAAACGCCGCCACGTTTGTTCACAACCGGGAGTAAAGAAAACACGCAGGTTATGTTGTTCGAAGTGAGTTATTTAATTTTATTTGGTCCTTGTTATTTTGTTTTAACTTTAACAACCGTTTATTGACGAGACAAAGTACACAGATTGAAATACATTTACGTTACGTTTATACTTTGACTAGATTTATTCTTTAGTTTTAAATGTATATCAAAATAAAAAAAAAACACATAAAATGACAACATTTTAATCAATACTTTCACCAACTTTGACACGATCGCCAACACGTCTGCGGTTGTTATACGTTCACAACTTTACGAAAATAGTGTGACGCATGTGACAATCAGTACTGGAATCTTCGAGAAAGTCCGAAACAAAGTACTAGATTATTTTAGGAAGTACTGGAAAACTGGAATAGAATATTCAAGACTATGGAACGGACGGAAACGATACACCAAATGAGAATGAGGAAAAACGGTATAAATACGTCGCACACAGATCGGGAGATGAGTTATAAGTAAGAAAGTGAAGCAAGCGATAAGTCCCGAGTGAGAAGTAAGCAGTGAAGAAATAAAAGACGCGATAAGTACAGAATATTCTATAAATTAAAGAAATCGTTAAGTGTACGGTATAAGTAACGGTTGTTATTACGGACTAATAAAGTGTTATATTAATTCAAAATCGATTTAACGGCTCTTATTTATTCAAAATAATTAATCCAGCGAACCCTAAGCTCGCTACAATACTTTAAAAACTATTACCCACACGACTCCGGGTATTTTCGCGTCTCCATGCGCACCGGAGAGCGGGAGCGGCATGGGACCAGCGTGGTCAACGGATGGAATTCGACTCAGCGATAATCATCTCGTGCAGAGATGATTCGCTTATGGGGTGAGTTTGTGGAGTCGTGGTATATATCCTCTCCACTAAGGATATCGTTTTTACCTAACACCAGAGAAACGTAAAGTCTCTCTTGGTGGAATAGGAAACCAGATCTTGTAATGAAGATCATGGTGGTATGTGTGCGATCGTTCAGATCTGAGTTGTTTACAGGTGCTCGAGGGCAATGGGTAAACGAAGCAGACAGGCGGCAAAGATAAAAGGGAGATATGCGGTAATGCGGTTCATTATTTACGCGATGCGTCGTCGCTATTATCGACGTTGGGAAAAAAAGGTGCTAATGGGATTGGTGGACGAACGAATCCCTTGCATGCCTTTGTATATGCCGGGTAATTCGCTGCGGCAGGCAAAGAAATTGAAGATTGTTTGTTAGTGGAAAAACAAATGATGAGTTGGATCTTATACATGTTTACATGGGTAGAAATATGGTTTATGGCATCTGTAAAAACAAGCTGTCCGACATAGGATTTTAACACAGACAAAGGGTGCCGACTGGCTTGGGATTCATGATGCCATATGCACTTTAAAGAATTATTTCTATGAATTTTATCTAACGCGTTGTATGCATTAAATGTCCTTGTAAAAGGAAATCTTTCAGGTATGCTGGGTGGAGATTGTGGTGCAGGTGTGGGAAATTGAAATTTGCCTGGGAACCGAAGGTACCGAATAGGTTTTGGGATTCCTGAAAAGGTAGAAAAGAAATCTTACAGGAAATTATATGCGAAGAGATGCATGAAGGTAAGTTTTCTTTTACAGGGACTTTTTAGATTATACCTTAGATAATCCTAGATGCGTAAAGCATTTAAGGTGCTAATGCGATTGCATTCGCGAAATTATATGATTGGATGGAAGTTATGGGGTTTTTTTTTAGGTAAGTGAACCGTGGGGTTTGGCGGAACCGCCAGAGGTATGCTTCGGTTGCATCGTATCTACCTCGTCCCACTAACACTTCGCTTTTCGACAAGGTTCCGCCAAACTGAATTGTCACTTCACTAAAAGGAAGAGAAACTGTTCACCGCATACAGCACTTTGAATAAAACACACGGATTTAATGTTCGAATGATACTTTCTTTATTTTTCTTTATGTTTAACAAATTACAAGAAGCAACCGGAGGAGGCAATTATTATTTAATTGTTCTGTATGAGACACTACACTAACCGAATACATTTTTGTGGCACGCGACTCTCGACTCGACAGCGTAAAAAATATGAACACGACTCCGGGGCGTGTGCACTCCGATGCACACGTTAAAGGGGGTGGACGACCACCGCTCCGGTTAGTGGTTGGAATAATACTCAATGATTCAACCCTCGTTTGGGGTGAGTTTGGTGGTGTGGTGGTAGATATCCTCTCCACTAAGGATATGTTTTTACTTACCACCAGAGAAACGTAAAGTCTCTCTTGGTGGAATAGAAAACCAGATCTCGTAATGGAGATCACGGTGGTATGTGTGTGATCGTTTAGATCTGTGTTGTTTACTCATGCGCGAAGGCAATGGAAAAACAAAACAGGCAGGCGGTAAGGACAAAGGATTCGGGGCGATCATGGTTTATGATGTGCATCGCGGCTAGATAAATAGACGACGATGCATCGAAGAAATGGTGTTAAAAGAAAAGATGGGACGAGGGCATCATAAAAGTCTTAAATGAGTAATGCCCTTGTGTAAATAGACGAATAGACATTGGGAAAAGGTGCTAACGGGCTGCGATACTTTATATCGTATCTTGGGTCGGTGGCCGAAACGAATCCCTTGCTTGCATTTGTATATGCGGGGTAATTCGTTGTAAGAAACGGATTCTATATTTGGATTGTTTATGCTTTGAATTTAATGCGGCGGCTATGCGCGAAGTGGATGATTGTTTGGAGATTCAAACAACGGAGCATTTCGGGGTAAAGTGCTTGCAGCTGTATCAATAGCTACAAGTCATTGCGAAGCAAATTAGATGGTTATACAATGACGGGTTGTACAACATCTATGCCAATTGTATATGGCATCTAAGGCGACTCAAGTGTCGAACTCTAGTGTGAGTGTTTACACTAACGAGAGTTCGGTTCTTGGTCGCTAACGCAGAGATGCATTGATGCCTGCATGAATGCCCTTGTGGGAGAAATTCTTTACAGGAATTCCAAGGTAATGCGTATGTATGATTAGGATCTGTGATAAATTTGGATAGAATTCTTATGGGGAATTTTTGGATTCGAATGAATGAATGAAGGTAAGAATTCTTTTCCAAAAGCTTTTAAATAAATAAATTTGATAAACTTGATGCGTGAAGCATTTTACAGGTGCTAATGCGATTGCATTAACGAAAACTTAAGGAAGCTTGGGTCGTAGTTATGGGGGTTCTTCGGCTAAGTAGACAGTGGGGTTTGCCGAAACCGCCACAAAGCCTGCAAGTGTCATATGTAGTATTGGAATGAAAATCGCAATATATGTGATATTAACATTAATTGCCTGTGGGGGAGGCGTCAGTTAATTGTTTGGGAATTGCTTTGTGTGCAATATGAATATTAGTTGTGGGCTGAGAATGATTGCTAATTGATGGAGGTTGGGTAGCGAGGTGTAACATCCCTCCTCCCTGAAAAGAAAGAAAATCGTCGTTGCGAGTGATTTTCTGTGAGATAACAGTGGGCGCAAAGGTCCCTACAGGCCAATAAATAGCAAAGGTGATGATGAGCTGGTTTTTACATATAGTATAAAAGAGTTTTTATTAATATAATTTTTGTATATTGTTCAGTCTACTAGGTTTACAGTATTCATGACAATCTTATAAAATTTACTTTAGGGATAGCTTCTTTAATCATAAGGTATAACTTAAAATAATTATTAGTGTCTACTTTTAACAATTTGTTTTACATTATGTCTTTGGTTTTATAATTTTGGTGTAGATTTTTCACAACTATTTTAGGAATAGCTCTTGTTGATTTAAGGTATAATTATGAATGTCTTACAATAATTATTTTGTGAACAACTTATTATTTATAGAGTCTACTTTTAACAATATCTTTTACATTCTGTCTTTGTTTTTATAATTTTGGTGTGAATTTGTCACATCTATTTTAGGGATAGCTCCTTTTGATTTTTTATATTTTGATTTACATGAAGGATGTGTATGAATGTTTCTTAACGGTTTTGTTTTAGATATTTCTACGCTACGAGATTGATGGTTCTCCCTAACAGTAGTGGTTTCGGTGGGTGGTCGGGTACCTCGTGGGAGTGGGTAGGCACGTTGGGCAGGCTTTGGTGCCTGGATATATAAGCGGGAACCTGAGGCAACGTACTTATGGTTGCCTGTTCTGATCGATGTTTTGATTTTGCTCACAGCGCTCTCTCTAAACGATAGAGCAGCCATAACGCTAGTGACAACGAGACAGCGTACATTGGTGTGGTTTTTATGAAGAAGGTGTTGCCCCCCCCCCCCCTTCCCCCCTATTTTTTTATTCATAGTACGGCTTTAAACTATTGTTATGTATTACGACTGATTTTCTACTCATTTGTATTTACGGATCCTTGTACTGCTGTGACAAGGTATGGCCCTTTGCAAATAGGTGCTAGTTTCTCTTTTCGGTTTTCAATTTTAACGAGCACCTGGTTGCCCAAATGCAAATCGTGGGGCCTCACTAGTTTGTCATAGTAGGCCTTTGACGGATATTTGCTTGTTAGCAAATTTCGTTTTGCGATAGAGTAAGTTTTTTAAAGTTTATACCTCAGTTGGTGATAATAACTTCCGTGATTGTATAGGGGCTCTGGGACCCGTCTCAGGTTCGAAGGCACTTCGGGCGTGAAACCGTATAGACAGTCCATAGGTGTGAGTTTAGTACCCTCATGGCAGCTGTTGTTGTAAATGAACGTAGCTGTTCTCAAAATCTAGTCCCATGACTTGGGGTTCTCATCGATTATGCTGCGTAAATATTCCACTGTTACGTACGTCGGCCACCACCATCATTTGATAATTTGCATTTAATACAATTTTGTTTTAAAATAGTACGATGGTAAGGTGGTGGAAGAATTGCACGATCCAGAAGTGAGTTTTTGAACACGCCCCGATTCGGGTGTGGATCGTGCAGTTCTTCGAGTTCGAATTTGTTTTTCGAAGTGGACGTGAATGGAGAGCGAGAGAGACGGAGGCTTGACCTTTTTCTTGAATACGGTTCGGAATTCCGTTGTTGACGTTTTTTTTTTTTTTGACAACGGAAAAAGTAAAAGAAACTTTTTGTTTTTTTGTGCGCAGTTACCAGGAGGAAAAAAGGGCAGGAAGTTGTCCCCGTTTTTTGATCGGTGTTGAGGAAAATTTGAATGTAAGAAAAAAAGAAAAAAGAAAGTAATAAAGAAAAAACCTCGGAAGAAGTGAACCTTGCATTATCTATCAAAAGGCTTCTGATATAATCTTAATCCTCGAACATTGGTTGTGAACCCGAGTGAGACGTCGATAATTATTAATCATATTGTTCTTGATATGTAACCGGATCTTAAATAATTAATGTGGTCAGCGACTATTTGCGGTACTCAGCGGAATCTCGTGTGGTTAATGGAAGATGCATACTCTACGATTTTACTGGGGAAACGCCATTGAGGAGCCTCATTAAGGGCGTGTGCCGCAACAACATTAAGACACGGAAGCAGTCCTCCCCCAGAATTAGGTAATCAATCTAATCCTTTCCCACTATACCTCCACAGCGGAAGTGCGGGGCACGCACTTAATAATTAGTTGCCACACTCATCAACATCATAACATTTGTAACAAAAATATTACACCACCAACGGTCGGTGGGCCTGTGGCGTCTCTAACAGATACACACACAATTCACAAGCAAAATAGTGAAGAACACCGAAGGAAAATCGAATAAGATAATACATCAGAGCCGTATACCATAAGCGATAACATAACTATTCACATCAGTGGAGTATAGTCGAGTTTAAAAATCAAATTATAAAATCGGCCAGTAGCCTGATGGGTAACGCTTAGGTTCAATTTTTGGAGATTCAAACTGTCATAGCGTCAGTTCGAATCACACGTTCTCCTTCACTATTATTTCAAACGCTATATGCCTGTGGCGGTTCCGCCAAACCCCACTGACTACTTACCTAAAGAGCCCCCATCCCTATAACCCAGTCTGCATAAACGTTCTGCTAATGCAATCGCATTAAGCACCTGTAAATGCTTCACGCAACAAAATTCACCAAATGTATTTACCTAAAAGCTCCTGGAAGAGAATTATTACCTGCATTCATTTATTCGAATTCAAAATTCCTCTTAAAAATTCTGTTCCAAATAGCATATCCCTGAAAAGAAAACTTATCGGTTCACATATCATGTAACCATCCCAACCAGGGATAATTATCATTGCGTTGCCCATTTCCCGTCCTCACCAAGTGTATCATAAATCACCATGCATACACATTAGCTGGCGACCTACACCCAAGAAACGAAAAACAAATATACGCATCTCGCGTCTCTTGGCACCAATCAATCCTACAGCATAAGCAAATGCAAATAGGAATTCAATACCTTAACCATACCAGCGATGCCCTAAACACCATTTCCCGGTAATCTAGCTAAAACCCATTAGCACATTTCCACATTGCATTGCCGCCTATTTATTTAGCCGCAATGCATATCTCAGACAAAGACCCAAACGTTCCCTTTGTCTTTTCATATTTCGGGATTTGCTTCTCATCAGCAGCGGCAAGAGCAAACAGAAAACCATTTATCATCCAAGGAGATTCGGTTGGTTTGCTTTACCGAACTCGCATCACCATGAATGCACATTTTCCCTTTCTTTGTCTCAGATTCGTTCCCATGGCCTTGTGTATGAAAAAAACCAATGTGATCTTCACTCACACATACACATACATTGCCAAGTCTTTCTTCCTTATTTTTACCACGAGAGAAACAGTTTCTCTCTCGGGAAAACTCACCCCAAACCGATTGAATAACGTTGAGTCGAATTCCATCCGCTGACCACAATGGTCATGCCGCTCCCGCTCTCCGTCACTGCGGAGACGCGCAAATATATACCGGAGTCGTGTTCGCGTTGTACAAGTAACTTTAGTTAAAGTTGGTGAAAGTACTGATTAAAATCTGTCATTTTATGTATTGTTCGATTTTGATATACATTTAAAACTAAAAGAATAATCCCCACAAGTCCTAAGTGAAATATAAGATCCTTTTTTTTCGTTAAATAAAGAAACATCAACAACCAACAATCGAGTGTTTTATTTTTACTTGTGTGATCGTGTTTGTGCTTTTCCTTCAGTGTTTTACGCGGCGAACAATTTATAATGGAGGAGGTAGTGAATGGAGTGTCCGTGTTAGGCACAATACTTCCTCTCCACAGGTCCACTCGAGAGCGCTATTGGATTGTGGGTGGTATGCTGACGTTTGTAGTTTCCTTGGCTTTAGCAATCTGCACAACCCTTTGAATACGTCACTGAAAAATTTAGTTCCCTGGTCGGCAACCAATTGTCTAGGTATTCCGTAAAGAGTGATAATCTGGTCAAAGAAAATTTGTGCTACAGTCTGGGCATCTGCATTTGGTATTGAATAACAATCCAAGAACTTGGTGGGATTATCCTGAAAGGTTAGTATATACAGATTACCGGCGTTTGATTGTTCAAGGGGACCGAAAATGTCTAAATACACTTTGTCAAAAGGCTATTTTAGCGACGTCAGTGATTACCATTGGCATTCGTAGGGGGGGTGTCGACTTCATTGTTTGATACTTACATTTCTTAATATACTTTTCAATATCTCTGAGCATGTGTCGCCACCAATATTTTCTACGAATCCTCTTGTAGGTTTTCATGTCCCCTGGTGTCCTCCGAAGGGCGTCTCATGGAAATCCTTTAATGTTGTTTCAGTCTCATCTGGATTAGTGATCACTTCAATTTGTTTGTTATTGATTGTTCGCAGCTCCTCTGTTGCTCTTCAGGTGCAGGTGTTGGGACTCCTGGGTTTTCCGACGAGGCACTATGAACGTGTTATCAAGTTACAATGAAAAGAAGCAGTGGGCTTGTGGGGCCGGGTCGGTTCGTCGAAGGGAAGGCTTTTAGATTGTTCCAAAAGGGATGTTCCTTCACTCTCTTCTCGGGGAATACTGCTAAGGGCATCGGCATTCGTATTATATTTGTCCAGCTTGTATTCGATCTGGTAATCGAATTCTGACAGTTTATGGTGGAAACGCAACAGGCGTGTTGTAGGGTCTTCTACATTGAAGACGCCCTTTAGGGGTTTGTGATCTGTATAGATGGTGAACCTTCGCCCCTGAAGATAGCATTGGCAATTTTTAACAGCCCAGACCATGGCTAGAGAAGAAATTCTTTATAGTCGAATAGTTACGTTCAGCCTTATTCAGTGTGCGGCTGGGATAGGCGATGGGCTGGTTTTTTCCCACTTTACCCCGGGACAGTACCGCACCGATAGCTTCGTGGCTCGCATCCGTCGTGAGATGGAAAGGTTGATCAAAACCCGGTTAACTGAGTAGTGGTGGTGAAACAAGGTGTTCGAATGACGTTTGGCATTTCTCCGTCCAGGTGAACTTAACGTTTTTGCATAAGAGGTTCGTTAAAGGGCGTACTATTTTAGAAAACTCTGGGATAAATTTACGGTAATAATTTGCAAGGCCCAGGAACGATTGTACCTCCTTGACTGTTCTGTGGGACACTGTCCGTCGTGCTGGGGTTTGGGCGTGCCCCCTTTTTCCCAACATATTTGTCCCAAATAGACTATTTCCCTTTGTAGGAATTTACATTTTTCTGGCTGTTGTCTTAAATTGTGTTGCCTTAGCCTAATGAGGACTTTTTCGAGCTTGTTGTTGTGGTCTTTTAAATCTTTGCCATAGATGACGATATCATCCAAATACACGAAACAACAACAGGACGTGATTCATTAGCCTTTGAAACGTGGCTGGGGCCCCTTTTAGCCTGAACGGCATACGTTTGAATTCGTAAAGCCCATAATTGGTACTAAATGCAGTTTTAGGTTGGTCCTTTGGATCTACCAATACCTGGTGATATCCGCTGGCAAGCTCCAAGGTAGAGAAGTGGCGGGCCTGCCCTAGTTGGTCAAGTATGTCTTCAATTCGAGGCAGGGGATAGGCGTCGCCGATGGCCTTTTTGTTTAGTTTGCGTAAACCGACCACGACTAGCCACCTGCTTTCTCCGTCTGGTCCCGACTTCTTTGGAACGACTAGGTGGGGTGAATTCCAGGGACTTTTGCTTGGCTTAATTTTGTCATTTTCCAGCATTTCTTTTACCTGATCGTTTATTATTTGCCTTTTCGTTTGGGACAGTCTATACATCTTTTGATTATTCGGCGCTTGATTTTGTATAGTTGGTATTTCATGCATTATTACATCGGTGTAGGGCAGTTTGTCGCCCTTTAGGTAGAAGATGTCGGCATATTGATTGCAAATTTTTGTGATGGCTCCCCTTTTCTCTGGAGTTAAGTACTCGGGCAGTTGTAGCTCTTGTTTAAGTTAGTGGATCATCCGCAGACTCCTTCTCCGTGAAAAGATATCGAATGCTCAAGAATTCTTGGAATACTAAACTCTTTAGGATTTCGTTTGGTGCATGGGAACCTGAGTTGCTGATTTGGGCCCTCTATATCGCAATTTTTTTATTGAAAATCGTTTCCCAGACGTCCGTCTTCGATCAAATCGGGCATATTGCGTACCACCTGGAATTTGCAAGGGATTCTTGTCTTAAAATTAAAATTTCCCTGGCAACTACCCAAGGTTCTTCTTGTTCCGTAGGGAGTTTTGAGGGTGCATGCGTCGTTTGTATTGGTCTTGATGTTGTTGGGTTTTAGTGATTGTTGGGTGATAATGCTCACCTCAGCGCCAGTGTCCACCACCAATTTTACCTTATCGTTTTGGCTTATGTCTAGGGGAAGATTAACGGTGGGTACACTAACCGGTGGTGGCTGAGGATTCCTCGAATGGAATTTATTTCTTAATGCAGTCGATCCAGGGATTTTTGGGTCGACCTTAGTACGTTTCCCTCATTCCGGGATTCCCATCTAACCTTTTAGTGGCATTCTAACACATCGTGACCTTGTCTACCATAGAAATCACAGGATTTTCCTATGTTATAAACCCTAGGTGTATTGTTTGTCGGGGTGTAGCCAGGACGTAACGTAGGGAGGTTTGTGAAGGCAACTCTGTTGGTATCTCGGTCCTTAAAAGCGTTTCTACTTTCATTTGGGCTGTCGAAGTTTGTACGATTACCCGTTTTCCTGCAGTCCCTCACATCATGGTTATAAGATTTACAGGTCGTGCAGTATTTTGCCTGGTTAGGCAGTCGCTGTAGGTGTGCCCCCTTTTTTGATAGCAATTGCAAATTATTTTGGCTGAAATTGGACGAGGGTTTTTTGTGCCCGTAAAAGGCTCATTTTGCCTGTGTCTTGAAGTGTGGTTGTCTCTGTATCGCTGTGGGAAATCTGTATTGGGGGCGCTCGAGGTTCGTAGAACATTTGGGCTGAATGGTACAAGTCGTGTGTTTAATTGATTCTGTAGGAACGCACGATTGTTAGTGGTGGGAGGGAGTAAATTAGAGCGGTCACGGAGTTGAGTAGGCCCTGACATGAGGCTATATTGTTGAGTTTGGAAAGCCGTCTGTTGTAGCTTTTCCATATCTAAAGCCTTTTGTATTATTTCTTGTACCGTATCATCCCGTAGGGTTAGTTAATACTGACAGAGGTGCGAGTTATTGACGCCACTTTTTACTGCGTTCTTGGCGAAGTCCTCCAACTGTGCCTTCACAGCTGAGGCTGCTGTCACACCGTATTTTTAGTCCGCGGCCTCCTTGCATATCATCAGCATCTGCTTTATCCTAGCGGTAAAAGCGATGAGAGCCTCCAAGCGTAGTTGTCGGATAGTGATTAATTTATTCACCAGCTCCTGGTAGGTTTCCCGAGCTAGGTAGGTTTGGTTTAGGAGCCTTTCTACCTCCTCGAAGGTTGTCGGGGGATTTGTGGCAATCAATAGGTATGCCTCACCTCGTAAACGCGTAAAGAAAATGTTCAAAAATGCGGGGTGGTCTTCAGAAGACAGGCATTCCATTACCTTCCTGCAACATCCCAAAAAAGTTTGTAAGTTATGGCTTACTAGAGGGCCCTGGCCACCTGAAAATATTGGCACAAGCTGGGACGTTAGCTTAGCAAGCGGGGGAATGATAACATCCCAACAATCCTAATCTACAAACGCAATACAACATGATGAATCATCCGACGATAACCATACAAGCAACAGCCTAACCCTAATCAGCATTCATGAAATATAACGTAGACAAGGAAAGAACCGAGGTTTCATCAAAGGGACAAGAGGACGAAACTGACACTCTAATATTACGATACGAATAGGACATACGTTTTTCGAAGTAAAACATATATATTTTTAGTTAATTAGTATTCAGTTTATTAATTCCGGTGAAATAACTAGGTGTTTGCATGTGGGAGTTCTATGTTTATGTTTTATGTTTTACTTTAATGTTTTGTGTATTATGTGTTTAATTATGTGAAATTGTAAATTGTATGAATGAAAGTGGTTATTTTATGTTGTAAATGAATGGTGTTGTAATTTGCAAATGAATGTAATGTCATTTTATGTTTTATGTATTATATGTGTAAATGAAAATGTACATTATTCTGTATTTATTTATTTGTAACGTATGTGTTTAATTAATGTTTAGTAAGGTAAATGGTTAATTCTAAAATGTAAACGAATGTTTTAATTTAAAAATGTAAATTGCTTGAAATGTATGTGTGTAATTTTTAATTTGTTCGTTTAAAATTTTTATATGTTATGTATTTTTGTTTATGTTTAATGTTTTAAGTGGTTTAAAGTTTTCTTGCTGGGATAAAAGTGGTGGGGGAGTTACTATGTAACAATGTCCGTTTAAGCTGGTGGATAGATTGAGACCCACTGAATATGTTGATTCAAACATAATCGTTTCATTTCGTTTTACCTGACGATTTATGCTCGACTTTTTCCAGTGAATGGACTAAAGTGGACATCTGGCATTGACCTGTGGGGGTTTCTCTATTCAATATGATAAACAACCCACAATTCCAACCACGATTCCTACCTAATTTCGACCGCCTTACAGCGCGTCAAATCAACCCCATTTCCCCCTACTTACCTGCTCACCTGCAAAGCATGTTTCCACCAAGGACACATAGCTAAACTCATTGTACCACGCAGACAATGCATAAATGAGTTTAGCTTACCTTTTTTGCCATACGGCAACTCGTGTCCATGTCGATTAGCGACAACCAAATCCAGCCGGACGAAGTTGTCGCATCATTGCAGAACCGCTGGGGAAGTTTATCAATACATTCGATTGAATCACGTGATAATATTTCCCTAGCGTTACTTCGGCTTTTCTCCACACACTTCATTCGATGGGGATCAATGCTCCCTTTTTGCAGGTGAATATCATCAGCTTAATTCTCCTCTCTTTCTCAGTTCTGTCTTCGTATGGATCAATGTACACTGAACTCACCATACTACCGAATCAGGTCAATGGGTTCCGCTCAGAACTACATTGATTCATGCACATACAACCAAATCCACCCCAAGTTAACCGTACAGCGTGTTTCTGTTCTCTCATTGTCCCGCTCTCTTCGATCATCAGTTTACCGACGTAACCTACCACACATCGAAGAACGTGGCAGTGAGAGAGAAGAAGTATGTTCTTTTTTGGTTGTATCCAATTTCTTCCCTTTTCAGACATTCGATTAACGTGATTACCGGAGAGAGTGTGGCGAACGTACAAATTCCCCACAGGAAAAAGTCCAGACCAACTTGAGGTAACGCACTTACCTGGACAACATCACGTCCACAGACGCGATCCCAAGCCCAGCGGGGGCCGCCAGTAACCCAACGTTAAGTCGACACCAGAAGGCAAGGAACTTAACGTCCCCAAAGCCTCTAATACCGAGCTAAACGCTCCATACCTAAAACCTACGACCTGAAACAAGGAGAAACATCCATGCATCCTTCGACGTGTGCAATCGCAAGCTAAGTGAATGCCAGCACCACAAGTCGGCAACCCTGAACATCTGCACGAGATGCAGGGAATTACAAGTAAAACAATTAACCGACCAACGGACGTGGTGCGGTTGATCTAAACATTAGATCACCCAAATATTCACCGCAAACAAAGGAGCGCATTCCTTAGCCGCGTTAACACCCAGATGGCGCGAAAAACCAAGCACCACGTAACTCCAAACAATACTTTGTTTGGAGTTTCACGAAGGCCAGCTGCAATAAATAAATACGGCACAGCATTGCGCCGTTGCCACTGTCCGCCAAGCAGAAATGCATCAGCGGAATGTTTGTTTTTCACACCATGTGAAAAACTCTCTTGGATTTCAAATCCAATAGATACCAGCGGACTAGACGTCCAGGCGATCGTCAACACCAGATGGTCGACCTAACTAAGCAGCGTGGGAATAGAATCCACCGTCAACAACGACGGTGAAGCTTCCATATGTATGCGTGAGAATTTTCTCCTTACAGGAAATTGTGTCTGCACCACTGCAGATACAAAACACACAGATACTGAAAAAAAACGGTATCCGATAGGTTGAAAGAGGGGGAGTTTTTATATCGAGCATCGGTACGAAAAGGTGGTGACAGAGAAACCCTACGAGGAGGGCGGTCCGCGCTGCGCAATACTTCGCTAGAGAAGCAGGACGAAAAAGTCTGATTTTGGTCGTCAAGGAGACAAGGAGTTGGGATTGGAGGTCGAACCGGTATCGTAAAAAAAGAGAGCAGTGAAAACAAGATAGTCGAACGGAGAGGATCCTCTGAGAAGAGTTATAGGAAAGTTAATCGAGAAAGTCGCGTCGTACGTGTGTTAAAACATTAACTCAGTAACTTGTGTTTCTTTCGGTTTCTTAACTGCAATTGCAACAAGCATAAACTATTGGTATTTACGTGTTAACTCCGTAACGAATGTTCTCTCGTGAATGTCAAAAGTAACGATCGCAAAAAAAATCGACACGGACTAATAAGATCCTGTGGAGTTAGAAAACTTAAAACAAAGTATAAATTGTGTACTAGACGTTTAAGTGTATTAAAAACAAAACAAGAACAATAAAAGTTAAAATAAAAGAAAACGATTTTTCCGTGTTTCATTGTGCTGTTTCCGCTCAGTGTGTTCTTCCTTGGGTGCGTTCAGTGTTCGGCGGAACATTTACGACCGAATTTGACATAACCCGCCAAACTGGTGACCGCGAACGTGAATTAAATCGTGAACACGCACGTAAAATTTTAAGACAGTAAACCGCGTAATAGCAATTATATAATAAAATGAACACGCGCGAAAAATAAAACGCGAACACGCAAAAACAATTTAGAGCGGTGAATGCGAATAAAAACAGTTCCGGAAACAACACGAAGAGCCGAAAAATCACAAAAATAAAACAGTTCCGAAACGCAACACTTAATCAGTGATATCACCAATTAAAACAAACAGTGAGTTCCAGTGGAGTGAAGCGCCTACAGAACCGCAGCTACCAGGACAAGGACCCACCACGACGCCCAACAGCAGACCGAGAGGAAACCAGGAACACAAAAAATAACCGCAAGTCCTTTAAAAAATTGTTTTCTTTTCCTTTTTTTTTTTTTTTGTAAATATATTCTATTTTTCATTATAATTTTTTTTTCTCTTGTGAAAGCTTTTTCTGAGCCAAAAATAAAAATTATAAAGCTCCTTCTGAGCCAATACAAAACCTTGTAAATATAATCGGGGGAGTTCATGTTGAGCCACCGTACTTAGGAATACATTTAGTACTTATATAAGTAACGCGTCGGTAGCCCGAAAAATAGCGCTCAACATCACTTGTGAAAATTGTGAAGCCCCTTCTGAGCAAATACAATACGAAAACATAAAAAGAGAAAGAATACAAGTGAAACAGTAACGAAAGGAATCTACATTATATATAACATAACAATAATTGTAAAGCGCAATTTTAGTCCGCAGTTAAATTGTTACTGTCTCTATTTCGAAAGTGTATACAGATTTTTATTACCGACATTATCGAGCAGACCCGGAAGCTTGACAGGAAAAGAATCAGATTTGACACATTCTTTCCATTTGTAGTATTATACGCAAATAATTAAATAATAAACGTAGTACATTAACAAAGATTCCGGGACATTTTTGATGCGACACTTCTAAATATCGCACACAATTAAGCCAAAGAGGCAAAAGCAGTTAAGAATTTCAAAAAATATATAAAAAAAATAAACAATTTTGTAAGCTCCCTCAGAGCAACGAAGGACACGCGCGAACCGACGACACACTCGACAAATTTTTTCTCGTTTTTCACCTTTCGTGACGACCGCGAAATACAAGGGAAATTAATCCCCCGAAATAAAGGCAACGAAGAAACAGTTGCGCACCCGCGAAAAAAACTTCGACAGTCCTCACCTTCTCGTTCTTCTCGCCCTCCTCCGAACGAAAAAGTTTCTCTCCGTCCGCTCCTAGCACCGTCGAAGTAACCGAAGAATCCTCTGGTGTAGGCCCATCCCTGGTTCGCCTTTGGAATTTAGATATTTTTCTCTTGTGCTAGGCCTTTTCCCTGACTCCATCTTTGGACCCAGCAGGTTGTCTCGCCGCGTCCACTAATTTAAAGAAAAACTCGCGCATCGAGCGACCGAGTTACAGCGCGAAACCCCCAGGAAATTAATGACAACCACGAGGTTGCAGGCGGCGACCCAGAAAGTAAAAACGTTGAGGGGAAACGTAATCGCTCCCTCACAGAGAAAATCGACGCGAAATCTCCCGAAGTCAACGATAACGACCAGGTCGAAATCCACAATTTCTAAAGCTACAATGGCTAACAACACCGAAGCTTCCCCAACGACGTCGCAGGCCGCAGCCCTCCGTCAAGAAGTTAATATTGCAACACAAGCGGACCGTCGTTCGAATCGATACATTAAATTACCGGACTTCACGTCCGATGATCCAGACTTTTGGTTCGGTTACGCCGAACAAACGTTTGCCTGCGAAGGCATCACCGGCGAACAGGAGAAATTTCTCCTAGCAACCCGCGATTTAGATCCTGTCTTGCTCCCTTATGCGAAGCATCTAATTAAAACGCCATCTCCACAACCATATACAGCATTCAAGGAGATGGTGATAAATGCCTATAGGGAATCGCCACAAAATCGCTTGCGACGTTTATTACGGTCGACCGACACCTCTGGGATGCGACCATCCCAGCGCGCCGCTTATTTCCGTGCACTGGCCGGCGCGGACATGTCCGAAACAGCCTTAACGGCTATATTTAGAGAGTCTTTGCCAGAATACGTTCAGGCAATCGTCGCGCCTTTAGCCGAATCTGGCCTCGACGAATTAGCGCGACACGCCGAGGCAGTCATGGCCACAGATAGATCCCGAACGGATCTCCAGCTTCCACTGGCGGCGACGCACGTCCAAATTCCACCCCAGCCCCAGCCACGAACCCCCACGGTTACATATACCCATGCGACGCAGCCAAGCGAACTCGAAGACTTGAGAGTGCAAATTAGGCAAATGCAAACGCAGCTAAATAATCTCAGCATGGGGAACAATTTTCGGGCTGGCCGTGACAGATCGCGACGCCGAGACAGGTCGCGAGACAATTCAAGGCGTCAGCATAGCAGACCACGCACGCCAAACAATGAGAACACCTTCGGCAGGTGTTATTATCATCATCGATTTGGAGCGCAGGCCAGGAATTGCAGGCAGCCCTGCAACTGGACGCAAAACCCAGCATTACCGGCTAGTTCTTTAAACTAGAACTGCCGACCGACGAAAAAGCGCAAACGGCCGGCAATCCCCAAATAAGTCGCTTGTCAATTTATGACTCAAAATTAAACATGGACTTCATAATTGACACAGGTGCGGATATTTCCGTTCTTCCTCGCCCGTACGCACCTGCCACTCGGTTGCCGGATGAATTGAAATTGTTCGCCGCGAACAATACCCCTATCAAGACATACGGTAGGAAGTTAATGACACTAAAAATAGGACTACGTCGACCAATTCGATGGTACTTCGTAGTAGCCGATGTCACCGATCCTCTAATAGGGTCGGACTTGCTGCGACACTATAAACTAGTAGTGGACGTAGCACGTAATAGACTGATGGACCCGTTAACGTCTCTTTCTCAGCCAGTAAACGCAAAGGCGGGAAAGGCATTGACGTTAACGTGCACAACCGCAAATGGTCCATTCAGCGATCTGTTGCGCGAATTTGCGGACATTACAGTTCCGCTTAGTAATCCCCGACGCGCAAAAGCCGGCGTTTTTCATCACATTGAAACGCGCGGCCCCCCAGTGAGCCAACGCCCGCGCAGATTGGCTCCCGAAAAATTGCGTGAGGCTCGTGCAGAATTCGAGTATATGCTCGACTTAGGAATCTGCCAGCCATCCGATAGCCCTTGGGCGAGCCCACTCCATCTCGTCAAAAAGAGCAACGGCGAGTGGCGTCCATGCGGTGATTACCGAATGCTGAACGCGGTGACGACACCCGATCGGTATCCGATAGCAAACCTGCACGATTTCTCCTATAAGCTGCAGGGTTGCGAAATCTTTTCGACCCTCGATCTCACGAGGGCATACCACCAAATCCCGGTGGCTCCCGAAGACATCCCCAAAACCGCGGTAACTACACCTTTTGGACTGTTCGAGTTCAAGGTGATGACGTTCGGTCTTCGAAATGCAGCGCAAACGTTCCAGCGCTACATTGACTCAGCTCTCCGCGGACTTGACTTCTGCTATGCGTATATCGACGATATACTCATAGCATCGAAAACTATGACAGAACATCGCGCCCACTTGAAGCAGGTGTTCGAACGCCTCCGAGATTTCGGCCTGGTAATCAATCCAGACAAGTGCCACCTCGGAGAAGCGGAAGTCAAGTACCTTGGCTACTGCATTAACGGCCAAGGAGTCCGCCCATTACAAGACAGGGTGGATGCATTAATGCAATTTCCTCGCCCCACGAACGTGCGAGAATTAAGGCGTTATTTGGGCATGCTGAACTTCTATCGCCCAACACTCCGAAACGCCGCACAGGTCCAGGCTCCTCTCAACGAATATCTAGTAGGAGCCAAACGCAACGATAAGCGACCAATTAAGTGGACCGAGTCAGCTGATCAAGCATTTCGCTCATCAAAAGAACAGCTGGCGAATGCAACGTTACTTCGACATCCCGTCGAAGGAGCCCCATTGGCCTTACAGTGCGACGCTTCCGACACTGCAATTGGGGCCGTACTCGAACAAGAGTGCGACGGCAAATGGGAACCGCTAGGTTTCCTCTCGAAAAAGTTGAACCCAACCCAGCGACGATACAGTGCTTATGACAGGGAGTTACTAGCGATTTACAGCGCAATAAAGTACTTCCGGCACATGATTGAGGGACGTCAGTTGACGGTAAAAACCGACCACAAACCACTGGTGTACGCTTTCCGAAAGAAAGCGGATAGTTCAACCCCGCGACAAGAACGGCACCTGGATTTCATCGGGCAATTCACCACCCGAATCGAATATGTCCCAGGTGCGGCCAATGTAATTGCAGACGCCTTTTCGCGTATCGATGCAATTAAACTCCGTGCGCAAATCGATGGTGCCGACTTGGCACAAGCACAAGAAGATGACCATCAACTCGAGTCACTACTGAAAGCGGAGACAGCACTAGTTTTGCGTAAACTCCCTTTCAACGACTCAAACGATGAAGTCTGGTGCGATGTTTCGACAGGGACAGCTCGACCCTACATCCCAGAAAATCTGCGAAGGAATGTGTATGAAACATTCCACAACCCAGCCCACCCAAGCGGACGCGCAACCATTGCCGCAGTCCGACGCAAATTTGTCTGGCCACATATGGCCAAAGACATAACAAAATGGGCACGAACTTGTTTGCAATGTCAGCGTTGCAAAGTCGATCGACACAATGTGCTCCACCCAGGACAGTTTAAGCTCCCCGAGGCACGATTTGCCCATGTTCACATCGACATTGTGGGACCGCTTACGCCGTCGAGAGGTTACCTGTACCTCCTGACGATGATCGATCGTTTCACTCGGTGGCCAGAAGCAGTGCCACTACGAACAGTGACCGCAGAGAATGTAGCCAAAGCATTCTATTCGACTTGGGTCACACGTTTCGGCGTCCCAGCTACCCTCACAGCCGATCGAGGACCACAGTTCGAGGCGGCGATTTTCAAGCAGCTGACCGATCTACTCGGCTGCCAGCAAAGCCACACAACAGCCTATCACCCACAGTCCAATGGGATGATCGAACGTTGGCATCGCTCTCTTAAAGCCTCACTGATGTGTCATGACGACAATCAATGGCTGGACGCACTACCAACAGTTCTTTTAGGCTTGCGCACAAGCATAAAAGAAGACCTGGGAGCCTCAGCAGCAGATCTGACGTACGGAACCAATCTGCGCCTCCCAGGAGAGTTCTTCGCCGATGGAGAACCACCGCTCGAACAGTTGCCAAATTTGGAAAACCTACGCAAACTCATGCGTAAGGTCAGGGCAACGCCGGTCGCCAGACACGGTTCCAAGAGGTTATTTGTTCACCCAGATATGGACAGCTGCACGCACGTCTTCATCAGGGTGGACAAAGTTAGGAAACCTCTAGAACCGCCCTACGAAGGGCCATACAAGGTGCTGGAGCGAATAAACGACCGAGTTTTCTCCGTAGACATCGACGGAAAGCCGTACACCGTCAGTGTCGAGAGATTGAAGCCGTGCCACCTGGAACTACCGCCAGATACCGTGCCAGGAGAGGTACAACATCAACCGTTGGCGGCAGCCGAAACCCGCCCTGTGTACCATCCACCACACTCCCAGGAAACACCAGGCACGGTAAGAGTTGAGAATCAACCTAACCCTCGCGAAATGGTTGCTCGTGGGGCATCGGATATCGTGCACGGACCGATAACGCGGCAACGCGCTCGAGATCTGCGCGCCCAAGAAGACGCCGCAAGGATTCTCAACTTACGGCAACCACTAACCGAAACCACCAACAATGAAAGTGCGACTAACATCCACAAGGAAACAACAAACGCGATTGCCTTCGCTCCTTTACCGCCTAAACACCGACCACGATGGAAAGGAGCACTCTCCGACCTTTAACAGCACCCTCCATACTCCTACCTTTTCCTTATCGTGACTACGTCACTGGGGGGGGGGAGTCCTGTGGCGAACGTACAAATTCCCCACAGGAAAAAGTCCAGACCAACTTGAGGTAACGCACTTACCTGGACAACATCACGTCCACAGACGCGATCCCAAGCCCAGCGGGGGCCGCCAGTAACCCAACGTTAAGTCGACACCAGAAGGCAAGGAACTTAACGTCCCCAAAGCCTCTAATACCGAGCTAAACGCTCCATACCTAAAACCTACGACCTGAAACAAGGAGAAACATCCATGCATCCTTCGACGTGTGCAATCGCAAGCTAAGTGAATGCCAGCACCACAAGTCGGCAACCCTGAACATCTGCACGAGATGCAGGGAATTACAAGTAAAACAATTAACCGACCAACGGACGTGGTGCGGTTGATCTAAACATTAGATCACCCAAATATTCACCGCAAACAAAGGAGCGCATTCCTTAGCCGCGTTAACACCCAGATGGCGCGAAAAACCAAGCACCACGTAACTCCAAACAATACTTTGTTTGGAGTTTCACGAAGGCCAGCTGCAATAAATAAATACGGCACAGCATTGCGCCGTTGCCACTGTCCGCCAAGCAGAAATGCATCAGCGGAATGTTTGTTTTTCACACCATGTGAAAAACTCTCTTGGATTTCAAATCCAATAGATACCAGCGGACTAGACGTCCAGGCGATCGTCAACACCAGATGGTCGACCTAACTAAGCAGCGTGGGAATAGAATCCACCGTCAACAACGACGGTGAAGCTTCCATATGTATGCGTGAGAATTTTCTCCTTACAGGAAATTGTGTCTGCACCACTGCAGATACAAAACACACAGATACTGAAAAAAACGGTATCCGATAGGTTGAAAGAGGGGGAGTTTTTATATCGAGCATCGGTACGAAAAGGTGGTGACAGAGAAACCCTACGAGGAGGGCGGTCCGCGCTGCGCAATACTTCGCTAGAGAAGCAGGACGAAAAAGTCTGATTTTGGTCGTCAAGGAGACAAGGAGTTGGGATTGGAGGTCGAACCGGTATCGTAAAAAAAGAGAGCAGTGAAAACAAGATAGTCGAACGGAGAGGATCCTCTGAGAAGAGTTATAGGAAAGTTAATCGAGAAAGTCGCGTCGTACGTGTGTTAAAACATTAACTCAGTAACTTGTGTTTCTTTCGGTTTCTTAACTGCAATTGCAACAAGCATAAACTATTGGTATTTACGTGTTAACTCCGTAACGAATGTTCTCTCGTGAATGTCAAAAGTAACGATCGCAAAAAAAATCGACACGGACTAATAAGATCCTGTGGAGTTAGAAAACTTAAAACAAAGTATAAATTGTGTACTAGACGTTTAAGTGTATTAAAAACAAAACAAGAACAATAAAAGTTAAAATAAAAGAAAACGATTTTTCCGTGTTTCATTGTGCTGTTTCCGCTCAGTGTGTTCTTCCTTGGGTGCGTTCAGTGTTCGGCGGAACATTTACGACCGAATTTGACATAACCCGCCAAAAGAGGTTGTGTCGCTAACCGCCGCCCCGTGTGCATACTTATGCAGACGCTTGTCCGCAGAGATTCACAGAAGAAGTGTAAAGTTTAGAGACCTAAATAGTAATTATACCGATGAAAAATGGCGAATGTATACGGTGCTAGTGTAATTGCATTATTACTAACTGTTTTAATTAGTTGCAACTTTTGTGAAGTCTTTGAAATTAAACAAACGTATTTACATTTGCAAAACGCTATTTTGAAGTCGTACTCCGAAGTACTCCTGTGTGAAAGACGGCAAACAAATTTAAAAACACAATATGAGAGTGTTCGACAAAATCAAATAAAAAGGAAATTATTATCAAACAAACAAACACCAGAGTGTTATTTAATGTTCCAGTTATCCTGGGTGGACTATTCTCGCAACCGCGCAACATCGTTGGGAGATATAAGGAATACGTGCCATACGCTAGCACACACCATCTTAAACCCCATAGACCTTGTTTATTTTTCACTGAAAACAATTGTTTTTTGGTTTCAACAAATTGAGAATCCATCTGTTTTAAACCGTGAACCGAATGCCCTAATTACCCAGTTACAAAGAAGCCCGCAGTGTGTTTTTGAATGGTTTTCAACATAAATATTCTTAGAACACGTAGGCAACAATGAATGTGTGTACATTGTACATCATTGTTCCTATGCGAGTAATTGGTATTATTGATGGCGCCGTATTTTCCGTAAAGACTTGTAATCCGGAAGTAGACTACTGTGGAACTCGGTGGCATCCGAGGTTGACTAGGTTGTGTGCCACTAATCGAGTTTATTGTTTTTATTTAATTATATTTGCTGATCAATGTAAAATTGAATGAGTCTACGTATGGTGGAGGGTTCCCGAGAAGGTAAACAGTTGAAGGTGGGCGTTTGGGCGTAACATCGGCGATCAATCGGGAATCGCAGTGTATCTTGAATTGACAGAGAACGTACTGCGATGCATGCATCTTAGAGGATGTTATCATTACATACGCAGATATTCGCCCTGAATGTAAATCAACAGTAAACAGAATGTTGAGAATTGATCAATTGACAGCTGGTCTCACCCAACACAACCGTCAGCCTGTGCGAACTTCACACAGTTCTTGGACTTGAAGTTGGCACTGATCCCATCCGTCAATCAACTGCCCGATTCAAACGCAAGAAGAAGCAAAAGAAATAGAAAAACGTGCCTCGAGATTTCATCCAATTTTTTTATGCGTATTCCGTGTCAATCGACAAATTTTCTTTTCGCAAATTAAATTAACAATTCAAATCACTGCTAACTCTAGACTGTTATTTATTGAGGATCAACGAGCCCGAGTCATTTACCACTCCAACAGGTTATGGGCCCAGGACAGCAGTAAAAGGGTTTCGTCGGTCATCATCAAGGAAAGTGAAAGCAAAATTGACCAAAGCCGCCCAGAGCGGGAGAACTGGCAAGGACAACGTGATCCCCAAATCGTCAAACATCGGAGCAGCCATCACACAGCAAGTTAACCGTGAGTAACACATACGTAAGTCAAGTCAGACGAATTGCAGCCTCTCAACAAAATGGACTCCGTCAAATCCCAGTTGGAAATGCTAAGCGAAGACAGCCAGGGCAACGTCAACTTCATCTCATGGCGATTCAAACTGAACCTAGCACTGAAGAATAAGGATCTGTAGGAAATCGTAACAGGAGACAAGCTCAGACCGACAGACGCTGCGTCATCTGAAACCATCTCAGCTTGGATCAAGAAGGATGTCGAAGCTCAAACGCTGATAGGCCTAAATGTAATCAGCTAGATCGCGAACAAAATTGCCAACTGCAAGACTGCCAAAGATATGACAGACAAATTAACCAGTCTATATGGCACCAAGACTGACGTAACTCTGGAAATGTCCCGAATCAAATTCTTCACCTTCAATTACGACGATAGCAAGTCAGCGGTGGAAAACTGTCTGGAGATCCTGGATCTGGCTGAAGAAGTGTCAACCGAAAATGATCCTATGAGAGAAAGTTGGATCATGACAAGGATCATGAGTGTACTACCGCCAAAACTAGCGCACTTCAGGACTTCTTAGGATAATGTGACCGGAGCAACCAAGAATGTGGAAACTCGCATCGAATGTCTGAGACTTGAGGACGAGCGACTGAAGGAGACGATAAACTCAGAGGGAAACGCCAACAACGCCCTCCTGGCAAGACGTGAGAAGCCAAGGCAGTCGTCAAAGGGCAACCAGGACAAGACAACGCTCGTATGCTACAAGTGTGGAGGAAAAGGTCACATGATCAAGCAGTGCACAGGCAAACCGTGCGAGAAGTACATTGCCTACTGCAAGAAGAACTACTCGTGCAACATGAAAGGACACTTCGCAAAAGAATGCACTTCCAAGGAAGAGTCAAGCAAGTCTATAAGCGGAAAACCACCAAGGGCGTTCCTGACCACAGCCCTTTCAACAGTGGACAGTGACATCTCGAAGGACAGGGCCACTTCGTGGTATCAAGACTGCGGAGCTAGTCAGCACATGACGTCTCATCGAGAGTGGTTTGCACAGCTGGTCGAGCTGGATGAACCAATCTCAATAGCGATCGGAGACTCAACCAGGTTGGATTGCGTTGCAGTCGGGAACATCGAGATGGAGGCTTTTGACGGTCGGAAATGGTATCCAGTGGTACTTGAGGATGTTATTTACGTTCCAAAACTCAACTTCAATCTCTTCTCAATAAGTCAGATGCTGGACAAGGGGCACGTTCAGAAGGCAAATGGAAAGCAGTCAACGTTTTACAGTCAGGATGGCAGGGAAGTTGTGGCAATTGCCAAGCGCAAAGGAAACCTCTACAAAATGATGCTCAGGTCAGAAGAAGATACAAGTCTGATGACAATGTCAATCAAAACTTGGCACGAGAGACTCGCCCATCAAAATGTAAAGTATGTGAGGGACATACTGAAACGCAAGGGAATCAAACACATTGATGACTGGAACCACTATGTGTGCAAGGGATGCGCACACGGCAAGAATCATCGAGCCCCACACCGAATCAACCCAAAGACAGCCCAGCAACCGCTAGATCTTGTACACATCGACACTGAAGAAATGAATATTCCGTCGTTAGGGGGAGCCAAGTACTGGCTTAAGCTCAAGGACGATTTCACCCACTACCGGAGCTGCTATATCATGAAGACGAAAGGAGAAGCACCTGAGAAGATAGAGAGCTACTTGAGACTCGTGGAAAATCAGCTTGGGAGGAGAGTCAAGTGTTTGAGATCTGACAACGGCACGGAACTGAAGAATGCCAAAACCAAACAGATGTTGGACAAGCTGGGAATACTTCACACATTTACGAATGTACACACGCCTGAACAAAACGGAAGGGTTGAGAGAGAAATGAGGACAATTGTCGAGGCAGTCAGGACAGTAATACATACCGAGAACTTGGACGAAAGACTGTGGGCCGAAACAATGAACCATGTAATCTTCACGATCAACCAGACTGGAACCAGCAATGTGCCAGGGAAAAGTCCAGCGGAACTCTGGTTCGGAAGGAAAATAAAGATTGAAAAGCTGCGGCCGTTTGGATGTGAGTGTTATGTCCTGATACAAGGAAAGAAGAGAGGCAAAATTGACAAAAAGTCAGAAGAAGGAATCTTGGTCGGGTATGATATCGATTCACCCCGCTACAGGGTTTATCTGAAAGATAGGAAAGACATCATCAGCTCCGACAACGTAATCTTCGACGAGAAGAAAATGATACTGAGACAAGGCACTGAACCTCAGGCACGAGCACCCGAGGGCAAGATCGAAAAGAAAGATGAAAGTAACAGCCAGACAGAATAGGAACACGCAGAAGAGACCCACGAAAGTACCGAAGAGCCAAGCGACAACAAACAAGAGACAACGCCGCCAGCAGGGCAGCCAGAAGGAAGAACCTTGCGAGGTCGTCGGAACCTGCAACCACCGCCAAGGTACAGGGACTAGTTGCCAACATGCCCAACCGAGGCAACAGCACAAGATCAGCCATGATCGGTGAAACAGCAGATATCTCGATGAGCGAAGCACTCAAGGATGAGAAGTGGAGACGAGCGATGCAGGAGGAGTACGATTCTCTCATGAAAATGAGAACCTGGAGGCTGGTGGACTGTCCCGAAGGAGTGAAGCCGATCACTTGTCGTTGGGTACTTCGAGAGAAGACAGACGGGAGACTGAAGGCCAGACTCGTGGCGAGAGGATTTGAACAGAAAGAGGGATTGGATTATGGAGAAACCTTCAGTCCAGTAGCCCACCATGCATCCATTCGCCTGCTTCTAAGTCACGCCGCATCAGAGAAAATGAAGTTGGTATCGTTCGATGTTAAAATTCCTGTACGGGAACCTGGAACGGAATGACTATATGAACCAGCCAGGGGGTTCGACGACGGATCAAGGATAATCTGCAAGTTGGACAAGAGTCTCTACGGGCTCAAACAAGCTCCAAGGATGTGGAACGAGAGGGTCACTGCACACCTTGAAAGGAAGATAGGCCCGACAAGTACAGACGACGACCTGTGTATCTACTACAACAAGGACAGGAGCATTATGCTCTCACTCTTCGTGGATGATGGATTGGTAGCTGGAAAAGATGAAGACCAGATATACAAGCTTCTGAATGAGATAAGCAAGGAATTTCAGATCACATACAGCAACAAAGTAAAGGACAAGTTGCAATACCTGGGCATGGAGATCAAGAAGGTGTTGAGGAGAATTGGGCATCGTTATGTTAGTTGATGAAGGTGTTTGTTAAATTGGTGTTTAAAATATTCTTTCAAAGGTCATACCAAGCAATGTGAATTCCCTCCCGGGGTGCGTTGTGATCTCTTGGAATTTCACGAGTTGTTGAGCCTCAAATGTCTCGCCTGGCTTAATTTGTTTTACTCAATCTGTCCAGGGGAAATCCCACTCTTTGCTTTGTTCTCCAACTCCCTGAACAGCACACCGCTTATAAACCTTTTGGATTGAAATTGTTAGTAAATCAAACAGTCCGAAGTACCTTTTCAATATCCTTGACTTTATTTTTTAATGTATGGAATCGACGCTCTGTCCTCTTGGAGATCTACTACTGGGTTTTTATTTCGTTGGCCATATGTTCGGCCTCTGGACTCTTACTGATCACGAAATTCAAATTCACGGCCCTTTTATAAATTTTCTAGTTGAGAATTGTCAACTAATTTTTGTCGAAATTCTCAGAAGCACACATACCGACTTAGTGCGTTTCAATTTGAGTTGTGTTCTGGGAATTTGTTAGAGGCTTTAGTTGGATGTGTTCTAGGAAGGGCAATCATGAAATGCGTTTTGAATTTAGCATTTCATGATGTCGAGGTTTTTAGGAATTGAGTCAATGTATGATGAATTAACTTTTGGTTAAATTCGTTGTACATATGACTCAATATGGGATTTGAATATGAAGCAATGGAATATTTGGGATTTGGGTTTATTCAATTCAAATTTTATTTAGTAGATAATTACATTTATGGTATATTTTACAACTAGTACTTAAGAGATTTAGGATAGCAATTCCTTTACAACTATAATCTTAAATCTATATAACGACAATAGCACAATTTTAATGAATAACAAATAATAAATTAAGGGAAAACTACAATAAAAAACCCTTATTTGAATCTTAAGACTAATATTGCACGAGCTTCCGGTTATTTTATGTAGTAATGACCTCGATATAATTTTCATAGACAGAGTACATATGTAGTGACTTAGGATAACGCAAGACGGGAAACGAGAACATTGTCAGAAAAAGAACAATTGACGAAGAAGTTTCGATTGATTTTGTCAATAAGGAACTCTACCGGTTTAACGTTGGCGTTTTCATGTAGTTCATGTGTCGAATAATGCCATGGCAAATTCAGCAACATTTTCAATATTTTATTTTGACACCTTTGCAATTTTATTTTGTGTGTGCGAGCACAATTACACCATACAGGCGCCCCGTACAGGAGTATAGCTTGAAAAATGGTTTTAAATATTATAATTTTATTTTCGATGCTAAGCTTTGATTTTCTACACACTAATGGATACATAACTCTTACGACTTTGTTTATTTTATCAATTGTGGTAGTGATGTGTTTTTGAAAGATGAGTTTTTTATCTAGAATAATACCTAGATATCTACACTCTTCGGACCAATCAATATCAACTGCACACATACTGAGTTTAGTGCCATTTGGTAGGTAACAGTGTTTCCTACATCTCGAAAACCAGACAGCTTGTGTTTTATTACCATTTATTTTTATTTTCCATTTCCTGTAATATACTGCTAGCTTGTCAAGAGCTGCTTGCAAAGAGTTGTAGACATTAGTGAATAAGGCACCCGAAGAGAAAATGGCCGTATCATCGGCAAACATAGCTACCTGAATGTTTTCACCTAGACATGGTAAATCTGCGACAAACAATGTAAATAATATAGGACCAAGGACCGAGCCTTGGGGTACACCATGGTCGATTTGGTGAGTAGAGGATATGTCGGTTCCTATACTCACAACATATTTTCTCGAACGAAGAAAGCTCTGGATAATTTTGATAAGCGGCATTGGCAGCTTAAGCTTCAGTAGCTTATAAATCAAGGCATCGTGCCATACCGTATCAAAAGCTTTTTCGATGTCTAGAAGAACTAGTCCCGTTGACTCCTTGTCGATGAATTTACCAGCTATGTGGTTTTTAATGCGCAAGACTTGGTGGATTGTGCTGTGACCACTACGGAAACCGAACTGAAAGTTTGGTAAGATGTTATTGTCTTCCACAAAACGATCAATCCTTTCCTTAATGATTTTTTCTAAGAGCTTACTTAGACAGCTAAGTAGACTAATAGGTCTGTAGCTTTCGGGGCTGTTCTTCGGTTTGCCGGGTTTCGGGATAGGTATTACTTTTGCTGTTTTCCAACAGTCCGGAAAATAACAATTCTTAAGACAAGCGTTGAAAATGAATGTTAAATAGTTACTTGCAGCAGGTGGAAGTGCTTTGATTAATTTGTTGTTAATATTATCGAGACCCGCGGCCTTTCTTGATTTCGATTTTTTTATCAATTCTTTAACTTTGCTGATATTAGTTGCGTAAGTACTTTCAGCTGGTGTTTGAGAAAGTACATGGATAGTGTTAGCAACTTCAGCTTCAGTATACGCGTCGCTTAGATGCATAAATATGGAGTGGTTCTTACTAAACGTGTTAGCAAGTAGGTTCGATTTCTCCACTGAAGATATAAACAACTTGTCGTGAACTTCAAACGGATGAATACTTGACCCTCTCTTTTTAATAATTTTTGATATTTTCCAGAATGGTTTGCTTGCTTTGTCAAGAGAGGAAAGGTGTTTATTCCAACACTTGTTCCTATATGTTGAGATTTCGTTTTTATTGATATTATTTAAGACTTTAACATTAACTAGAAAACAATCGATTCTATAACGCAGCCATTTTCTTCTTTCAGAGTTTCGTAGCCTAATCAGATGTAAGATATTTTCAGGAAGCGGTGCCTTATCAACTGGAGCAGTGGAACATTTAGGTATCGCAAGATCGGCCGCTCTATTGATAATAGAAACAAAATTGTTGCATAGGATATCAATGTGCTCGCTGCAGGTTATAGAATTTAGGCTGGTATCACCTAGAACCAAGTTCGTGTTTATATATGATTTATAACAATTCCAGTTGGCGGCGGAATAGTTGTGGTATAAACTGGTACGATTTACAACTACTGTATGATTCACTGTGAGGCTGATCGGAAGGTGGTCTGAACTTAACGCATTTAGAGTTAATGGTACTGTGCAGTAATTTGGAATATTAGTGATATATAGATCAAGAGTTGAGGGGTTCTTGTTAGCACTCGCTGGGATATAGGTGGGAAGAAGTGGATAAAGTATGGAAAAACTTGGGCTGGATTCAGCAACATCTAGTAAAATGTTACCCCAGCTGTTTGCCCTAAGACAATTCCACGACTGATGTCTGCAGTTTAGATCACCACCAATAATTACCTTGTTTCGAGTGTTGACTCTATACAATTTTTGCAGATCCCGCTTAAAGTAAGTAGATTTCTCTAGGTTTCTATTTCCTCCAGGGAAATAGACCGAAAAAAGACTCACCTTGGAATTGTCACTTAATGTTACATCAATACTAATTTCCTCAATTAATTTAAGGCGCAATGAAGGACGCAAGGAATGTTCTATACATTTTTTCACAACAATGGCGACACCTCCACCACTAGCATGTACCCTGTCTAGGCGATAACATATGTAATTTTGATGTGAGAAAGAAATGTCTTGTTTGAGCCAGGTTTCTGAAACAAGTGCAATGTCAATATTAAAATTTATCAAGAAACTAAAAAATGCATGCTTTTTGTTTTTGATGCTTCTCGCATTCCAAGTTATGATGTTAAGAGAATTTCTTAACATGTTTTTTCCGAGTATATGTACTTAATAGCTAATGAAGTAATGACGTTAAATTGGTCAGCTTTGGTTTGACAAGCACTAAGTTTGGTTACAACTTCATTAAGAAGAGAGTTTATCTCGCTAAATGAGAACAGGTTATCATTAGTTAATGTTTCTGACGGATTTTTCTTCGTGTGTGTCGTATCACTATTGGAAGGTTGCTGGGTTTGATGGAGGCCAGAAGCCCAGGTGGATGAAGGAAGTGAAGGTTGACGCACAGATCGGGGTAGTGGAGGAAAATTATCAATGGATAATCGGTCGGGCACTGTCTGCTGTTTGTCACTCGGAGGCTGTAGGAAGGTTGTATTTCCTGTACCACGTCCGCGTGGGGATAATTTGCGGCGAATGTCTATGTACTGCTTTCGGCTTATGCATTCTGGATCGGTGGATTTATGTCACTACAATTTGCACACTTGATGACCTCATTTGTTTTGCAGTCGGATGTTTTATGGTTTCCCGAACATATTGCACAGAAGCTATTTATATGACAATGCATCGAGCCGTGACCATAAAGCTGGCAATTGTGACATTGTGTGACCTTACCTGGATTATGTTTTTTAAAGTCCCAGCGAACGATGGTTTTGAACAAGGTGGAGTAGTTCCGTTTTAGTTCGTTTAATTTAACTGTACCGCGTTGAATGTAGACGATGTACAAGTAGTGTTTGTACAGGGCTTTTGTTGACGGATTTAATGTGATGGTTTTAACATCTAGGCACTTAATCCCGAGTGCAATTAACTCATTTTTCACTATATCGTTGCTTTTTAAGTCTAGCCCGGATAGCACTACCTTTAATGGACGATTTTCCTTACGTGAGTGGGTGAAAAACTCACATTTTAACCCTAAGAGTTCGGTTCTGATTTTATTATAAATGTCCATTGTTGGGGCACATATTTTTTGCCCAAGCGAAATGTTTTTGATTAAGTATTTGTCTATCTTAATGTTGCTCAAAATATCACGCACTTGAGCACTAGTTGTTTTTAATACCACAATTGGCGGAACGGTTTCTTTAGGAAGTTCTGCGCACTGTTCGTCATTGGTCGGATCCATTGCAGGAGAGTCTTCCATCAGACTTTGAAGTGGTTGAAAAAAGTTAGTGTTTGAACACATTTTAGATTTTTCTAGAACTTTATTGTTCACTTTTGAAAGTTTATCGGGAGGTGTTTGGCCTCCAATAACGGGGTCGTAACGCAACCGTTTGCGCTTGATTTTATTTAATACACGTGGCCCAGGGGCCATAACTTAACGGTTATAACACTTGTTCAAATTTTTGTATGCGGAAAACGAGGCAAAGAAAACAAGATAATGATAATTAAATTGTGAAAATTATTGTGAAAATAACGGTTGATTAAGATAACTAGCACGAGCAAAACTGTGAGACAAGTTGTCTGTTTGAAAGTCAGCCAGGTACTCCCATTTGGGTTTATTATGTGGAATTGAATCAATGAACGATAAATTAGGTTTGGGTTAATTTATTGCTCATATGATTCAATATGAAATTAGAAAATTTAGGGTTTGATAATATTGGGGATTTGGGTGGGAGTAGCGATTCCGGATCGCTACAAAGGTATTTTCGTGAACCAGCCCAGCTACACGGAGAAAATACTGAAGAAGATGAAACTCGAACGATGCAACCCAGCGTCCATACCAATTGAGCAAGAGATGATCACCAAGAAGACAGACTTCAAGAACGATGAGGCACTTCCGGCGAACAACAACTATCGGGAGGCGATAGGAAGCTTATTGTACCTGGCTACAATCACCAGGCCAGACATCAGCTTCGCCGTGAACTACCTGAGTCGATTTTACAACAAGCCAATGAGGAGCCATCAGGCGATGGTGAAACGTGTGTTCCAGTACCTGAGAGGGACAACCACAGCCGGAATTCATTTTGGGGGAGACCAGACACTCATGGCCTACACCGACTCAGACTATGGAGGAGACTCGGAGACAGGACAGTCGACAAGCGGAGTGTTAGTGATGAGGGGGGGACCAGTGATCTGGTACTCACAAACACAGCGTCTGGTAGTGACCTCAACCGCAGAAGCTGAGTACCGAGCAGCAGTGTCAGTAATCGACGATATGTGCTGGATCAAGCGAATCGCGCTGGAACTGGGTATCCTGGAAACCGACCAGGCAATCACCTAGCACGTCGACAACATGTCAGCCATACACATGCTGCAGAATGCACACGAGGGAAAGACAAGCAAGGGAAAGAAGCATATTGAGATACCACGAAAGTACATCCAACAACACGTCGACAAGACCGCGACACGTCGAGAGCAGATTGCAGACATTCTAACCAAGCCACTGAACAGGAGAGTCTTTGAGACGCTCCGCCGTAAATTGATCAAGGAGGAGTGTTGAGAATTGATCAATTGACAGCTGGTCTTACCCAACACAACCGTGAGCCTGTGCGAACTTCACACAGTTCTTGGACTTGAAGTTGGCACTGATCCCATCCGTCAATCAACTGCCCGATTCAAACGCAAGAAGAAGCAAAAGAAATAGAAAAACGTGCCTCGAAATTTCATCCAATTTTTTATGCGTATTCCGTGTCAATCGATAAATTTTCTTTTCGCAAATTAAATTAACAATTCAAATCACTGCTAACTCTAGACTGTTATTTATTGAGGATCAACGAGCCCGAGTCATTTACCATTCCAACACAGAATCTAAAGGTACTCATTGATTATGAACTTCCGGTCTGAACGGTCTGTTTAGAAAAAGAAGTTGTGATTTGGTTATGTTAAAAAATCGGCGTATTTGAATAGTGTGCATGGCATCCGAGGCTAACAAAAAAAAGTTATTTAACATACCAAAGTGGAGCTTGGGATTGTTAAAAAAAAAACAAGATAAATATGTTCCTTTCTATCAATTGAGTGTAGTTACAAATATTGTGTTTTGTTTGCGTCGTTGTGTTCTAATATGTGAATTTCGGGAATTTATGCATAAACCGTATTCAATAACAATTTGGTTAAATAACCAATAAATTGAAAACTATTCAAAAAACCAGAACAAAAGAGAGCAAAAAAAAAACGTTTATGATAAAAAGCATGCATCAAAGAAGCGACACTGCGAACATCGCAGGAAAAGGTATTGAACAGGTGAGCTCCCCTACAAGAACAAATATTGTGGTGGGAACACAACAAGCTGCTGGGGAATACCATTAATGCTCATTTTATTTTCCATATATCTCCCGAGAGAAGTGTAATAAAATAAAAATACAAAATATAATACTGTCGTGTTTTGAATCACTTCGTTGTCAATAAATTTCAACGTCGTTTCATCAACGGGTTTTTATTCGTGTCATGTTCTAAGTACACTTAGCTTAATCACGTAACTTATGAGTCCCTAGTTAGCCTTTATCCTGCTGGATTTAATTGTACTCACCAGTAATATAGTACTTCATCACACATTAACAACTCCCCCTAGGCAAAGGAATCTAATATATTTAGATGATTGCCGTCGATATCTCGATGGGATTACAGGTTGTGAAATAAATTTAATTACATTCGTTCTCTGCCAAACATTTTAGTGAGTTATTAGATTCAGTCAGTGTTTAGCTTCAGCCAAAAAAGGTTTCTCTAGATTACTGTTCAATATGAAAGTGAAAATTGTAAAAGTTGAAAATAAAATCTCTGAGTCCAAGGAAGACGTGGACACTCCATCCTTGCAACAAGACTTCAAATTTATACTGTCAATTCTTAAGGTTGTTGGACTCTTTCCAATATACACTCGTGTCTCGTCCTATGAACTCGGTCCTCCCACTAGACGAAATCAACTATACACCGTTTCGATGCGAATATTGATATCCATCTTGATTGGATTTCAAACCTATATTTTATATCAGGTTGCAACGAATTTAGCCAAATCGGGAAACACTGAGAGCTTTAACCGTTGTTTTCGAATTTTCTTTGTTACTGTAACCAATGTTGGAATGTTTGTTTTGGCAATCCAGAAAGCGAATAACTTTTTACAGAATATAAATGAATTGCTCAAAATCGACGTAGATATTCGACAAGTATATTTCGCTAAAATAAAAACTGATTTCGTATATATCCGCTTGATGAGTTTCATATTAACAATGTGTCAAGTATTACTCATGGGGCTTTTATTTTTAAGTCCTGAAAATTTAAGCGCTAAAATGACATTCATGTATAGCTCTCAGAAATTCCAAAATTTTATTTATGCACTATATGTGTTGTTTTTGTTAGCAATTCTTCGTGAAATTGCTATAAGACTAATGTTTCTAAATATGACTTTAGAAAGTTATGTGCCCGAAACGGATGAAGAGACCGAAGTCGATTTTGGGGAAAACATTACGATTTTATTTGGATTGCATAATAGGCTTCTGGAAATTTTTAACAGATTCAATAACTCTGCCAGTCTATTTGTTACCACGATTATGGTAGTAATATTTTATACCCTGGCAACCAGCATCTACATCATTTTTCTTGAATGTGAAACCAAGACCGATATTTCTATTCTGACAGTTTCGATATCCATACTTTGGATAGGACAAGGAGTCACTCTATTGATAATTCTAACTAATAGCTGTGAACAAACAACCAAAATGGTAAGTTTTTTTCACTCATTTTATTTGGTTTAAAATATCAATTCGTACCAGTTGGCAAGTTAGTCGACTTTCTTTGTTCTTAAAGTACTGCATATAGTGTGTTTACATTAGGGGTGTACCATGTGAATTGGGGACGATGTCAAGGCGTCAACTTTTCTTAATTTTTTGACATTTGTGAAGTTGAACGGCACATGGTCGAGTAATGTGAAAATAAGATGCAAACGAAATTAGGTATTCAAAATAAGACTATTCGCATATTATGTGATTCTTTCGGTTAACGCCCATATGCTTTCGGGCTCACAATTAGAAGATTGTGGAGAAATTCAAGAACACTGTTTATGGTAAACGTAATCCGAAGAATATACCTTCGTCCTTTCCCTACCATTGCTATTGTACGTGATAATCTGGGTGACGATTCCGACACACCGATTTGTCATCCTGCCTAAGAGTTGGTCAAGATTTAGACATCGGTTAATAAACTGTACGCATATAAAGTCACAAACCGAAAATTTTGGACCAGGTTGTAGCGCTGCTAGTACGTTCAATGTATACATTAGGTGGCCGCAGTGGGAGGTCACTTTTCACACAATTGTCTTTAACGGCGAGGCTAACATCCACCTCTGTGGCGAATGTAAATCCAAGAGGGATCATTGAGAATCTCATGCATCCACAAAGAGTCACTTCATTTCTTCAAAAATAATGCCGAAGAGCCAACTACCGAGAGCGGCTACCACGACATATTATATAAAGAAGTTTTTGTGGTCGAAATTGGATGGTATATATCTGGACTACGTGTAATTTCAACAGGACTGTGCCACTTGCCACACAGCGAGCGAAACGATGAGCGTTCTGCGCGAGAAGTTGTATTATTTCCCGGAACGACGATCACAATTCCCTACTTTGACCATGCGATTTGACTTCGTGTGACTTCTTCATTTGGCGTTTTCTGAAGTTAAAATATCAGTAAACATAACACCATCCCATCACTAAAGCCAGCCATTATTGTATGTATCAAGTGATTATGGACATCTGTAATTGAAGAATGTGGTGGATCTAGAGCAATCGCAATGGATATCTGCAAGGATTCTGACCGCATTTGGCACAGCCTTACTAAGTAAGCTTCATTCGTATGGTCTTTCTTAACGGCTTCGTGACTGGAAAGAGTTCCCTTGAAAAACAATTGACTTGTGTTGTTGTAAATGACGTGCCGTCAGATCTCCTTTCTATTATTTCCGGAGTCAGTTTGAATTCTAGTTTAGTCTCAGATCTATTTTCGCTTCATATTAATGATTTGCTATCATAATATTCTGTTTTACCGAAGATAATACGCTGATTATGAGCACTGCAGCATTAAAGTCTCGGGGGACACCACAATACAGAGCGTGCCAATTCCTGGAAGATGCCACTAGTCACAACATTATAACTCCTGGAATATGCCCGAAGCCACAGCACACTAAAAGGAAACATACATAACAGCAGCACATACACAACTTTGGTCCCAGCGCCACGGACCCATCAAAGGAGGACGTGGTTGCACGACGAGCATAGTTCCTCCTTAGTCATCCGAATTCGATTGACCTTGTGTTATCAGTTCAACTAGAATTGAGTCAGTTCAAGTCAAGTTAAGTTAGAACTTACTTAGAACCGATCTGTCAGATTACTATTTATGTAATTTTTAATTTGGAAAAAGGATTGTTTGGTCAACAATTCAACTGGAGTTGTTATACAGTCCACAATACAGGAAAGGGAAAACGGACGTCACGTCGGAATTAAGCAAAACGCGGTCCATCCAAACAACATTAAGTCCTTGAACTGAATCCAATCAAAATTGAGCCATCGAGCCGGATCTAGTTAACAACGAGGATGTCTGTCACCAGATCGGCTAAATCGAAGAAAGCGTTGCCACGCCTGGTTGGAGGAGCATCATCTGGTCAGCCCATGGTAGATTGCACCATTTCAGCAGTCTTCTAAGCAGCTAGTTGGTGATAACACCATAGCTCGCATCATGAACACCAGAAGAGAAAAATTAGCACGGGGCAACGCCCCCAAGGATTTCGTCACACCAGTGTCCATGTATCATCAGAAGGAGGTATCGAGTTGTGCCGTCGAAGATGAGACAGTCCGTTTCGATGCACGACTTCCTGGATGTATCCTGGTAAATTAAAGCCTGATCATTTCGATAGTCAATAAGGCCTGAGACCAAGGCAAAATAGATAATCGCCAGGCGAAAGTTAGATATCGTCGCAACGAAAGTCAGAGTCACACAAGCAGAAGTCGCATTATTGGGAACCAGTACAGAAACAGAGGGTGACGACGATGAAGAAGAATCCCACGGTTCGCTTACCTAAAAAACCCCCATAACTTCCACCCAATCTCATAATTTCGCTAATGCGATCGCATTAGCACCTTAAATGCTTCACGCATCAAATAGATCCAATTTATATAACCTAAAAGTACCTGTAAAAGAATTCTTACCTTTCATGCATGTCTTCGCAAACTATTCCCGTAAGATTTGTTGCTCAACTTATCCGGAATTTTAAACCAATTTGGCACCTTCGGCGCCAGGCACATTCCCCTAGACGAATTCCTAATAACAAAGGATACGGTTTACATCCATGTAGTCTTCCCCAGGGACCATAAACATTGCGCTGTCTATTTTTTCAGCTTCACCATGTGTGTGATAAATCTCTTAACGTACACATTGGCCGCCGACTTTTTTCTTCCAGCACTAAAATACCCAAGCAGCCGCATTCAATTACCGCAATCGACGCTGAAGCCAATTTTCTAACTCGCACCAAGTGCAAACAAAAGAACGCTGTTCCTCCATAGGCTTCCTGGCGATACCATAAACAATCCATATCGTTTGTGGTATCCTAAACGCAGTTTTCATTTAATGAGTGGCTGATATTTATCCAGCTGACCCTCATTATCGAACGATGCATAGGTCGCTTTTCCCTTTGTATTGTAATTTCCCTGAATCCATCCCCCATGACCTCGATGCATAATCAAATACAACCCCATCAGCATCCCACGAAATTCGATTTGTTTGTTTCAACGAACACATATCTCCTGGATGCACATTATACCCTTCTTGGTGTTTCAGATTCGTTATCATGGTGTGTCCCATGAAAGAACCCATGTACACACATACATGTGTACTACCAACGATCTTCACCCCAAACGATTGAATGTCGTTGAGTCAAATTACATCCGCCGACCACGCTGGTCGCGCGACTCGCGCTGTCTGTAGCGCTGCGGACGCAATATACCCCTGTGTCGTGTGCGTGAAGTCAAGTAAGAAAATAAGCACCAATTTCTCTAGTGACCGCGGTCCATATAAAACTGTGTACAAAGTGAAAAGAATTAAGCTATTAAAATAATAAAAACGGTGATCACCACTAGACAGTGCGTTCTAATTTTTTTCTACCCCGTGTAGCAGTTTCCACCAGTGATCGTGATTGTTATGTTCGGCGTTCCTGGATGTGTTTAGTTAATCGGTCTTTTGGTTCGGTGTTATACGCGGTGAACAATTTATGATGGAGGAGGAAGTGAACGGAGTGTCCGTGTTAGGCACAATACTTCCTCCCCACAACACCACAGTTATCATCAGCAGGAAGTATCGAGTTGTGCCTTCGAAGATGAGACAGTCCGTTTCGATGCACGACTTCCTGGATGTATTCTGGAAAATTAAGGCCTGGTCATTTCGATCGTCAATAAGGGCTGAGACCGATGTGGATTTTTTTGTTATTTTTTGAGTTTACCCTTACCTGTGAGTGTCAGCGTCTGTCCCAGCTAGGGGTGCGGATCTGAGTGTGGGACCGCGTAAAAAATGTGCCCTCGCAGAATCCTCTGGCGGGGACCTTCCGTATGGGTCACTCTGTTGGCGTGAGCTCCTTGGCGGCAACTGGGGCCAAACTGGATTTCGGCGCCTCCTGGATTTCGACTGATCTCGAACCCAAAAAAAGGGTGTGGCGAGAAGCCGCCTTAGGTGAGACAAGGACAAATCTGTCCATCTTGTCTCTGGTTTCTGGTCATCTTGCGATAACCAGAATCACCCACATCCGCGAGGATGCTGCGCTCGGTCTCGAGATATCTGAAAAAGAAAAGGGGAGGGAGGTATCTAAGGATAGTGTGGACAGGGTTAGTTCGGGAGTTCTCTAAGTACTTGGATGGAGGGATGGTGAGAAAGAAATCGTACAAGACCGGTAGGTCTTGAGTGCGATAGTAAACGCAGATCACGTTTCCGGCGTCTGATAATCTGTGCTTTGTTCGGTGTGTGTGTATGCTTGTGTCGTCTTGCACTGTGCGTACGTGTGCGTGGTGTATTATCAGTGGACCCTATGGGGTCGGTCTAGGAATCCTCTATTATAGAGGGGAATGTTGTTGGGAGGGGCGTTTACTTCAGTTTTGTACTGGAGAAGAAATTGTGCTGGTCGGATCCGAAGAGATCGAAAAAGAGAAGGGTCAAGAACGCAAGACTCCCGTACGAGTAGGTTCTCGTGGTTCTGAATGCTTTCGATGTACTTGTATGCTAATTATAGCAAGTACTCGTCGATGGGGATAACGGAGGCGCCGTCGTATATGTGGGAGTTGAGGTAATGGCGACCATCAGGCCTTCTGGAGTGGGTGGTGCACCTTCTGAGGAGTTTCCTTTTGAAAGCCTGGAGTCTTTCCATTTGGGACGAAGATATGCAGGACCATATGCGAAAGGCGTATGATATACCAGATGGGATTAGCTGCTTATAGCAGAGAAGTTTAAGTTCGGTGCCAAGTTTGTTGCTCCACTTCAAAATATTGTGCAGATACTTAGACCGACCGAGGCCCCCTTGAAGAATGTGGGTCACATGTTTGATGAAATTCATTTTTGGGGTATAAATTACTGCAAGGTATTTCATCCTGTGCTGTGGTCTAATCGTGGTACCCCTATTTATATTCGAATATTCTGTGAATATCGAGAAGTGGGCGGGGAGTGTTTACTGTTCAGAACCATAGCTACTGCTTTGGATGGGTTAAGTCGAATTTCTCATCGACTGTAATAATGATACAGTTCGTCCAGGTGAGTCGATTTGTTGCGAGTTTTGGGCTTTTGGATGACGTGTACACTAGGATGTCATCCGCATAGCATACCTGGTTTACTCTCCCCTCCGAGGGTGATGAATGTATGAGGTGTAGATATTAAATAAGATGGGAGCCTAAAATGGAGCCCTATAGTACGCCTGCAGCGGGGTTGAAAGTTCGGGATATCTTTCCCGAACGTCCTACTAAGTTAGTCCGTTTTGGGTGGCAAGCAGCACGCCTCGGCAGAGGGTGTCAGGAAAGGAATGATGGACATCCTCGTCGCGAACAACTGTGAAGGAGGGGGGGGGGGGGGGGGGGGGGGGCAGGCCTAGGCGGTTGATACGGGGGGTGAGGTTAGTTTCGGTCAGGGCGTATATATTATAGGGAAAGGAGTGGGTATTTTGTATGATTCACTGGGTTTTGGACCGAAGTCCTCTGACATTCTGATAGTAAATGGTTAGGGGAAGAGTATTGGGAGATCCCATAGAGAGTGGGGTGGGCAGCCGATTAGGGCCGAATAAATTTATTTTTAGTGGGTTCGCTGCGTGGGGGACCAGACGCCATTTTCGTGCAAATTTATTGTCGGAGAGCCGAGAGGTCTCTTGTTACTTTAGGGGGGGGGGGGTATTGAAATTTTCATGGAATTTTATGTACAGATTACGAAGGCTTGGGAAATCGGTGGGGAGACCTTCCTGTTGAATAGAGATCTTAACGCTCGTTTTCGTTTTGCCTTCATAGCAGAATGTATCAGATTTACCATGAAGATAAGCTAGATAGATGCGGACGTTATTGTAGGTCCGACTATTTCGGAGCTTTGAGAGGGCATAGCGGCATTCAGATGACTTCAGGGATAGTTGTGTGATCTTTACGGAGGGCGGTAGGAGGGGATCAAAAACTGGTGGGGCGGGGGTTGTGGGGCTGCGGCGAGATGGGGAAGTGGGGCGAGGGGGTGAGAGATTCGATCTTGAGCACGGTTCAGGGGACAAATGAGCTGTGCTTTCATAGGCGGGGCCTAATGGTTTGAGAGTATGCGATCTGTGGAAATTGGTATATTTAGCACCTGTTTTTAGGTCAAAGAGCGGAAAGGGGCTGGGGTTAGGGGCAAGATGAGATGTGGGGGGAGTGGTTAGGTTGGTGTTGGGCAGGACGACATTGCGGGAGTGCGTGGGGGTGGGTTTGGGATGAGTGCGGTCTAGGTGAGATAAAGGGAGGGAGGATCGGTTGAACCTTGGCTTGGGAGAGGATTTGGTTAATTTATACTTTTATTTATACTTCACTGTGACACTAGAAGAATTCTCATACACAATACCTCTCTGGAGGAGTTCTCGTACGCAACTCACCAGCGATCCAGATTGTATTCTGTATTTTTTACTCGCTATGATGGTCATGTATCCCATGTATGTTGCATTGGTATCTTAATGCCATAGTCATTCATGGATATGTTAAGGGATTATAATTAGAAGGGATTCTTTATTTACGGGTATGCTAAGAGGTTTTTTATTTGTGGGTATGCTAAGGGATGCTTTATTTATAGATACGTTAAAAAGTTCTCTATTCATGGATATCCTAAGGGATTCTTTGTTTGGTGAATTCGATGATAGTGCAACGTTAAGTAACGTTAACTCGCACGAACATATACGTATTTTCATTTCTAACGGGGGAGTCCGCTCTATTGTTTTCACTGAAGGCGGTGAAACTGCGGTTTTCGAAACGACAGTTATGAAGTTGATTGCGCAGCGCAATATGAGCTTGGAGGGCACTGTTTTCGAGATCAATGTTCGAGCGAGTGGATTCATTCGCCCTGTACACTGCCTCGAAACAAGCACCAATTGAGTTCGCTTTCTCTTGTGGTTCTTCGGCTAATATTAGCTCTTCGTAGAAATTAATGAGCTCAGGTGAAAGTCCCGCGTTCAGAAGTATTTTACCATTCTCGGGAGTCCGCGGGACTCTCAAGCATGGGATGTCATTGTGACTCTTTTGTCTGAATGTTTTATTAATTTGTGGGAACATATTCGTTTCACTGGCTTGAATGGCTCGAATTCTGTTGTTCCACTCTTGATTTATTGTTGATCGATAGTTATCATGAATCAATTTTTGAAGATTTTTAATCAGGAACTTCAGCGTTTTTATCTCCTGGCTTTTGGGATCGCTGTACTGTCTATAAACCAGTATCATATTTGAGAGCAGGGTGCTCTTTTGTCTATATAGAACCTCGATAGTTGGGTTTCTGTATCTGTTATTATAACCATCGTGGGGTACTTTACGATTCATTGTGTTGGTAACCATATCGTCCATAGTTGATAGGTAATGGTCGATTTCATTATTACGAAGGTTTCTATTAGTCGGTGGATCTACGCCATTGTTACGTAGTTCTCTTTTTATTATGCAATCAAAACGTGACCAGTGTGTGAGGGTTCTCTATACCACATGGAGAACCAACCCGCAATGCCAACCAATCTTGACCGCTAACAGCGCGTCACCTTAGCCCAACTCCCCATGCAAAATCCACAATAGCATATATCCCAAACTTTGCAATAAACACACTCCAAAACCCGCAACAGAATACAATTCAACAGAATATATTCTAAATCATCTCCGTATACATTTTCCCAAAATTGCTTCGGTCAATATCTTACCTAAATGATATTCCTTGCTCGCACCCAAGCAATTCCAATTTCACCCGAAAACCATTTCCGTTCATTTCCTCCTTAAACTACACTTCTCGCTCGCAACCAAGCGACAGCTAATTTTCCACGAAACAATCACAACAATCAAGACCCTTGATCATACTTGGCTATGCCGCCAAAACCAATTTCCCGGTATACACAACCAACGAATCTGTGGGGGGGAAGTATAGTGCCAGACACGGGCACACGGTTCACTTCCTCCTCCATCCAATTGTCACTAATTATTCCACCGAAGGAAATCCGTCGTTCCGCCGACACAAAAGGAAACACCAAAACAGTTGTTCACTTTAAATTTTGAAAATCAAACAGTTAATGAATTTTATTTTTATTGGATGTATTTTATCGAATGGCTTCATTTGATTCAATCTGAATAACTACTTGTTTTGTTATCTAATCGCCCAGCATCTTTTAAAAACCACAAAGTACTACACCACACTAACCTCTTCAAAGGAAAACACTCGACTCGGATTAAACTGGTTTCGTACCGTACCCGGCGGAGGTACGGTGAATGGCGAGCGACCCGACCGCCACGGAGATTGAATTACGACTCAAACGATATCCTCTCCAATAAGGATATCGTTTTTTAACTACCACCAGGGAAACGTAAAGTCTCTCATGGTGGTATAGGTGGGATCGTTGAGATCAATGCTATTCACACGTGCAGTGGAACAGCGAAACAGGCAGGCGGCAAAGACAAAAGAAAAAGCGACCAAATGGTTCGCTCTTTAATGAGGGTCATGTTTATACGATGCCTCGTCGCTATTTTCGACGTTAGGAGAAAAAGGTGCTAAAAGCAAATTGGATGTTTATGGCATCTCTGGCTGCAATAGAAACCGGGTTCATATTTGCATTAGGAAATGCTGGAGAATTTGGTTTCAGCGTCTATTGCGCTAATTATATGCAGCTGCTTGGGTTGTTTGTTGGTAAGACAAACAAAAAAGGTTGCCAGGCAATGTATATGAAAAGATATATGGCGCGGCTAGGAAAATAGACGGCGCGATATTTATGGAATTTGTCTGGTACCGAATTGGTTCAGAATACCAAATAAGCAAACAAAGAAATCTTATGAAAAATTGTATGCGAAGGGATGCATGAAGGTAAGTTTTCTTTATAGGGATTTTAGGGTTATAATAATTGGGTCTGTTTGATGCGTGAAGCATCTAAGATGCTAATGCGAATTGCATTAGCGAAAGCTGGTGCAGACCCGGGTTATGGTTATGGGGGTTTTTTTCAGGAAGGCGAGCCGTGGGATCTGGCGGAATCGCCACAGTACTCCCCTCCCAGTGACGTAGTCACGAAAAAAAAAAAGGTAGGGGCGAGGGAATGCTCGATGGTGGGTGCTGTGATGATAGGGAGGTTGCTTCGGAAATGCGCTGTGGTAATGTTAAGGGACTGTCGTGGTGACCAGTTCCTGGTTATTGTTTGGGCCTTTATCGATAAGATAGACACAGTTGTTACCGCTTGATGCCATCAAGGGCAAATGTGTGCGGCGTGGTCCATCGGCCTGTTATGGGTCTCATGGACCAACAGGCTTATCATCCGAATAGGTCGGAACCTATCGGAAATCCGCTCACATCCGCAGTGACGAAATAGTGTGTGCGAGAAGGAGGGGAACATATCCCAGGGTAATTCCCATCCGCAGTGACGGGTTGCCGTGTGCGGAATGGAAAGGGCCAAGTCCAGAGCGGGTGTCTTTTGTCCATACGTTTGTATGGCAAATTGTTTGCCGCTGTGACTGGTAAAAAGGGGGCGGGCGCTCCAGTTGCGCGGCTTACCGATCGAGGGAGGTCCGATATATCGGCTCCGGTGTCGACCCCGGAGCTTGATAAACGGCGACCGCAACCTCGACCAAGCGGCGCTTTGTTGGGAGGGCCGGCCAATCGCGCTTGTTTAAGTTGGGCGACTTAGATTACGGGGCTCCTGGGGTATGGTTGGTTGTGTCTAACCACAAGGCGGCCTAGAGTAACTGCTGCACTCTCCGAAGTATTATGCACCTAGGTATTTGAGGCGGCGTAGAGGGGCGTGTATAGCCTTTAGTTGCCGCTAAAGGGGAGCCATGGTGGCTAAAGGATTGGGGAAACAGGTATGTTGTCTCAGCCCGATGGTATCGGTTTGATTTGTGGGCCGGTGTCGCTGAGACATTTGGGAGACGTAGGAGATCTAAGGACGAATGTCCTGAAATTTAAATAAAGGGGCAAAACCAGGTGCCCTGATGGGTGCTACGCGTAGTAGCTGTGCTAACGAGGGAAGCTGGCTTGCTGAAATCGGGTAGAAGGTCGAGCATTGATGAACAGTTTCGCGTGATAACTGTTTTTGGCGTAGATGGGCGCCAATATATGAACAGAGACAGAAAAAGGTGTTAGAGGTCAAGCAGAGTCGAGAAGGGATGCATGGGGTTGCGTGAAGGCTATGGTTGGTGAGCGTGAGCGCCGACCTTCAGAAAGGAGACAGAAAAGGGTGAGGTGTTTCACGCGAGACAAAACCGGGCGTCCTATTGATTATATGCTACGCGTAGTAGCTGTTGTTAGCTAAGGGGCCGGTTTGCAAAAAATGGGCGTTGATAATGGCGAGCGTGTGCGCCAATATGTTGAGAAGGCTTCGGGATTGAATAAACCCGAGCAAAATCGAAAAGGGTGAAAAGAAGTCGGGTGTGAGGTGGGTCGCGTAATGTCGAGTCGAAAGGTTCGAATGTGTCACGGGGAGTCAAGTGGAGTTGAGTGTGGGCGACGTGAAGTCGAAAAAGAAAGCAACTGTAGGAAGAGGTTGAAAAGGGGTCGGGTATTGTCGCGAGTAGTCGAGAGAAGTAGGAAGCGGAGTCGTGTGTAGTCGAATAGGGTTGAAGGAAATACAAGGCGGAGTCAAAATAGAGTGCGTGCGAGCCGAGTCATGTGGAGTCGTGTATACTAGCGAAAACGATTGTATCTTTATGTGTACCCAGAAGGGGTTTACAATGCTTATAATTTAATTGGCGGGGATGCTTTAATTTGCTTATAATGCTTAAACTTCAAAGTGTTTCTTGCTATTAAAACGGATTAAAAATAAAGTAAAAATTGAAAACTGCTTTCCATTAATTTGGTTAGAATTAATCTGTGTGTATATATTTATATTAATTTGAATTAAACATGAATAAAAAACTAGGAGAAGCAGTTAAAATAATATTTAAAAGTAAGGGATTAGGAATACAATGAAAATATTTTTATTTTTTAAACAATATGATGGTGCTTGCAAATATATGTACATATATATAAATTTAAAAATTTTGTTGTTGGTTGCTTTTAAGTCCATTACAATTTTTATTGTTATTTGGCATACTCGTAAATTATTTTCGTTACACACTGTCAGTGGTTTAATGAGGGAGACAAATAAATGTACATATTTTTAAAATTCAGTGAGCGCAATATAAATGAAAAATATAAGACAATAGGGAAAAATGAGCAAATGCCCGTTGGTAATGCGGGTCATGTTTATACGATGCCTCGTCGCTATTTTCGACGTTAGGAGAAAAAGGTGCTAAAAGCAAATTGGATGTTTATGGCATCTCTGGCTGCAATAGAAACCGGGTTCATATTTGCATTAGGAAATGCTGGAGAATTTGGTTTCAGCGTCTATTGCGCTAATTATATGCAGCTGCTTGGGTTGTTTGTTGGTAAGACAAACAAAAAAGGTTGCCAGGCAATGTATATGAAAAGATATATGGCGCGGCTAGGAAAATAGACGGCGCGATATTTATGGAATTTGTCTGGTACCGAATTGGTTCAGAATACCAAATAAGCAAACAAAGAAATCTTATGAAAAATTGTATGCGAAGGGATGCATGAAGGTAAGTTTTCTTTATAGGGATTTTAGGGTTATAATAATTGGGTCTGTTTGATGCGTGAAGCATCTAAGATGCTAATGCGAATTGCATTAGCGAAAGCTGGTGCAGACCCGGGTTATGGTTATGGGGGTTTTTTTCAGGAAGGCGAGCCGTGGGATCTGGCGGAATCGCCACAAATCCAACTCAGCTTATACGGCGAGGATTCGCTGGAACTGAATTCCCTATGCAAACATAGCAATCCCTTCCAAGTTCCGAGTAAGTGGCAGTGAGGTTATTTAGCTATGACTCCACTGCCACGACGCGAGGAACCTTTTCTTGCCTTTAACTAGTTAGTCGAGTAATAACCACCCCAGAGGACAGACCTCCCTTCATACCCTCCAGTGCGCATCTCCGAGTAGTCGGGTCGTCTAGCACAACGAATTGTCGCAAATTGATGGGCGTGTATTTAAGATAGCGTGTACGAGTGCAGTCTTTACACTATTTACCGGCGTCATTAATTCAAACAGTTGTGCTGTTCCCATGTCACCTGGTTCAGAATCCCTACGCGCGACGTGTGTACGCAATATTTAAACGGGTAGGTGTTTGATTAACTACGCTTACCATTATGTGAGATTGTGACACTGTAATTTTGAATTACCAATTACTTAAAATTCACGAACTTAATCGGGTTAGAATTTGTTCCGAGTGCGAGGAATTTACACAAATGGATTCTGTAAAGTTAACACACGATAAATAAATGAACGTTAATTCAAACAACACACCAGTGCTTGACTTTCTTTACTTCTCGAAAGCCTGCCGGTGAACTTGGTGCCTATCGCTCTCGGTGGAACAAGTAGGTGGGAATATCGATGAACCCGTGTCCTCGCCGACACACATACTTTATCCCTCACAAGTGTGCCTTCCGGAAATCGAACGGATAAATCTGTTCATATTGCTTGGGTGAATAATGTTCTTTTGGGACGCGTATTACGGCGCCTAAACCGTAGTGATCGCTGTCGTAGTCGATTGAGGGAAGACAATTTCGAGTTGTTAGATCCGTCTCTGGTAATTGGATTCGATCGTCTACCATGAGTAAATCCAGGAACGAATTTTCACTTGGATAAGACGGTGTATTTGTAGCGTACAATTCGGGTTTACGCTCTATAGCATTTGTTTGCCACCAATCGAATAGTGCATTGGCTCTTGTGTTCGGGGTCAAATTGCCCCACGCACTGTGCTTGGCGTTAAAATCCCCCGCCATTAAGAAGTAATTATTCTCCGACTCTAACTTCAGGATTCGGAATAGCGTATCAATTTCATTTATGAATTGCGTACACCGGGTTTTTTTCAGGAGCGTAAGCAGAGATTATGTATAGATGTCTTTGACTCCTCAAAGGAATATCTGTGATGCAGGCTTCTAGCACCTGAAACTTGTATACCTCTGTGCAGTAAAGGATTTTGTGGTGAAGATCGTTCTTAATTAAGTCAGCGACCCCACCCTTTTGAGTAGAATGTGGTCAATCACGTCTAATTACTTTGTAATTTTTGTAGCCCACTTTGTGCCCTTGGTTTAGCTTAGTTTCGGTAGCCAAAAGTACATCTGGGCGTTCGGCTTCGAACAAGTTGCCCAAATTATCCCTTCTCTCCACAGTAATTAGCGAATTTACATTCACGGCAGTAATTTTTAGTTTTAATTCAATCGGAGTATTGAAGATCTTGATTTGGAGGGTCTTGTGAGAACAAAGTCGAATAGAGAATATCTATTCGTGTCTGTTGTTCAGTCAATGTTTTTTTAAAGTCATCAAATTGTCCTTGCATGGAAAGTAAGATTGCTTTGATGTCTGCATTTGCCTCTGGTGGGAGCGTGATTATGGTTTTGCGTGGTTGTTCCACTCGTACTGGAGTCTTTGCACGAGCAGCCATTTGCGCATATGATACACTAGGTGAAGTTGTTGTACGAACCATTTTTCATTCTCTTTTTATCATAAACTTGTTTTTTTCTAAGTTCCAAATTTGAATTTATCTGTGGAAATTTACGACAACCTCTAAAGCTAGCAGTGTGGCCTGTATTCTTACATAGTACGCAGGATAACTTCTTCCTATCCGGGAGCAGTTCTTTACCCAAGGGGCATTTCCCAATATTATAATTATTTAGACACTTTACGCACCTAAACTGCATATTGCAGTTCGGTGCAACATGCCCAAATCGTTGACAGCGCATGCACTGCAAGGCGCGATCTGGCTTTCTTATTTTCTCCCAATTTATAGTTTGGTGAAGGCGAATTTTAATGTGTCGAAGGCCGTCAACTTTACTGTTGGGACTTAGCGATATAATGAAAAAAGGTAATTGGTGATTACGATTTCGGCGCTTTGCAGTGGAAAAGGGTTTAACATCCGTAAATGTTAAGCTTTCGGTTTCAACCATTTTCAGTTCCTCAAGTATTTCCTTGGGTGAATACAGAGGATCAACTCCTTTCAGAAGCATCTGATTTTGGGATGTATGTATAGTACTCGCTGCACGCTTGCCCTAACACTAATTTCATTTGTTTGTAATCCTTCAAGTTATCACATATTAAACTGATCTTATCATTACTTATACGTTTAGTTTTAAAACTTTTACAAGTTAACTGACCAAGTTCTATTATGTCTTTAGCTTCCATTGAGCTAATAACTCTGGGAGGCACCTTCTCTTTTTTTTTTTTTTTTGATTTGTTGGTCCATGTCTCCTTGTTGCTGCTGTTGTTGTTCATTTGGTCGGTCCTTTGTTTCTTATCACTGCTGTACCTGGGGTTCATTCTCTTCTTTTTCTTGCCGCTGTTTTGCGGTGGTGTGAAGTTAGTGTGAAGCTCCTCGATAGTATAGCGGTTAGTATACCCACCTGTCACGCGGGAGACCGGGGTTCGATTCCCCATCGGGCAGCCTCTGGCGCAAAACTAATGACCTTGCCCGGAAAAAAACAAATCATTATGGAGAATTTAACAAGCCTCAGGACTTGCTAAATAAGGCCAAACCCGCCCCCGGTTGTAGTGCCGATGATGATGATGATGATGAAGTTATATTTTATTTGTATTAATAATTTTGGCTTACCTCCATGCCTTTTGGGAGGTCCACTCGTGCTGCTTTCGGTTACTGGAGGCCTGTTGGATCCCCCGGCTCCGTTACGAAGGGTCCTGCGGGTCTTTAATGGCCGGGTTAGTCCTGATATGGCCGAACTTCCAGCGGGCGCCTCTTTTGATCTGGTCGTTCCAGGAGCTGCTCCCCGACGGGTGATGGGAGTCCTATTTTGCCGTTGTAATGCCGACAACCCGGGTCGCTATTGATGATGATACCCGTACTACTTTTAGTGGGCAATAAAAAGTCTTGTTTTATTTTTTTTTTGTTGGGCTTAACTTTATTTTACTTTTTGCCGTAGGTCTCGGCCTCTTGATTATGACTGATCACGAATAATAAAAATTAAAAAACTAAAAAAATAAAAAAAAAGGGGGCTAGAGGCTGACTTTAGGGAAACCAGGACAAATGTCTCCTTCATCTTGTCTCTGGCTTCTGGCCATCTTACGATAACCAGAACCACCCACATCCGTGAGGATATTGGACTCGGTCTCGAGATATCTGACAAGAAAGGGGGAAGGATGTATCTAAGGATAGTGTGGACAGGGTTAGTTCGGGTGTTCTCTAACTACTTGGATGGAGGGATGGTGGGAAAGAAATCGTACAAGACCGGTAGGGCTTGAGTGCGGTAGTGAACGCAGATCTCGTCTTTGGCGTCTGATAATCTGCGCTTTGGCCTCTGTGTATTTTTGTGCTGTCTTGTATTGTGCGTGCGTGTCTACGTGTGGTATATTAGCAGTATACCCTATGCGACGGTGTCCAGGAATCGTCTATTATAGAGGGGAATGTTGTTGGGAAGGGTTTTTTCTTCAGTTTTGTACTGAAGAAGAAATTGTGGTGGTCTGATCCGAAGAGATCGAAAGAGAGAAGGGTCAAGAACGCAAAATTCCCGTACTAGTAGGTTCTTGCTGTTCTGAATGTTTTCGAGGTACTTGTATGCTAATTGAAGCAAGTACTCGTCGATCGGGGTAATGTAGGCGCCTTCGTATAGGTGGGAGTTGAGGTAATGACGATCGTCAGGCCTTCTAGAATGATTGGTGCATCTTCTGAGGAGTTTCCTTTCGAAAACCCGAAGTCTTTCCATTTGAGCCGAAGATATGGAGGACCATATGGGAAAGGCGTACGATATTCCAGATCGGATTAGCTGCTTATAGCAGAGAAGCTTAACTTTCGTGTCAACGTTGTTGCTCCAGCTGGTCACAAGTCCAAAATGTGTCGCATTTTTATACTCTATGGAGACAGAGATTTGTCGAAAATTTTACTTATAAATTCCAAGAAGAACAAACATGATTTTGTGTGCTTCACTTCGAATTTGATTCTGGGAAGTCAAAAGAATTTGTTTAAACAAATTCCCGAAAGGTAAGATCATGAAATGCATTTGGAGTTAGACATTTCATGATGTTAGGATTAATAGGAATTGAATCAATGTGCGACAAATGGACTTTCGGTTAATTTTGTCGTGCATATGATTCAATTGGGGAACATGATTTGGATTATGGGTAAGGGTAAGATGATTGGGAATTGAATCAATGTGCGACAAATTAACTTTTGGTTTAACTTGTCGCTCATATGATTCACTATGGGAATAAGGTTGGGATTATAGGTAATAATGGGGAATGGATGGGAGTAGTGATTTAGGCTCACTACAGTGGTTTTTTTCTCTCTTTTTCTATTGCGAGCGTCTCGTTTATTTGTTTTTGTATGTTATCTCTCCTTCGGATGAGTTCGTCGATAAATGTTTTTCTTTTTCTTCTATTTCTTGGAAGGTATTGTCGTCATTTGCGGCTAATTATTGAAACTTGTTTCCCACTCCAGAGTAATAATCACTCTTGGGAATTATGCCTTTGTGGGAATTTTTCGTTTTTTCCGATTGTTTTTTGCCGCTTGGCAATGAGTTTCGGTTGCGTATTTAGCTTTCTTCGCGACGCCGTTTTAATTTCCGCCATTGTACGAAAAACTTTTGTTTCCTTTTTTTTTTTTTTGATTTATGATGACCGTTCCTGATGACGGCCACACGTGTGATAACAGTGATTAGAGTTGGTACAATTGGATCCTCGAAGTCACGCTGTACTGAGCAAGACTCAAACGCCCACCAACCAAAAAAGAGTCCGGTTCTGGGGCACAGCAACACGACCAGCGGTGAAGGTTGTAACAAATTGGCGCAGCCGGCGCCCATTAGTTAGCTCTGCACTGGCGATCGAAATGTCGGCCTTAAATCCTTGAGCATACAAACCTCGGAGGTGCACGACCATTGGTGGATGGAGCCCTGAGGCTCCAAGCATCCTAACGCTACCACAATAACAGAATTACTCTTAGAATAACAATAAATACAGTATATAAAATGTTGGCATTTTTAAATAGAACATTTTAAAATGCAAACTAAGCATACAACACATGAAGCAGTATGTAAGAATTCGGCATTTTTAAATAAAATACCAAGCCAACCATCATCATCATCATCGGCACTATAACCGGGATCTGGTCTTGGCCTTATTTACCTCTAAGTCTCTCCACCGGTATCCGGTCCTTATCCGAGACTTGTTAAATTGTCCATAATAATTTGTTTTTCCGGGCAATGTTATTAGCTTTGCGCCAAACCAACCATACACCACATGAAATAAAATATATATATAAATAGTTTAGCATTTTCAGATTCAACACTTTGGCATACAACACTCCTGGATACAACACATAAAGTAAAACAGATTGATGAAACTATCGGCTGACACGTTGATTGGGGGGAGTAGAGGCACCCGAGGACGATCCCGATTCCTGGAGAGGCGACGAACGGAGAGCGTCGCTGCATGGAACAGCACTACGCAATTGGCGGTTTTCGACAGTATACCTACATACAATTTTTTTTGTTGCTTTCTTTCAATTGTTTGGAAGGATAATTCTTCTCTTGTATCGTCTTTTATTTTCTTTATTGTATTCGATATTTCCTATTTCGATTTCGGCTGTGTACCCAGCTCTCCAAAATGCGACAATTCCCTGCTGAAAACGCCACTGCCTCGCTTCCCGAGTGACGCAGACCATTGTGCGGTGCAGGGAGGCTGCTGAACGCAACTACGGTCAGACAAATAAAGCCGTATTCGCTATCCAGGTAGAAAGGATAGCGAAATCCGTAATTATAAAGGGCGTAAGAGAGGACAACATCCGGCACTTTCTACTCACGGTCAGTGGGGATCCCTTCGAGGAGATTGTGGCCAAGCTTGTGCAGTTGGAGCGATCCAAAAGCGATATACGGCAGCGATTCTCCCTTTGTGGAAGGCCCGACCCGGGATGGTGATCTGTCGGTCAACTCTTCGGCCTTCAGCCGCGGTCACTCCTCAACATTCGCAAGACACCTCTACCTGCCCACACCCACTTCGTCGGGATTGTGCCCGCGTGCCGCACCCTATAACATACAAACCGGATCAGACCACCATAACCACCAGAGTGATGGCAGGGCTTTCGATCCTGCCCACTCATCATATCCACCGGGGTGTGCTCGGGAAACGTATTATAACTCAAACCTACCAGCGAACCCCCATTCAAATTGTTCGCCACACACTGGCGAAGGGACATTGAACAACACAATGCCTCCGCACGCCCAAAGTCGATATATGCGGGACTCGCGTTACAGGGAATACCTGGCAGCGAACGAGCCGAGTCAGGCTGCTTGGGACACATTTGGTGTATCATTCGACACCGCCCAGACCCCAAGAGGCCAACCCCAGTATGCCCCGGGAAGCCACATACAGCACCCCTAGGATGCTCCGGTTATGAACCAGCCCCAACCACAGGGTGGGTATGCACCCACAGGGCCTGGAGCCCATCTCTCACCCCAGGCTGACGGTGTTACGGACCGACATTGAGTCCAGGTCCCCCCAGAATCCACTAATCCCCCTTTGATTCCCCTCTTTACCCGCAAAAGGAAATAACGCGCGAAGTAGCTAATTTGCATAAACTACTTTATGCAAATTCTACTTGGCGGAGAAAAAAAAATAATAAAATAAAAATAATACATCGAAAATAAATTCGGAAAAATGACAATTCGCCGTCAATCTCCGAAAGAAAAACAACAATATTTAAATTTATGGATTTGATGTAATTTCAACGTCCAAATACAAGTCAAGAAGAATCAGAAACACTTCATAAATTCATCAGCTGACCGTTTCATTCAGCTGAGCAAGTTTATCTAACTTATCTCTGGTGGCGCAAGTAATAAGCGGATGCATGTTCATTAACGAAGCTTGCTGAACAGGGGAGCAACCTTCAACGCCCCCTGCAACCTGACGCGAGCCGCCACATCATCCCAAGATACCCAAGATAAACCACAGTAAGTCCCACCTTCTATATTTAATTGATTAAATTGTTATAAATAGAACCATAACAACGGTGACCATTACTGGTCTTCAATCGAGAAAAAATTTCCGAGGGTTTAATGCCTTCAATTGTTAAAAATTTTGTAATAATCCGTCGCGCGACAAACGTATGTATCTCTTGTTCGGTCATTGCTGTATTGACTACAAAGTCGAGAGCGACGTCTAGCCAAGTCGGATCCCCTACTCTTCATAAACCAAACAGCAGCCGCGCACAAGATTATCTAGCTCGCAACTTGTGGCTGAACAAAAAGGTAAAATTACCGTTTATATTTGATTCACCCTCGTATATATACATCTGTTTCAAATTTGACATCATAGACGTCATTGGTGTTTCAGCTGCACCTGGTTTTGCGCGACACAAAAAGGTTTTTTTTTCAATTTGTATAATAATAACAGCCAGCTCACCCAGGTCCAAGGCGCTCGATCGGTGCACCTTTTAGAAGCACGCGTGCCCTGCAGCTTCTGTAAGAAAAGGGGGCACCTCTACGACGAGTGCCTAAAAAGGCGAAACATGCCCTTCTGCCGTGATTGCAGGCAGTATGGTCACGACATAAAAGACTGCCGTGCCTATCGGACACCCAATCGCAATTCCGGACCTCCACCACAAAATAGGCCTCCACATCAACAGAGGGGGTTCCAGAGGAGAGCACTTCTGGAGCCACAGCAACCCTCTGCAACCGATAAGCCGACACCATCAAACCCAAGGGTTTACAGTGTCCGATGTTGCTGCAAGTTTTGTGGCCGTCAAGGTCACACATCGCAATGGTATGGATACAAGGTGAGGTGGGAACAACACAGAAGTTCCCAAATGACACTCACCTTAACACACACCCGAGAGACTACGACTTTACGTCAACGCCAAGAGCCACAGATCTGTACGGTCAACACAGGGTGGCAGGAGGCTGGGGGCAAGAACCAACACGACTGGGGGGACAGCAACACGACCAGAGGTGAAGGTTGTAACATCGTCAAGTAATTTCAATTCCCTTATATCAGTTCATTTTTATTGGTAGCGTGTTTTATAAACACTTAACTTAATCACATAACTTGTAATTCCCTAGCTGGCATTTGACCTGACGGATCGAATGGAAATCACAAGCAGTCTAAACCTTCATCACGTTCCAACTATTCCCTTCTGCCAAAGGAATCTAATATATTTAGGTAATTGCCATCGCTTTCAGTAGATTAGAAGCAACGATAACATTTTAATCAAGCATATCCTTGTGCTCAACTTTTCAGTGATTGATTAGGTTTAGTCAGTTTTTAGCCTGAGTTACAAAAAGACGTTCGAATTCTCGTTCATTGGTCGATATGAAAGTAAAAATTGTCAAAGTTGAAAATAAAATCTCTGAATCCGAGGAAGATGTGGACACTCCATCCTTGCCACAGGACGTCCAATTTCTTTTGTCAATTCTTAAGGTTGTTGGACTCTTTCCAATATACACTCGTGTCTCGTCGTATGAACTCGGTCCTCCTACTAGACGAAATCAACTTTATACGATTATGATTCGAATATTGATGTCCATCTTGACTGGATTACAAATCTACAGTGCATTCACGTTAGTAATCACTTTAACTACATCAGTTGAAACTAGGAGCTTTAATCGTCTTTTTCAAATAGTCGTTGGTGCTATTTCCATTATTACAACGCATGTAACGGCAATACAGCATGCGAATAAATATTTACGGAATATAAATGAATTGCTGAGGATTGACATCGATATTCGACAAACATATTTGGCTAGTGTAAATACTAGTTTCGAATATAACCGCATTGTTTTTTTTATTGTGCTGATATGCCAAGTATTAAATTTCGCCCATGAATTTACAGAACTCGACGAGTTAAACGCTAAACTAATATTCGTTTATAGCGTTCAGTATGTCCAGACCATTACGTTCGCAGTTTACGCATTAGTTGTGGCAGCATTTCTTCGTGAAATCGCTATAAGGCTAATGTTTTTGAATATGACTCTGGGTAGCTACGTAATCGAAACAGATGAGGAGACAGAAATCAGTTTTGGGGAAAAAATCACGTTCTTATTTGGATTACATAATAGACTAATACGAATTTTTAACGCGTACAATGATGCTGCCGGTCTTTATGTTATCATATTTTTGGCAGCCGTATTTTATACGCTAGCAAGTTACGCCTATGTCCTTTTCCTTGAAAGTGTATCTGAGGCCGATATCTCTATTCCGGCAGTTGGGAAATCTATGTTTTGGATCGCATATGGAACAGCTCTACTGCTGATTCTTACCAATAATTGTGAACAAGCAACCAAATCGGTAAGTTTCTTATTCACACATTGGAAAATATGTAATTTATTTTTTGGTTCCAATTAACGGCGCTGATATAGAAGCATGCCCACAACAAAAACTTCTAGTCAGTAAATAAATTAGATTTCCTTAATAACGATGAACTGCTATATGAATATTGGAACAAATATTTTGAGGGTGTGCAACTAATGTTTATGTTCATGTTTAGTGTGGGCAGGACCCTCATTTATTTTGCTTAATGCAAGCTTAAATTAAACTTAAATTAATTAATATAAAAAAAAACCTTGCAGACTATCTTAAATTTAGAGTAAGAAGGTAAATAAAAGAGAAAAAAAGAAAAACCAGGAGGTGAAAATGACTGGCGATAGGGGGGGTAGGAGGTGTAGTACTCCGCAGTCCTACTGTCTTCCAATAATCCAAACCTCAACCCTAAACATATCCATTTCAACATAATTTCCCAAAATATACATTTATACACTTTATTATCCTTTAATATCTTTTTAATCCTAAATCAATTTCCCATCAATTCAATTTACATAGTTCCTACATTTGCATATCAATCCAATTCCATAGTATCAATATATTTGCATATTGAGAAAATCCCTTTTCATTTTAATACATTTCTTACATTTCTTAATCAGTAATAAATAACAATTAAATTCAATCAATATCCATATTTCCACATATCCATTACATTAGAAATACATTTTAAACCCTTAACTTCAAATATCTACATAATATGCAAATACAAAATCAATTTGAAACTATCCTTTACATAACAACATTTCACACAATTACCGTTAGCCAAAATACATAAGCAGCTGCGATAGTTTGCAATAGTTTTCTGTTAACAAGACCTAACTAAGGGTAACAGATGAATTTCGTTCATACAGGATGAAATAGAAAATGTTTTCAGTTAGAGTTAGACTTCCAACAAGGAAGGTCGCGTTTAAAATAGTACAAAATAAATTTGGATAAATAAAAATAAAAGAAATAAATGAAAAAACCACAGACGTGTGCGGTCGTTCTGTTGGGTACGTTAAATGTTTGTTTGTTGTTTATAGTATTAAATAAAATCAGTTTTTGTGTTAAATATTGTTTATCCGCGTTTTTATTAAAATACGTTCCACGCTCTTCCCTCGGTCACATCGAGGAAGCACGGCGTTGGAATACGACAGAGGCTAGGGAAGAGCAAGTGTATGTGGGGGAGGCAAATTCGGCATTTGTGAGACAGTGACGGTGAAGGGGTAATGGGCCGGGGTTAGGACGGGTTTCTTCTGAGTCGTCGTTTGAAGGCAGGAGTGGAGAGGTTGAAATCGAAGGAGGTGGGGAAAGAGTTGGCCTGTCGTAGCATACGCGAGATGGGCTCGTTAGCGCCGTAAGAAGTGTGATGAGCAGGCACGTAAAACGGACGAGGGATCCGCACATTACGGGTATTTGTATGAAATGATAAAGTGGAGAGCAAGCTTGGGCAATTGATTGAGCCTGACAGAAGGCGATGCACAAAGATGATCTCGGCATGGATTCTGCCCTCCTCAAGTGTGTTGAGATTGATTAGAAGGAGCCGGCCTATGTATGGTGGTAGAATGAGTGGGTTTTCCCAGTTTAGTCCACGGAGGGCAAAGCGCAAGAAACGACGTTGAACGCCCTCGATCCTACGAATGTGAGACTGTTGATACGGGGACCAGACCTGACTAGCATATTCGAGTAGTGGCTGGACAAAAGTTGTGTAGAGTGATCGGGTGACGTAGGGTGTGCGATGTCTCGGTGCCGGACGAGGAATGTCGTCGGCCGAGATCGTTGCTAATGATGTTCCGCCGAACGAGGAATGTTGTAGCGGTTCTACGAACCATACAACTCCTTACAGGTGAGTTATCCTTTCCGCCAAGGAATTCTACTCACCTTTCGCAGCACACGTGCCCACAGAGACGCGGCCAATAGTCATTACAATACCTGTAATAAAGGTTATATGAGATTGCAACAACGTTGAACCCGATAGCAAAAACCAAGGAACTTAACGTTCAAAAGCTTCCAAGATCGAGTTCAACGCATCCATACATGGTATTCTACCCAATTCAAAAGGAAAGCTAAAGCATCGCATCTAAGCAATGCGTCAAATGCAGAAAGCATCGCATACAGATCTCCCATCCTAAACATCTGCACGATGTTTCCAAGGAATTACATCTTCGGTAAATTAACCGAACCAGGGAGGCATACTCGGGTAGCTAACGGCAATTAGCACCTCTAATTCCGTGCAAGATCCCAAAACCGACAGGCGCACGTGCCCAAACAAAGCCATTGCGGAGAAACAGCAATCGATTAAAACGCTGTTCCCATAGGGTAAAGCAAATATAATTATCCTACCCGAGGATAATTATGGTGGCCAAAAAGGGATCGCTAGGAATAATAAACCGACAACGGATGCCTATTCTGGTGGCTATGAAAAATCAACACTATCCCAGATAGAGGTTTGTGATGGGAAAGGCAAACAAAGCCGTACGTCCCATAGTTCGCGTACACATCCGAAATACAGGCGACCTTTGCCGCATGCCAGATGTCATCATCATCGGCACTACAACCGGGATCCGGTCTTGGCCTTATTTAACAAATCTCTCCACCGGTCCCGATTTCGAGCCGATGTCATCCAGTTTAGCACTCCCAGGCTCTGGGCGTCCTGGTCTACGCCATCCCTCCATCGCAGACAAGGTCTGCCGCGCTGTCTCCTTCCATACATCCTGCCACAAAGGACTTTCCGGGCAGGGTCCTCTTCGCTCATTCGAGCTAGGTGTCCCGCCCACCGGAGTCTACCGAGCTTGATTTTTCTTACAATATGAGCTTCAAGGTAGATTGCGTACAACTCATGGTTGTAGCGTCTCCGGAATCGTCCTCCCTCACATACGGGGCCAACAATTCTCCTTAAGACCTTTCTCTCGAACGCGGCCAAGAGTTCAGAGTGCCTTTTATTAAGCACCCAGGTCTCGGATCCATACATGAGTACTGGTAAGACCATGGTCTTGTACAGTAGTAGCTTGGATGTTCTGGATAAATTTCGGGATTTAAAGAGCCTTGATAGACCATAGTAGGCTTTGTTGGATTTAATCAGCCGTTCGCGTATTTCTTCTTCCATATTGTTATCGGCTGATACTATTGACCCAAGGTAGTTAAAGGATTGCACTACTTCAAATTCGTGCTCCACTACCCTGATAGTTTGACCAACGTTAGGTCTTCTCTTCGCAGAAGTTGCCACCATGTACTTGGTTTTTCCCTCATTAATGCGCAGTCCCAGTTTTTGTGCCGCCTGCTCGATCTGGGTGAAGGATTCCTGTACCGCCGATTCGGTTCTACCGATGATGTCGATGTCATCTGCGTAGGCAAGTATCTGGCTGGACTTGGTGACAATAGTCCCTCTAGTTGTAACGCCAGAGTCACGGATTGCTTTCTCCAACGCCAGGTTGAAGAGGAGGCAGGCCAGACCGTCCCCTTGTCGGAGTCCATTATAGATGTTTATTGGTTTGGACAGCAATCCCGCTACTTTTACTTGACTAGTTACGTTGGTCATGGTCAACCTACAAAGTCGTATCAATTTATTTGGAATGCCGAATTCTCTCATGGCATTATATAGTTCTACCCTGGCTATGCTGTCGTAGGCGGCCTTGAAGTCTATAAATAGATGATATAGTGGAATCTTAAATTCCAGACATTTTTCCATCGCCTGCCTAAGGGTGAATATCTGATCAATTGCTGATTTGCCTGGGATGAAGCCACATTGATATTGACCAATGATGGCTTTAGCGTATGGGGATATCCGGTCTTGTAGGATAGTGGAGAGTATCTTATAGGCGGTACTCAGCAATGTTATACCCCTATAGTTGCTGCACAGTGTGATGTCTCCCTTCTTATGTATGGGGCAAATTATACCACGACGCCAATCTTCCGGCATCTCCTCTTGCTCCCATACGTGCACCACGATCTCGTGAATTGCGTGATGTAACGCTGTCCCTCCTTGTTTGATCAGCTCAGCTGGTATGCCATCAGCTCCAGGGGCTTTATTTGATTTTAGCTGTCTAATGGCTTTTAGTGTTTCCTCAATGCTTGGTGGCGGCAGCATTTGGTCCTGGTCTTGCATTGGTGGAGCCTCCAATTCTTCTGTGAGCTGACCATTTAGCAATTCATTAAAGTGCACTTCCCATCGCTCCAGAATGCCTTCAGGATCGGTGATCAGATTACCCTCTTTATCCTTGCAGTAAGTGCAGCGTGGTGTGTACCGCGTCATACTGCGGATTATTTGGTAGAACTTCCGCGCCTGGTGCGGACCTCGCTCTCTACTTTTCTCTATTTCACAGACAAGATTTTTTTCCCAGGCACTTTTCTTTTGTCTGTGAAGTCTTTTTTCAGTTCTTCTGAGCTCTTTGTATTTCTCCTCGCGTACCCGCGTCCTATGAGACTGCTGCATTGCCCGGTATGCAGCATTCTTACGTTCAGTCGCTAGTTTGCACTCATCATCAAACCAGTCGTTCCGATCTCTACGACTACTGCCTAAGATGGAGTTGGCAGTACTAATGACAGTATTCTTAAGGCGTGTCCATTTCTCTTCTACGCCCGGCATTCTGGCCCCAGGACTTACTCTCCCTCCGTCGAGCTCTTCGAGGGCGAGTCTTAACGCATGACCAAAGGTGTTGCTGGTGTTCTCATTGCGTAAGGCAGCAGTGTTGATTCGAACCTGATCCGCGGACGCAATACGTCTCCGTAAGGCAATCCGCGCTCGGAAAACTGTACCAACAAGATAGTGATTCGAGTCGACGTTGGCACCTCGGTACGTTCGTACCGTCATCAGGCTCGAAGAGTGGCGGCGATCTATCGTGGTCAATTTGGTTGCGAGTGGCTCCATCAGGTGATACCCAGGTGGCTTTGTGGATATCTTTACGCGGAAACCTGGTACTCGCAACGACCAAGTTTTTCGATGCTGCCAGTTCGATGACTCGTAGTCCATTGTCATTAGTGTTCTTATGCAAACTATGGGAACCTGCGTAGTGCCTGAAAACCGGCTCCCGACCTATTTTCGCATTCAAATCCCCAAGAACGATTTTCACATCGTATCTTGGGCAGGCATTGAGGGCCCGTTCGACGTTCTCATAGTATTCTTCTTTTTCGTCGTCAGGGGACTCCTCTGTAGGTCCGTGAACGTTTATGAGGCTTATGTTTTTAAATTTGCCTCGCACGCGAAGAGTGCATAGCCTTTCATTTATTGCATTAAAGCCGATGATGGCAGGCTTCAGTTTTTGGCTGACTAGAAAGCCTACCCCGAGCACATGGTGTTTTGCGTGACAGCTGTAATAAATGTCATACTCTTTTCTTTGAAAAACACCACTCCCCGTCCATCTTATTTCTTGTAATGCTGTTATGTCAGCCTTATATTCGGACAGGGCATCGGCTAGTTGCTGTGCAGCTCGAGCTCTGTATAGTGAGCGTATGTTCCATGAAAAAATCCTTAAATCGTTTAGCCGTTTTCGTTTCCGTGGTCGTCGTCGTGTATCCGGTCCATATCCGAGGCTTGTTAAATTTGCTATAATAATTCATTTTTACGGGCCTGGTTATTAGCCTTGCGCCAACCTTTCTCAGGATGTCGCTGCATGCATTGGTTCACTACTTGGCGGGTGTCAAAGTAGCTATCCAGGGGTGTCACGTGGAGACTGCATGTCAACTTGGATTGAACAGGGACAAGGATCGTCCTGGCCTTCGCCGGGTTGAAGGCAATCAGAGACTTTGCCCTGTATGTTCGCACCCTGCATGCCAGATGTGCAGAGCAAATAAACTACGGAAAGATCGGAGAACAGCGGCGGCATCCGATCCTGAAACAAAAGAAACATGATTCCGACCACCGACATCGAATGATGATAATGACGATAAGTAGGTAAGAGTTCTCTTTTCCAGATCGTATGGGAAATTCTCCTTTAAGATACAAAGGGAAATGTTATGCTGTTAACAGATACGAGGGGTAAATTCTGTTAGCAGATTGGATGGGAAAATTTTCCTTTGCAGATGCGGGCCGATTAATACAAAGGGGATATTTTTAGGATAGGTCCAGTTAGTCAGATTTTGATCGTCACCGAGACGAGTTTTCGAAAAGGAGCAGCGGTAAGGGCAGAGAGAGAGATACGCGATCTTGAAGAAGGCAGTAAAGAAACGTTTCGAGTGTGTCGGAAGTTTAGTGTTTTCGTAGATTCAATTAGAACAGTCTGTTTCGATGAATTACGCGTCATTTATGTCATAAGAAAAAATAATTGTGCAACAAAAGGACGAATTTCCAACAGTAAAATAAAAACCACTGAATAAGAACAAGGAATCATCATCATCGGCACTACAACCGGGCGCTGATCTTGGCCTTATTTAGCAAGTCCTGAGGCTTGTTAAATTTTCCATAATGAATTTTTTTTTTTTCGGGCAAGGTCATTAGTCTTGCGCCAGAGGCTCCCCGACGGGGAATCGAACCCCGGTCTCCCGCGTGACAGGCGGGTATACTAACCACTATACTGTCGAGGAGCAAGGAATACCAGTGTTTTAATCGTCGCTATCATTTGCTCCGGTTTCGTTTTGTTTTCCTGCGAACAGTGTTCGGCGGAACACTGCATCATCGATTATAGACCAACGAACAATTCCGCCAAAATGTCATTGGGGAATAGCGATGGAGCACGTTGATGTTGATGAAACCAACGTTGCCTGAAACCAAATGTGTGTATATTTAAATGAACAGTGATACCTGGTTGGCCAATCTTCTGGCTTGAAGATCCCGCGCTGAATGAATGTATTGATGAATTTGCTTTTTCCCCGTCAGCAATGATGATCCCTTTGGCACTGGTATCACGTTTTGGTATGGAACTTCCATGAGGAATTCACAACTTGTGTTACTGTTTCGTCAGGTCAGTTGCACTACAGCTAAGTACAACTTCGACTAGAAGTTTTAGGTGGCTATGGCGATACTACACCACTAAAATCAATGCACAACACAAACTAATTGATTAACTATGAATTCGTTTATTTAGTATAAAAGCCACATGGTGGTGAGCGCGAATTTAATCCAATATAATCAATACTTAAAACCAATTCCATTGTTCAGAAATTAAATCCAAATACATAGATACCAGATAGCAATTGATAGAAAATAGCACGACGATCATGCACCAAAAGCAGTATAAGCTATGACAGTTGAACCTGCACACAACGGTATGAATTGACAGTTTCTCAAGACAGTTGCTGATGTGTGGTGAATATATTTGTCGGGGAGAGTACTAGACGATGTACTAGATTTTCCGCCAGCATATAATTATTAATCCGAAACATTCCGCCCGCCTTCGCCACTCAGTGGGGAACCATCTGGCTCCATGGTATGGCGGCCCAGAGGCGGAGGTGTGCGGTCCGCTGCTGGTCGTGGTCTGCTGTCCACTTTCACGTGGATGGTCGGTTCGGGGGGGGGGGGGCGCCTCGAAGAGCGCTGACGGCTGGAGGGTCGATGACGACGGGGTGGTATTTTCCATCGCTGGAGTCCGCTAATCTTTGAGGTCACGGAACCGGCCATGGGTCGGAGTTGTAAAGTCGCAACCCACGATCAATGACCACGTGATGGCTGGTGATGGGTCTCGCTGCATCGAGACCGGTGGTAGTGACAGGTACTGCGCGCGTTGGCGCCCGTCTGGAAGAAAAGGCCAGCGGGATGCGGCCGTTGCTGTGAGAGGCTGTCGCGTGGAGTCGGGTGCGGTGTCGTCCCCGGCACTGTCCGCGTGTCCTGGCGGAATGGCAGTCGCGGGGCAAGTGCCTCCCGTGGCTGTTGGAGTGCAGCCTTGGTTGATGCACTGGCAGGCGTGCTGGTTCGCTGGGATTCTGATTATCCCTGGATGCTGGGGAGCGCCGCCCGCCAAGCGGGGCATTGCACGCTCCTATATCTATGCTGATGTGGTGCCTTGAATCCCTTGGGTGGGCCGGCTGCTGGTTCTTCGGTTGCCTGTCGCCCTTGCGGTGGTTCAGTGGGCGAGAGGCATGTCTGGTAGCTTGGCTACGCAAATGGTCAGTGGCTGGTGGTTTCATGGGCCTCGTAGCTTGCCCCTGGGGCCGATGCCGACGAGACTTCCTTTTCGTTCTCTTATGGAAGCTGCGATCGTCAGTCGTAAGTTCGACCATGTCCTCTGGGTCGGAGTTGTAGATTCGTAACCCGCGAGGAATGGCCAGGTGATGGCTGGTGACAGACCTTGTCACCTTTACGCTGGATGCCGTGGTGCGTGCTGCGCCTGTTAGCACCCATCCCAGTTCAGTGGCCTGCGCGACGAAGCCGGAATGTTGGTCCTTCCTTAGACCTTCGAGAATGATATTGGGGTAAATGTCTGCCCCAAGGATGATGTCCACTTTGTCGGTGGAGGCGATGTTCGAATCGGCAAGCTCCAGATCCGCTATGAACGAGAGATCCCTCGTCGCTGATTGTGGTGGTGGTGCATACACTGATAGCCCTGACAGGACGAAGGGCCTCAGTGTCCATTGTCACGAGCCGTGGAGGCGAGAAGTGATGCTGATGTTAGCTTGAGTTCGGATGGCAAGGCCACGAGTGCCCCCAACACCGTAGGTGGGGACGGATGATGCTTGACGTCGGGCGAGTGATGACGAAATGAAGATCGAAAAGCTGTCAAGATCCGATTGGAGAAGTGAGAAGTCAAGGGGAGAGCGGATTGTCTTGAAAATGTTGGTATCATCCGCGTAAAGCGAGATGAGGGAGTGATTGATGCACGCGCTATGTCGTTTATAGTTAAGATAATTAGGATGGGGCCGAGATGACTGCCCAGGGGGACACCTGAGGTTGGAAAAAAAGGATCGGAGAGGGTAGATCTAAATCGCACACGGCAGGTTCGAGAGCTGAGATAGGATGAGATCCACTTAATCAACAGGGGTTCAAAACCAAGGGAAGATAGTTTAAAGAGAATGAGGTTATGGGAGATTTTGTCGAAGGTCTTGCTAAAGTCGGTAGTGATTACATCGACCTCGTCGCCGTTTTCTAGGGCAAGGAGTGTGTGGGATGTGAATTCGACAAGGTTGGTAGTAGTGGACCTGCCGGAGAGGAAGTCGTGCGGGTTAGAAGAGATGATGGGTGAGCAGCGAAAACATAACGCTTCATATAGAAGGCCTTCGAACAGTTTAGGAATGTGCGAAACCTTAGCAATGGGACGATAATTGGGTATATTGTTTTTTGGTCCCTTTTTATGTATGGGGGTTATGTAAGAGGATTTCCAAATGTCGGGGAATAGACCTTGTGCAAGGGATAGATTGAAGATTGAAGCGAGCGGGAGAGAGAGAGAAGAGGAGCATTTTTTTAAGAAGATAGCAGGGAGTCCGTCTGGGCCGGGACTGAAATCGTCTTTCAGTTGTTCAAGTTTTTCTTTAACTTGGTGTTGTTGAATGTGTAGAGGGATGAGCAGGGCAAGGGAGAATTCAGAGTTGCCAATAAAGTAGGAGGGGTTCGGCACGAACGAGTCGTCCGTGAAGGATAGTTTGAAGAAGGACGCGAAAAGATTGGCTATGGTATGGGAGTCAGTTGAAGTAGTTGAGTCGTAGGAAAGAGAGTTGGGATAGGCATCTGATTTCCGTTTGTAGTTGAAGAAGTGGTAGAAAGATTTGGGGTCATTAATCAGGTTGAGTTGAGCTTTGGCAAGGTAATTGTGGTAGAGGGAGCTATAAAGCTCGCTGAATTGGTAAAAGTAACTGAGATAGTTGAAGTGGTTCAGGGGAGAACGCGTATTTAAGAAAGTGTTCCACAACTTATTCCTCTTGTTACGAAGTGTGCGGAGTCTGTGGTTATACCAAGGGGACGATGAGAAAGATAACCTGTTTCGGGAATATGGGACAAATAGGGACATGGCGTTGTAGATTACTGTCTAGAGCGGGCTTGTAGCGACCTCTACACTAATATCATTTAGGTGGGGTGTGATATTGCTGAGGTATTCATTTATGAGCCGGAAATTGAATGAATATTGGTAAGGGGGAGGGGTGGGTGTGCTGTGGGCTGTGGGCTGAGTAGTCGCGGTATAAAGATAAGAGTAGTGGGGGGTGGTGGTTGTCAATAGTTGAGAGGATGTGGGGACTAGGGGTAACTGGGGAGTTAAAGGGATCTGTCGCAAATACAAGGTCGAGTTGTCTGCCCAGATGATTTAGGATATTGCTGGCTTAGTAAAGGCTAGAGTCGATGAGGCTGTCTATTAAGAGACACTCCTTGGAAGTAAAGGGGCTTGAGATATAGTGGGACTCATCGTCAGACAGCGTCCATTGGCGATGGGGGAGGTTGAAATCGCCCAGGACTACAATGTCGTCTTGGGAAGAACTCAGTTCCGTTAAGCGGTCGATTGCAGCAATAGCGAGTTCGTATGCCTCGGTAGCTTGCGAAGGTGGAATGTAGAAGCATATGATGTACAAGGACTTTGAGCAGTGTTCAATTTTTATAGCGACATAGTCGAGGTTGGGAGAAGAAGAGAAGGTGATAAAAGAAGATGTTAGTCCGTTTTGGATGGCAAGCAGCACACCTCGGCAGGGGGTGTCAGGCAAGGAGTGATGGACATCGTCGTCCCGAAAAACTGTGAAGGAGCGGGGGAACAGTTCAAGGCTATTGATACTGGGGGTGAGGTCGGTTTCGGTCAGGGCGTATATATCATAGGGGAAGGAGTGGGTATTGTGTAAGATCGACTGGGTTGTGGACCGAAGTCCTCTGACATTCAGATAGTAAATGGTTAGGGGAAGAGTATTGGGAGATCCCATAGATAGTGGGGTGGGCAGCCGATTGGGGCCGAAATAATTTATTTTTAGTGGGTTCGCTGCTTGGGGGACCAGATGCCATTTTCGTGAAAATGTATGGTCGAAGAGCCGATAGGGCTCTTGTTACTTTAAGGGAGAGATGGTTTGAGAGTGTGCGATTTGTGGAAATTGGTATATTTATCACCTGTTTTTAGGCCAAAGAGCGGAAAGGGGCTGTGGTTAGGGGCAAGATGCGATGTGGGGGGGGGGGGGGTGATTAGGTTGGTGTTGGGCAGGACGACATTGTGGGAGTGTGCGGGGGTGGGTTTGGGATAAGGAGTGCGGTCTAGGTGAGATAAAGGGGGGGTGGGGGTCGTTTGAACCTAGGCTTGGGAGAGGGTCTGGTGGGTCGACTTAGGGTTGGGTCGACGAAGCGAGTGCGCGTGCTTCTGGCAATGGGGAACGGGGTGTGCGTAATATTTGGTTTGGGCAGGGATTTCACAGGACGAGTTGTAACAGGACCACGGGGCCCTCTGGAGGATTTAGGAGGAAGAGCGAGTGTCGATTTGGGACGGACAGTGCTGTTGTTATTTCCGTAAGTGGGTAAAGGTAAAGACGGCAATGGTTTTGACGGTTTTTTGGGGTTGCTTAAGGATAACGACATTCTGCTGATCCTACAGTGCACTTTTTTTTCAGGTGGAAAATCCAGTCATATCTGGAGGGAAGGACTAAGCGGAAACTAGGTTTAATCTTACTGCCAGGAAGTGGGTAACATTCTTTTACAGGAATGCTGAATTTCGTCAGAAAGAATTCAGCAATCCAGGCTGGGTTCGCAGTTTTTGGTGCGCCCTTTAACAGGTATGAAGTAACTGCTAGATTAGAGTGCTCCAGTTTGTTGAGACGAACTTGCCATTCAGCGGGTGTCCAAGATGTGCCAAAGTGGACTATTAGTGGAGACTCGGTTTGGGAAGTCGTGGAAGCAGGTGGGATGTCGATTGAAGTAGCGGTGGGGGAGGAGTGGGTGTGGTGGGAAGAAGCGGAGGTGGGGTTAATTCTGGAGCTCGTCGTAAAGAGACGAAACGCACCGTGGGGAGAGGTGGGAGTTTGTATCCTTCGAATGCATGGAAGCTATAGCGGAGTCCAGTTGGCCAAGCACAGAACGGAAAGCCGAAAGTTCATCAGCGACAGAATCGAGTTTGTGGAGTACAAGCTCGGGTAACGGGTTAGGTTCGACCTAGACAAAGAAGAAAGAAAGATTGATGTCAACTACTAGTAATCGGTCGAAGCTAAACATTTAAAACTATCCGATATTAGACTTGTGGCACGTGTGGAAACTTGTCGTAATTACGCTAAAAACCCAACCTGTGCATCACCGCTGGCTTGGTGCACATTGTCGGCGCTCAGCGTCTTTGTTTCCAATTCCTAAATAATAGGATGCCACAGAAACAAAGTAACAGATCACGGGAAATTACGAATTTCCTCATTTGGTAATGGTTGGCGAATGCAGAAAATGGATGGCGAACAATCACGCGAATGGAGATTCAGGTTTTCAAACAATTCATCATCATCATCGGCACTACAACCGGGACCCGGTCTCGGCCTTATTTAACAAATCTCTTCACCGGTCCCGATTTCGAGCCGATGTCATCCACTTTGGCACTCCCAGGCTCTGGGCGTCCTGGTCTACGCCATCCCTCCATCGCAGACAAGGTCTGCCGTGTGCTTCCATACATCCTGCCACAAAGGACTTTCCGGGCAGGCTCCTCTTCGCTCATTCGAGCTATGCGTCACCCCCACCGAAGTCTACTGAGCGTGATTGTTCTTACAACATTAGCTTCAAGGTAGATTGCGTACAACTCATGGTTGTAGCGTCTCCGGAATCGTCCTCCCTCCCATACGGGGCCAACAATTCTCCTTAAGACCTTCCTCTCGAACGCGGCTAAGAGTTCAGAGTCCCTTTTATTGAGAACACAGATCTCGGATCCATACATGAGTACTGGTAAGACCATGGTCTTGTACAGTAGTAGCTTTGATGTTCTGGATAAATTTCGGGATTTATAGAGCCTTGATAGACCTTTGTTGGATTTGATCAGCCGTTCGCGTATTTTTTCTTCCTATGGTTTTTGGCTAATACTATTGACCCAAGGTAGTTAAAGAATTGCGCTACTACAAATTCGTGCTCCACTACCCTGATAGTTTGATCAACGTTAGGTATTCTCTTCGCAGAAGTACTTAGTTTTCCCCTCATTAATGTACAGTCCGTTTGTGTGCCGCCTGTTCGATCTGGGTGAAGGAGTCCTGTACAGCCGAATCGGATCTATCGATGATGTCGATTTCATCTACGTAGACAAGTATCTGGCTGGACTAGTGATAATAGTCTCTCTAGTTGTGACGCGAGAGACACGGGTTGCTTTCCCCAACGTTAGGTTGAAGAGGAGGCAGGCCAGACCGTCCCCTTGTCGGAGTTTATTAATGGTATTTATTGGTTTGGACAGCAATCCCACTATTTTTACTTGACAATTACGTTGGTCGTGGACAACCTACAAAGTCGTATCAATTTGTTTGGAGTTTCGAATTCACATGGCATTATATACTTCTACCCTGGCTATGCTGCAGTAGGCGGCCTTAAAGTCTATAAATATACGGTATAATGGAATCTTAAATTCCTGACATTTTTCCATCGCCTGCCTAAGGGTGAATATCTGATCAATCGCTGATTTGCCTAACTGACATTTGTTACGTGCGTCCGCCACCCCATCAATTAATCATTTTGTAATTTTAACATAATTTGTTTTAAGATGGTATGATGGTAAGGTGGTGGAGGAGTTGCACGATCCAGAAGTGAGTTTTCGAACACGCCCCGATTCGGGTGTGGATCGTGCAGTTCTTCGAGTTCGAATTCGGTTTTCGAAGTGGACGTGAATGGGGAGCGAGAGAGAGAAAGGGTTAATGTTTTTCTTGATGTACGGTGATTGACATTCCGTTTTGGGGAGGTTGAAAAGCAGTTAAGTAAAGAAGTAAAGCAGTTAAAAAAAGAAAAAAAGCAGAAAAGATAAGAAAAAGCAGAAAAAGTAAAGGATATTCGGTTTCGTTTTTTGTCCCGAAGATTTTTAAAAGACCCAAAAGGGGAAAATTTAAAATTTGTTAAAATTAAAGTTATACAAAAGAAAAAAGTTGAAATAAATTGATAAATCATCAAGCGAAATTTGTGCACCCAGTTAATTGGAGGTCAACAAAATTGTTTGCACCATCAATTTAGGAGACCCATATAAAAGTCTTGGAGTGACTCGTCATGCAGCTGCTCAAGATGTTCAAGAGGCATATAAACAATTGACTGGGATTGGAGATCTCACCAGGCGGCAAGCAGCGAAAACAATCACAGGTAAAATTAAACATTAATCGATTTTCTGTGGCAAGACCAGCGAAAAATACTGTCACACTTTGACCAATGATGACTTTAGCGTATGGGCTATCTGATCTTGTAGGATAGTGGAGAGTGTCTTATAGACGGTACTCAGCAATGTTATACCCCTATAGTTACTGCACACTGCGATATCTCCCTTGATATGTATGGTGAAAATTATTCCACGACCCCAATCTGCCGGCATCTCCTTTTGCTCCATACGTGCACTACGATCTCATGAATTGCGTGATGTAACGCTGTCCCTCCTTATTTGATCAGCTCAGCTGGTATGCCATCAGCTCCGGGGGCTTTATTTGATTTGAGCTGTCTTAAGGCATTTAATGTTTCATCAATGCTTGGTGGCGGCAGCTTTTGGTCTTGATCTTGCATTGGTGGAGCCTCCAATTCTTCTGTGAGCTGACCATTTAGCAATTCAGTGAAGTGCCGTAAGGCAATCCGCGCTGGGAAAACTATGCCAACAAAATAGTGATCCGTGTCGACGTTGGCACCTCGGTACGTTCGTACCGCCAGCATGATCGAGGAGAGACAGCGATCTATCAACACGTGGTCAATTTGGTTGCGAGTGGATTCATCAGGTGATACCTAAGTGGCTTTGTGGATATCTGGTACTCACAACGACCAAGTTCTTTGATGCTGTCAATTGGATGACTCGTTGTCCATTGTCATTAGTATTTTCATGCAAACTATGGGAACCTGCGTAGTGCCTGAAAACCAGCTCCCGACCTATTTTGGCATTCAAATCAGCAAAGACAATGTTGGTGGTGGCAGCATTTGGTCTTGATCTTGCATTGGTGGAGCCTCTAATTTTTCTGTGAGCTGACCATTTAACAATACATTGAAGTGCACTTCCCATTGGTCCAGAATGCCTTCAGGATCGGCGATCAGACTACCCTCTTTATCCTTGTAATAAGTGCAGCGTGGTGTGTATCACGTCATACTGCGGATTATTTGGTAGAACTTCCGCGCTTGGTGTGGACCTCGCTCTCTACTTTTCTTTATTTCACAGACTCGATTTTTTCCCAGGCACTTTTCTTTTATCTGCGGTCCTTTTTCAGATTTTCTGAGCTCTTTGTATTTCTCCTCGCTTATTTGCGCCCTATGAGACTGCTGCATTGTCCCCTATGCAGCATTCTTCCGTTCAGTGGCTAGTTTGCACTCATCATCAAACCAGTCGCTCCGATCTCTACGACTACGGCCTAAGATGGAGTTGGCAGTACTAATGACAGTATTTTTAAGGCGTGTCCATTTGTCTTCTACGCCCGGCATTCTGGCCCCAGGACTTACTCTCTCTCCGTCGAGCTCTTCGAGGGCGAGTCCTGGTGTATGACCAAAGATGTTACTGGTATTCTCATTGCGTAAGGCAGCCGTGTTGATTCGGACCTGATCCGCGGATGCAATACGTCTCCGTAAGGCAATCCGCGCTCGGAAAACTATACCAACAAGATAGTGATCCGAGTCGACGTTGGCACCTCGGTACGTTCAGGCTCGAGGAGTGGCGGCGATCTATCAACACATGGTCAATTTGGTTGCGAGTGGCTCCATCAGGTGATACTTAGGTGGCTTTGCGGATATCTTTACGCGGAAACCTGGTACTTGCAACGACCAAGTTTTTCGATGCTGCCGGTTCGATGACTCGTAGTCCATTGTCATTAGTGTTCTCATGCAAATTATGCAAAACCTATGCAGTGCCTGAAAACCGGCTCCCGATCTCTTTTTGCATTCAAATCACCAAGAACGATTTTCACATCGTGTCTTGGGCAGGCATTGAGGGCTGGTTCGACGTTCTCGTAGAATTCTTCTTTTTCGTCGTCAGGGGACTCGTCTGTAGGCCCGTGAACGTTTATGAGGCTTATATTCTTAAACTTGCCTCGCACGCGAAAAGTGCATTGCCTTTCGTTTATTGCATTATGCCGATAATGGCAGGCTTCAATTTTTGGCTGACTAGAAAGCCTACCTCGAGCACATGGTGCTTTGCATGACAGCTATAATAAAATCGTTTCTTTAAATAACACGGGGAGTGGTGTCCATTTTATTTCTTGTAATGCTGTTATGTCAGCTTTATATTCGGTCAGGGCATCGGTTAGCTGCTGTGCAGCTTGAGATCTGTATAGTGAGCCCAAGTTCCATGAGCAGATTTTCAAATCGTTTTGCCATTTTCGTTTTCGTGGTCGTCGTCGTGTATCGGGTCCATATTCGAGGTTTGTTAAATTTTCTATAATAATTCATTTTTACGGGCATGGTTATTAGCCTTACGCCAACGTTTCTCCGGATTTTCAAACAATTCCGCCACTAATTAAATGTTTGATATATTTTCATTCACAGTTGTATTAACAAATGGCATTGAAACAAACGAAGAACATGTACTTGTATTATTTACTCAATTTTTAGGGGGACGTCCAGCTACCATGGCCAATTGTATACGATTCCTATTACAATACTGGATGGCGAGCGATGCGTCCGCATCGAAAGGCTGATCAAAATTGGTTAAAAAGGCCGTTGCACATATTTGAAATAGGTGACAGTCGGGTGGTGTCCCTCGGTGATGACGCATTGTCAGCTGGCGGCTGACAGGCAGGAGGTGAATATGCTGGGTGGTGCATGTACTAGACAGTGAACGTACGAGATTCTCTCCGCTATATTTACTTGCGAGTCCGCAACATTCCGTCCGCCTTCGCCAATCATTAGCGAACCATTTTGTTCTAAGGGAAGGATGTCCGATGTCGGGGGTGTGCTTGGTGCCGGTGGTGTGTGGTCTGCTGGAGGTTGTCGACTCCACCGATCCCTTGGTTGTTGTGTGATCACATGGAATCTCGTCGTGAATGATCGTTGTTGTAGCATTATGGACTTGCGCTACATCTGACGGGAACAAGAGTTTCGTCTGATGACAGAGGCGGGGGCTTCCGTTGTCTCTTTGGGAATCCTGCATCAAGTTCGGGATATTGAGTGACACGGACAAGATCTTTGGGGAACCATCCTAATTGTGGTTTGAGTAGGGTTTCGATGACATCATTTTGGTGGTCCATATCACCAGGGACCAATTTCTTGGTCGGAGGATTTCGACTGAATTACACGTTCAAGAGTCAGTTCTTGAAGTGTGGCTGGGGTAAAGTTGTGTAAGACCTCAGCGTGGCAATGAAGGGGTTGGATATCGTGGACCTGAACCGAACGAAATAAAGTCTATCCTTTAGATAGGAACAAATCCATTTCAGCATTCCAGGTTCGAAGCCGGGGCGGATAAATTGAAGAGGATTAGATTGTGGGAGATTTTGTCGAATGCTTTACTGAGGTCGGTCGAGACCACATCGACCTCGTAACCGTCGTCTAGTGCTGAGTATTAAGGACGTGAGCTCTACGGGGTTGGTTGTAGTGATTACGTGGTAACTTCCCTCACCGCCCTTGTCTCGGCGAGAAAAATATAAAAATTATTTAAACATACATTGCAAACAGTTAACAAATTTTCTATTTTTAAATACCAACATATTATCATTTGGTATAAAGTAGAGACAGCTGATGCACAAACCTGTCGAGTCTTTTCGCCGAGTCTTTTGGCTGAGAATCAACGCCGAGGCAATGCAGTTAGGAGGAAAAGGAGATAACGGAGGAGGGGATGCGGATGGCAGAGACTCTCTCTGATAAGCTTTGTCGGTTGGCGTTTTTTTTCCCGTTCCTGTTGCGGTTCAGGAAATACAGAGAGAAAAAAAGGAAGAAAAAGTAAAGTAATTTGACGGTTTTTGTTTTTTTCCGTTGTTATTAACAAGAGAATTGTGCTATGTGTAGTAAAGACAAGAGAGTTGCGTTTTTGGTTTTGTTTGCTGTAAAGTATTGTTAAATTACGAATTAATAAAGTTAAGCGATTCGGAAGTAGTTGTGTTCTTTTTTCGTTAGGCTTAGGAACGAAAAAACTTGTTGATGACGGTCTTACTACGTTGAAGATGTGTAACGTTCTGGAGTGAACGAAGTGGCCGAAAGCATTTAGGTCATTCGACACTTTATGAGGGGATAAATTGAGAACATTAACGTGAAATTGTACGAATAATTTGTGGAGACTGGAAACGTCAGCGGACAAACATTCCTGTTAAATAGAGAGTTTGACACTGGTTTTGGTTTTGCCTTCATAGCAGACAGAGTTAGATTTGTCGTGGAAATACGCTAGAAAGATATGTCTTTTGGTCTCTAAGTTTGGACAGTACGTAACGGCAATCAGATGTTTGGGAGGTAAGCTGTGTGATTTTTAAAAACGGGTTGAGAACGAGGGCTAGGGCTGACAGGGGGAACGGTTTCCAAGGAGGGGAAACGGGATGAGTGGCTAGAATTATATGGAGCGGTAGATAGTTGGATAGAGCTGGGAGAGTAAAAGGACTTGAAAAATGACTGGTGTGATGCGTTAATAGAATGGGCTTTGGTGAAATTGGGATATTTGTTTGATGTTATTGTGGCGAGGGATGGTTTGGAATGAGCAGGGAGAGTGTGAGTTAGAGGTCTTAAGGCGTTGGAAAGGGTGGGGTTAGAGTTAAAAGAGACTCTATTAGGGGGAAGTTTGAAGTAAAAACTTCTTTTTACGAGAGAGGTTGTGGTTATGTGTTTTCCGTTTATTGGAGGAATCAGAGTTATCTTGAATAGTTCAGGAGGGGGGGGGGGCGGTGGCCTTGGAGCGGACAGTACGAAGAGTGGCATCGAGATTGGGGGTATGCATTGGCCGGTTGATAGATTTAGGGGTGGGAGTGGGCTGGGAGTGGGGTGAGTGGGGCGTGGTGGGGTGGGCCTGGTGACGGGTTTGGAGGATCGGCTGTGGAGTGGTAAAAATTGATGTTGGTGAGAAGTGCTAGGTGGGGATTTTGTTGAATTACCGTGTGGGGTGGGGACGTTTGCAAGTAGGGCTATTTTTATGAATACGGGAAGGGTACATCGTTTTTGAAAACGGAAGATTTAACCAGTTTAAGAGCGTTACCTGTCGGGTGGTGGAATAGCCATTCATAGGGAGAGGCGATGTAAAAATAAAATGAGCTTGGGCCTGGTTTAGGATCTTGTTGACGTCAATGATGTTAATTGCGTAATCCTTTAGGAAGAAGTTGGATACCGTTTTGTGGGGATGCCGGTGATAGCAAAACCAAAAAAGTTGTTTTTGCTTAATTTAGTGACCTTTTCATTCCACTCTTCAAGGGACCAAGCTGATCCAAGGCGGTGTATAGTGCAGGTGGGGGTGGTCGGGGACCCAGTGTTCGCAGGCCTAGTTTCAAACAAGGTGGGATTCCCATCACCCGTGAGAGGAAAATTGAGGATCGGTAGTAAAACTACGAGCAGATTAGATCTCGACTTGCAATGAGACGTTGTTTGGTGCGGCGTAGACCTGTTACTGAAAATCAATTGTGATCACATGGATTTAATCACATCAGTTTGTCAGGTCCCGCATAAGAGTGAGGTCGTTTCCCATGTCAATCATTTTTTCGGCCAGTGCTGACAGTACGGATAGTAAAGGTTCCCCTTGACAAGAGTGGGACGGGTGTTATTATTTATTAGTTATTATTAAACTAATAACACTGGGATTTGTGCTGTATTTGTTCTTCTTTTATTATTAAATTTATACTCAAGTCAGCACTTCATTCGATGAGTTCTTCGATGGTCTTGTTTCTTACTTTGCTTTCTAGATTTCACTTTGCTGTTCGCCTTAGATTCGCTTGAATTAGATTTGATTCATTCCTTTGTTTGGTCGTTTTTTACGATGGTCTTATCTCTGTTTATATCTTTTTTTTTTTGTCACCAACCACCCGAAATTGTTAGCAGCTGACAAATCGTCGATGTAATTATAGTAGATGTACTCGAAGCAATTCTTAATAAATTTAATTACGTATACGCAACAGTAGTATTTAAATGAACATTGAAAGTGTAATAATTCTTTATTTTTACTTTAGGCTAATGTTACAGGTAACATTCTGGCACGGATTTATCGGAAGAACAAGCAAAAACGAAATATTGTAAGCTTGGAATTTGTATTAATTTCCTTATATCTAAAATCTCTATTTTCAGATGGATAAATATTTATTAAAATGTTTAAAACAGAAAATAAGCTTTACAATTTTAGGATTCTTTAAAATAGATACATCTACTATATTTAAGGTATGTATTTTATATCAATACTTTAAACAATAGCTTATATTAAAATATGAAATCTTTCCCTATAGATGCTGTCTGCCGTAGTTACATATTTAGTAATAATTATTCAGTTCAAACAGTTGGAAGACGTTCAACAGAATAACAAATCCGTTTCTCAGAACGAGTGATTAACTGGTTAATAATGGATTGAAGGAGGAGTTTTTGGTATTTCAATGCAACAATTACACATTTAGGCAAATATTGAACACATCGGGCTTTTGTTTCACTAGATGTCTCTGACACATTACAACTACGGAATCTAAAAACAAAGCATAGGAATCTCCGTAAAGTAAAACACAATTATTATTTTAAAATCACTTAGTGAAATCAGAAGAGTAATATAAATGGCTGATTTTAGTATAAAAAAATGGCAAACAATTATATAAGCTATGAGTCGCTCTTAATTTCTCATAAAATAATACTTCTAATTGTTTTAATATTTGTCTTACTCCAATATAAATGATATTAAAATTCTATATGTGATAAAATATATATGCTGTATATTAATAAATGTTGGGTCTAAATGCTGCCGAGCTAAAGCTAGCAAGGAAAACAATTTGATCGCTATGTGGTTGCGAACAACAAGCGTTGGACGCAACTTCCACGAACAAATAATGGAGATTGTTCTGGGCAAAATTTGTTTGTTCAACACGAGTTGAGCACTTCGCAAGATTGAGGTTTTTAATCGAATCGATGTGGTCTCCACACACGTGATCTCGATTGTCCAAAAGCAACGGCGACCGCAACGCTGATACCTAAAACCACCAATCGTTATTGAAACAGGGAAAATGGACCGAATACCTTTGATGAATTCCAGAATAAATCCCCCAAACGTATCGTCCTTACAAAACTCGGTTGACTTTTTGTTGAAATTGTAACTTTATTAAATGGATCGCTAAGATTTGTTTTGATTATATCCGAAGGTGAACTGTCCTGAATGGAAGTTTAAAAAGAAGAAGGAATCAAAAATGGTTGTCTTTTGACAACCAATAAAACTTAATTTAAAATGTCAGTTGATTGCTGACATTGGTTAGGGTGGTGCCACGGGTAGCATGCAATTGCGAATTCGCCGACTGTGTCCAGGGCGAATCCGCATCTTTCCGCCCACCTTCGCCAATCATTGGCGAATCATCTGGCTCCAGGGGCTGGTCATCCGGAGCTGGGACGGGAGGGTCTTCGACCAGGGCCCTAGCTTCCACTCGATGCTGTGCGCCCGACCCACTAACAACGCGTGCTGTAGCCAATAAAGTTGGCCGAGGCGGTGGGGCGGTAAGAGTGTTCGACGACACTCCATGATTCTGGATCTCATTGATGTTAACGCTGGTTCCCACATCTGAAGGTGGCAGTGATGTCACTGGTCCGGCATGTAAGAGTGCGTGGCGTCGTCCTTGACACTGACGGCATCGTTTGGTGGAGGGGCAATCACGCATCAAATGTCCACCCAGGCAGTTGAAACAGAGCTTTCGTTGGGTAACATGGGCCTTTCGCTGGTCCACAGTGAGCGCCTTGAATCCTTCACATGAGCCTAAGTAATGAGAAGAATTGCAAAATGGACAAATGAACCGGGGCCTCTGGACCGGAGGTGAAACAGTGTGAACCGAGAGCCGTGGCCTTTGGATTTTGGGTTGATGGTCGCTCTTAGGCCTCTGATGGGATCTGTAATCAGCAATCCTATGGTCGACCGGTTCCTCTGGGTTGGAGTTGTAACGTCGCAATCCACGAGGGCCGTCCAAATTGTGGCTGATGACAGGACTGGTCACTTTTAAGCGGGATGTTGTGGTGGGTGCTGCTCCTGTCGGCACATGCAGCAAAGTATGATGTCTTCGATTGCATCGTCGGTACACCTTGTTGGGGAGGCAGTTGCGTATGAGATGGCGACCCAAGCAGTTGAGGCACAGTCTCTTTTTTCGTGCGACAGACTTCCGATGAACAGGTGTGAGGGAGCGAAAACTCTCGCAAACGTAGATGTAGTGGTGCGCCTCACAGAACATGCATGGCGATTGTCTTCGTGGGGGCTCCGGCGGTGGTCTGTGCATCAGAACAATGGTCGGGTTGATCTCTGGGCAGGCGGTACTTCGGTCAGCGGCCTGTTGATGCTCACTCTCTGGAATAGGATGCGGTTCCATCTCTGGACAGGCGGCGCTTCGATCGACGGCTTGCTGATTCTCACTGGCTTGGGAGTGGTGTGGCTCCTTTTCCGCTGACGTGGTGGTGACTGCTTGCGGATGCATTCGCCAATCGTTGGCGAATACGTTTGTTCCAGGAGCCGAAGGCCCAGGGCCGAGGACTTCTAGTGATGCGAATGTCTAGACAGAGCCGTCCGCCCTGAATTGGTGATGGTCGAAGGATTGGTGACGACAAGAGTTCCGTCGTCGATGTTCGGTACCTTTGGCCACAGAACTGACCATTTGATCTGGGTTAGAGTTGTAAATTCGCAACCCATGATCAATGACCACGTAATGGCTGGTGGTCGAAAGTACTGAATCGAGACTTACCGATGGGATGTGACCTTTGGCCTGTGAGGCCGCAACGTTGAGTTTGATGACATGTGCGGACCCAGTGCCTACTGGGCTGAGAAAAGTACCGTTTCTTCTTGGTTACTGATAGGCATGCTTGTTGATTCTTGAGTGATGGGGGCGTGGCCCGCCAAGTGGGGCATTGCGATCTCCTATCCCCATTGGGGAGGCTACATGTGTTAGCGGTCGTCCTTGATGATTGTCATTGGCCGGAGGTTGGCCACCCGGTGTCTCGGTTTGGTTGCTTTTATTACTGGAAGTTGCTGTGAGACCATCGCTTGATGGAAGATTTCCCCCCGAGTAGTACAGCGAATTACAATTGGTTGGGTCGATCGACATCACCGATTGGTTGGTGAATGACAAATGCGTTTGGCCTGCTCCTCGGCCACTTCCTGGTGAATGTTTCTGCTGATGCTTCGGTAGTTGTTGCTGTTGCAATGGATGTTGCTGATGAGACTGATTATTAAACAGATTCTGCGCTTGATCATGGTCACTGGTGACATTGGGGGTGGCTACTGTTGCTGGGACAGTTGATGGCGTCTTCGTGAAATGCGTTGGTTCAAGGTGGTCCAGTTCCTCTGGGTCGGAGTTGTAAGTTCGCAACCCACGAGGAACGGCCAGGTGATGGGCCTTTGGCGGATGTTAGTCTTGGTCGAAAGGCGTGTTCCGCCGAACACTGTTCGCGCAACCAAACGAAACGAGACCAGAAAGAAACATACTGGAGCGAAACAACACAATTAAAACACTGAGATATTTTCGTTTTGAACTTTATTACTTTGAAGCATTACTTCTTCGTCACACATGGGAGGTTGCTTGTGACACAATCTTAATACATTTTTGTTTAGTCTATAAAGAAAGAAAATACGTACTTCCACCACACTTCTAATTGTCGTTTTTTTTTTTTTTTTCGTTTGCACCTCCTGGTTTATTACGGTCTAACGCCTACGTCTTTCTCTATTGTTTTTAACACCCAATGGACCATATACGAAAATGGCACACCTTCACTTTGGACGACACGAAAGGTATTGTAATTCGTTTGTTATTATATACTCGCGATAGTTTGTTTTACGTCCTATTATTATTTCAATTTCTGACGCGGCGCAGATCGACCTTCCTCGTTGGGTTCTCTGTGTTACTCCTCTCGGATGCTCGGTATCGACTCTCCAATCTGGAACCTCAATGTAGAGGTGTCGTCTCGTCGACGATCAAATTTAGACTCTGTGTCTGCCCAAGAAAAATATCCCCCATCGTAAGGGAAATTCTTCCAACGTATCTGTGAAACAGAATTTCCCTTAGTATCTTTAAAAAGGAGAAATCTTCCTGATGATCATTATCATCATCATTACCATTAGTTGTTGGCGGTCGGTATCTCGTCCCTTTGTGTGTTGATCGGATGCCGCCACTTCTTCTCCGATCATTTTCTATGCATTGTTTATTTTTCCCATCTGGCCTGAGAAACGAGGGTTCTCATGCTATTCAGATGGATACAAAGGGCTATGGGAACGGTAATGCTTTGTTTGCCTCCATCGTAAACATCTACCAGGAATAGTGTTTAGAGTATATGGCTCTATGGCTGCTAATCAGCAGTGCAACGATAAGTTTTATTTGGACAAGTGTGCCTTAGCTGGGTTGGTGTTGATTTTCAATAGCCACCAGAATAGGCATCCGTTGTTCGGTTTAATTACCGGCAATGTAATTGCTTGGAAACATCGTGCAGATGTTGTGGCATTTGTTTCTTCAATTGTTTTTTGAATATGATGGAAGAAACGTTGAACTGGATAGGGGAAGCTTTTGGAACGTTAAGTTCCTTGTTTTTTTTTTTTTTTTGATATCGGGTTCAACACTGTTGCAGCTTCCTATGACCCTTGTTACAGGTATGATCAAAAGCTTTGGGACACGTGTCTGTGGGCACGTGTAATGAATAAGGTAAGTATGTTCCTTGAAGGGTAGGAACCTTACCTGGGTGGAATTGTGCGTTCCTAGGACGCTACAGGCCTGCTGGTGCTTCTTCACTGGGAGTGTTCCTTAACCGCTTGGTTGATGGTGACTTCTGGCAACTGCACTGAGGGCAACTCGCTAATGTCGAGTTGGTCGGCGTGGTCGACAGTAGTTGGGGAGACTAGGTCGAGCGCAAACTGGGCCTCGGTAGTCTTTTATTGCCTTGAGCGGCGCGTTTCTCTGCAGCAGGCTTCTTTCCTTCTTGTGGTGCATCGGATTTCTTGTCATCTTTCTTCGTTGGTGCTGGTGCACTGTCAGCTGGTGGTGCCTTCGTGCTGAACTCAGCCTTCCCTTGTAGTGTAGTGTCAGCGGTGGGTGCTGCTACAGTTTTCACTTCTTTCACTTCGGCAGCACCTGCCTTGGCTGGCTTTCCGGTGTCTGTCGTCACACCCTTGTTGTCCGTATGAGTTGGGTGTTCCGGTGGCATCATTCGTGATGGTAAGCTAGATGGATGGTCACTTGGCATTCGAAGGCCAGGTGTTGATGGAGTTCCTGGCCACCAAGGTGGTTGTGGCGTCATTGGCGCCAACGACTTGGTGGTTGACTAACGGTGTCCGTCGCAGTCTTGGATGCGGTCGGACGGTCGACATTGAGACCGTTCTTTGCCTCAATAAACTTTGTGACCTCGTCCAGAAATATCTCCTCGGCCTGATTGATGAATCTGTCCACGAAGTAGCGGTGGCCACGGGTCATCTTTGGAGTGGCCAGGCGTTTTATCTCCTCATGGTTCCGTATGATGTCTTCCCATTCGTTCCGGAGCTTGTGCTGGTGTAGTTCCACCGCGACCAACGTTGGCAGACCTCTCTTTTCGAGATTGAGATAAGCACAGGACATCCGTTCCTGGGAGGCGAACTGGGTCGCCATGAGGTTTTCCGCCAATGTAGCTGTCATGTTCTGTTTTCTGGGCGTTGATATTGGTGCCGACATTTCCGTGTGGTTTGGATACCACGAACTTGGCGACGGTTGGTTGTGAGTAACTGCTAGGGGCAGCGTATGTTCGCGCCACAAATTTGTCAGCGGTAATTTGTTGGTAATTGAAAATTCTCTTACCTGAGACGGTTGTAAGTAGATGCACTGGCCAGATCGTTGATGCGCCATTAAACTGGCGGCTGCAGGTCCTTAGGCTGGACGATGGCTGCTGTTCTGAGCAGCGTTGGGTGTAGCTGTCGTTGGGGCAGCTGGTTCATGCGCCACTAATCTGGCGGCTTCAGGAGTCACACTTAAAGTCTTGCGTTTTTGTTCTGAACCACTCGTCCGGATGGATACTAAGACATTAATTAATCGCGGTCATCAGTTACTATTTCGTTGCACTTTCACGAATAGACACCAATCTCCCAAATTGACTGTCCAGCACCAAATTAATTAGTACTCGAGAACGTTATTCAAAAGTGATTTAGACAATGTTGACGGAAAGTTATTAAATAGCAATGTGGACGTTGGTGAGATGATCTTTATTGTTCGGTCCGATATTCCTTGCCATTGGTTGAAGGCTGGGCCATGTGCTTCTTTTCGTATGCTGCGACCTGGCAGCAGTGAATTGGACCCACAGACTGGATCCGGCTCGAAGGACCAAATAATTGGTTGCGAACAACAAGCGTTAAGCGCAACTTCCACGAACAAATAATGGAGATTGTTCTGGGCAAAATTTGTGTGTTCAACACGAGTTGAACACTTCTCAGGATTGAGGTTTTTAATCAAACCGATGTGGTCTCCACACACGTGATCTCGATTGTCCAAAAGCAACGGCGACCGCAACACTGATACTTAAAACCACCAATCGTTATTGAAACTGGGAAAATGGATCGAATACCTTTGATGAATTCCAGAATAAATCCCCCAAACGTATCCCCCTTACAAAACTCGGTTGACTTATTGTTGAAATTGTAACTGTATTAAATGGATCGCTAAGATTTGTTTTGATTATATCCGAAGGTGAACTGTCCTGAATGGAAGTTTAAAAAGAAGAAGGAATCAAAAATGGTTGTCTTTTGACAACCAACAAAATTTAATTTAAAATGTCAGCTGATTGCTGACATTGGTAAGGGTGGTGCCACGGGTAGCATTCAATTGCGAATTCGCCGGTTGTGTCCAGGGCGAATCCGCAACACTATGTTACCTTACAAACATTACAATCCGCACTGGTAGTCTCCGAATATGTCTTCTGCATACGGTGTGATTCTCGTTAGTATGACATTTGTTAGTGTTTTGTATGTGGGTGTGGGGCAATGATATTCCTCTGTAGTTTTCGCAGTCATCTCTTTTGTGAAGATGGGGACAACTATTGAGGACTGATTTCCTTATCCCACGTTGTTTTAATCAGTTGGTGGATCTTTCGATCGGTTGCCTCTCCTCCATGCTTCACAAGCTCTGCCGGTATGCAGTCGACTCCGGGAGCCTTGTTGTTTTTCAATCGATTTATTGCGTCTACAGGTTCGTTGAAAACGGTGTGAGTTTGATTTTTTTACTAGGCGCCAAGCATGGGCGCCGATTCAGTAAAATACCCCACAAATAGTTCACGGAGAATTATCACCTGCAGAAATGAGTGGATAAAGGACACACAGGATACCAACGAAAATTGAGCCGACGAACACTGATCTCCACTCTCAAGTTCCTGGGTACCGTGCACTTCAGAAGAATGTCAAATAATAAACGCAGATGTTTCCATAAGCAATGAAACGCAGTTAGTTGTTATTCTGCTTAATGTTTATTTTTCACTTTTATTGAACGTTTTGAGTTTTACATTACACATCAGCCATTTAAAATTCACTAGGGTCTAATTACATCGATTGATTGCAGTACACATCAATGTTCATCTATATTAATCAATAATCCAACTTGTACTGGGATAAATACGAATTGTCTTGGCGTACGCCTAGTCTTTCCTTATTATTAGATCACCGCTTAACGTCAACGAAACATTGGAATTGTTCAACATAGATTTTAACTTCTTCTTTGCAAAACTGATTTAACTTTAACTAGACTCGCGAGCGACAATTGTTTCGTTAAACACTCGACTCCATGTGCACCGTTTCAGGGTTGAAATTTGACTCTCCGATGCACTCCACCTCCAATCAGATGCAACGATGGTGGATCACATCGATGTAGGAGCCAATCGGATCTACTTGACGACGGTCAATGGGCGATCGCAACGGTGTTAAATGGGAGGATTTCCCCCGTATGAACGTATGGTCAAGTACGATGCACTTTGGCCTGAAATACCGAACACGAACGAATCTACACTTGTTCAAACAAAGGGACAAGCATCAGGGGCTGTGGGCATTGTTGTCGTAAATCATCGTGATGATCACCTGAGAACGAAATAGGTTTCTGTGTCCTAAGTAAACAGAAACGCTATTTCGAGGGTCATACATTAGATGCACTTTGGTTGTGTTTTAGCCGTATTGTTCTGGTGAACGATGGAGGATAGATATTTTGTTGACATTAAGTTAACAGAATGTTCGCCGACGATGGCAAGGGACCAGGCTGGATGACTGTATGTTTAGATTGGGCAAGCATCGTAGGGCGTGGCCATTAGTGTTTAGTGTTTAGTGAGGGCAGAACCCTCATATATTCAGCTTAGTACAAGCGATAAAACCTAACAACTATCTTAAAACTATTCTTATATATATAAACTACGATTAAAAAGAAAAAAAGAGGGGGGAGGGTATGTTTGGGGAGTTGGTTACTGGGTTTATCCATCAATTATCACTCATTCATTCACCTCACTTAGTACAGGATGTAAGAGTGTAGACGGAGAGTGGGGCGGGGGGGGGGGGGGGGGTGAAGTTTGAGAGCAGTAAAGGTAAAGTTGAAATTGAAGGAGGTAGGGTAGGAGTTTGCCCGCCGCAGCATTCGCGAAATGGGTTCATTAGAGCCGTAAGAAGTGTGGTGGATGGGCTGATAGAAGAGATAAGGGTTTCGCAGGTTACGGGGGTTGGTGTGAAGTGGAATGATGGAGAGCAAACTTAGGCAGTTGATTGTGCCTGAAAGGAGACGGTGGACGAAAAGGATATCGGCATGAGTTCTGCGCTCCTCAAGTGTATGGAAGTTGATCAGATGGAGCCGGCTTGTGTATGGGGAGAGAATCCGAGGATTCGCCCAGTTCAGTCCGCGGGGGGGGGCAAAACGCAGAAAACGACGTTGCACGCTTTCGATTCTGCGTACATGGGGCGAGTAGTGTGGGGACCAGACCTGACCGGCGTATTCAAGAAGGGGGCGGACAAAGGCTATGTAGAGAGAACGGGAAACGCAAGGATTAGAGACCAGCGTTTCACAAACCGAAGGACAGAGTTGGCCTTAAGAATAATATCATCAATATGTGGGATGGAGCTAAGCTCCCTGTCAAATAAGATCCCGAGGTCGCGTATTGAGGGTACAGATCTCTGCTGGTTTAGCAGGAAATAGGTGCGTGGGGGGGGGCAGGGGGACGTTTGCGAGAGAAGGTGATGGAGTGACATTTGACAACGTTGAGTTCAATGCAGTTATTACGGCACCAAGTTGAGAAACTGTCGAGGTACGTTTGGAGAAGTGAGGAGTCGAGAGGAGAGATGATCGTTTTGTAGAGTTTGGCGTGGTCCGCATAGAGGGAGATGAATGAGTATTTAATAATGGAGTAAACATCATTGATGGTAAGGATGAATAGGAGGGGGCTAGATGGCTGCCTTGCGGAACCCCTGACGTGGGAAGAAAAGGATTGGACAGGGGGGGGTCTGAATTTGACACGGTAGGATCGATCTTTCAGATAAGAAGATAACCACTTGATCAATAGGGGTTCGAAACCTAGGGAGGACAGCTTAGAAAGGATGAGATTATGGGAGATTTTATCAAAGGCCTTGCTGAAATCGGTGGTGATTACATCGACATCGTTGCCATTCTCTAAGGCACGGAGAGTATGGGATGAGAACTCGATCAGATTCGTTATGGTCGACCTGCCCGAAAGGAAACCATGCTGGTTGGATGAGATGATGAATTTACAACGGAAAGATAACGCATTGTAAAGAATTCCTTCGAACAGTTTGGAGATATGAGACAGTTTGGAGATGGGACGGTAGTTGCTGATATCGTTTTTAGGTCTCTTTTTATGTATGGGGGTGACATGGGAGGATTTCCAAATACTAGGGAAGATCCCCTGTGGAAGGGATAGATTGAATATCATTGATATCGGGAGGGAAAGAAAAGTGGAACATTTCTTTAAAAATACAGCCGGGAGTCTATCAGGCCCAGGGCTGAACTCTTCTTTGAGTAAGTTTAATTTCTCCTCAATTACGTGGCGCTGAATAGTCTGAGGGGTGAGGGGGCCGAGGGAGAATTCGGGCAAGTCTTTGAAGTGAGACGGATTGGGTTCGAAGGAGATGTCCGTGAAGGATTTATTGAAAAACGAAGCGAATAGATTGGCAGTAGTTAGGGGATCGGTTAAAGTAGTCGCGCCATAAGAAAGGGAGTTAGGATAGACGTCGGATTTGCGTTTGTAGTTTATGAAGTGGAAAAAAGATTTGGGGTCATTGATCAAATTAGATTGTGTTTGTGTGAGGTAGTTAGTGTAGAGGGAGTTGTAGGGCTCGGAAAATTTATAAAAGAAACCGAGATAATTGGAGTAGTTTTGCAAGGAACGCGTTTTGAGGAAATTGTTCTACAAGTTATTTCTCTTGTTCCTAAGAGCGCGGAGTGTGCGGTTGTACCATGGCGGCGATGAAACCGATGACCTGTGACGAGAATAGGGGACACATAAGGCGACGACATAGTAGATTTCCTTATAGAGAGTGGCAGTAGCTTCTTCTACCACCAAATGATCAAAGCGAAACGCCGTTTTGCTAAGATGCTCATTTAAAAGGCGGAAGTTAGCTTTATGGAAGTTGTCGTTAATATGATTGTTTAACTTAGGAAACGATACGTGAGACATGATCACGGTATGATTGTTTAAATAACAATCATGTTCATGTCTAGTTCTATGATCGGTTGGTGGCCGATAATGGGAAATTGATTGCCACTGTTGCGAACCTATGGATATGGGAGCAATATTTGATTACGTAATGGTAGGGCAAATATCGGCTGCAGCTGTGTCAACAAGTACGCTGGTCGGCGTGTCTTCTTGGACCAACGGATTGTTGGAACAAGAACACGCTGAAAGATTGGCGTATGTTCATCTATTATGATTGCTGACGAGCTGAGCCGATAGGGAGTATGGAATGGTTCGTATATTATGAACAGGATAATCTAATGTGTATGCATGCTAGGGTTTTGCTTTCATGTGAAAGATGATGCAGGGTAGCTTACGCTGCTCATTTGGAGGTAAGTAAAATGGCTTTGAAAGGTAAGTGGAAGACAGGTTAATTTAAAGGGAATGGGTGGTTCTTTGGGAATGCCTTAAAGAACCCCCACAACGGCTCTGGTATCTGAGACTCGGCTGTATATACGTCTGATGCGTTTATTTGTGTTTGATGGCAGCGCACATTGAGCAGGTTTTCAAAGTACTGTGGGGCTTTTCAGGGCCCGAAGAGCCATGCATCGCTCGATCCCCACCATTCCCAGCGATGCGACTTACCTTGAAGTCGAATTTTCAGCAAGATTATGCAACCTTGCTACGGCATTAACCGCCAACCAATTTGCTGGAATTAATTCGGTTATCCCCAAGGATAACCGACATAAATATATATTAGGCAGATTACCTTTTTTTTTTGTGCTTTTCCAAACCTATTCCCCACGGTCATTCCTAAAAGCATAGTTCACGGCAAGATTATCATCTTGCCATGACATCAATTCATCAACCGAGCTTCCGCGACCGAACAATGGATGGCACATATCCACCAACACACGCTGATCTTTCCGTGTGTTATTTTTGTACCCATTCATTGACCTAGCATTATTTCGGGTTGCTTGCACAGCTGCAAGCCAGATTTCCAACGGCATGTCTACGATCTATCTTTCCTTAAGTAAAGAAGATCAAATCAAACATTGGCCTTTCAGGCGCGCATATTTTGCTTGAATCTAAGCATGACCGATTTTATGATCCGTTACCGTTTCTTGGAACTATCACCAGCATCGGTCATGGCCACCAATTTTAGTTTACACAAAGTAAACATTCAAGCGGATACTTTCGCCTGACAGTGCCTTTTCAACGGGATAAACACATCCCTAATATAACATGCATCGAATCATACGACCGAAATTTGTTTATGCTAGATGACCTAACAACGGCCATGCCCAATGTTCGATACATTTTTCCAAGATAGATTTCTGCCTTCGGCAAGGGTTTTATTGACTCACGTCAATCAAGAATCTATCCCTTGCGTATGGCGGCAGTTTATCTTGCCCAAACATGTAGCAGCCGATTCGATCTGCTACAAGAGTTTTTCTCTTTTGCTTTTGTTTGGACCTTCGCCATTGGCGGCGGATCCTTTAGTTTTTTTTTGGTTTTCGTCGGATGTCTGTAAAGAGACATCCAACTTGGAGTCAGACGATAGCTACCGAACCGAACGTCACCAGGAAGTCTTGATCTGGTCAGCTGAGAGTATAGAAGTGCGTCGAAAAATTCGCGAGTGGAAAGTTAATTTTAGTTCCAAAATTCGGTATTCCTAAGAAGAGTTCGTAGGTTAAATTTCCCAAATAGCATTTTATTGGATTAATGTGATGGATGGAAACAGTGAAGAAATATTTTAATGTAATTTAACAAAATTCAGACATATGTGCACAAATTGAAATAAAAATATTAATTTGAATAAAAATTTTAAAAAAAAATTCAGTGTAGCGTAATAAAACTAATATGAACTTTGAATGGAGGTTTGGTTTTTATTCGTTTGGTTTTTCTTGAGTGACAATTTCTCTGCTGTTCAGTGGGTGTTAGCTGAATCCGCACCCGTGCTTGGTGCATAGCTAAACGAACCCCACAGTACTGCTTCCATCTTGTCACGATATTGTTAGTTTCTGTGACCAGACAGCCGTTTGCGTCTCGAACTATTTCGGCTCTCCCTCGGTAGCCATTTCTAATTGAACTTATGCCGGCAAACATACCTTTGATGTTCTTTGCTCTGGTATTTTCTAGGATTTTTTCGATCCGAGTCTTCTCCCATTCCCGTTTTTTTGCGTTTGAAGAGTCTCAGTGTCTGTTTCCGAATTGTCGCGTATCTTTCTGCGTTGACTTCATCATATCTTTCTAAGTGTATCACTCTGAGGCGTTAACGTTGTTCGATCTTCGCCCTGCACTCATCGTCAAACCAAGATTTGGACTTAATTGTTTTCTTAAATACTAATACCTTTTGGGCTGTTTGTTTGATTACATATCTGATCGATGCCCATTTAGTGCCCAGATTATTGGTTTCCTCTTCCTTACTACTCCCATTCTCTAGATGCTAAATCTATTCATTAGTTCGTTTTGATATTCAGCCCTTTTGCGCAGGTCTTTTAGTTTATCAATGTCTCACTTTCTGCTCATCTCTGGTGACTACTCATGTGTTGCATTATTTCTTTGGCAAACAATTACAATAGGTTTTGTAGGTAGGAAAAAGGGGTACTTATGTTGTATAGGGTTTCTCTCAGTGTTGTGTAGGGTTATATTTTAAAAATTCTTTTTAAAGGCTTACCTCAATGAGGTGGTTTCCGGCTTTCTGGAACTAGTGGTTGATTCTAGGAGGCTGCTTCAAAGACTGCAAGTGAACTTGACAGCCGATTTGATCCTTTTTCCTCTTTAATGTTTTCCCGCTTGCTGATGGAACAGTAGTATTTTCGCTGAGACGCTGTTGTATATAAGACTCTGTTAAACGCTTCGCTACTCCAAACCAGTTGAACTGGAGGTATTTGGGATAATCTACAAACTTTTTCATTGGAACACCCCTTCCTACCATTTTCCACAATTGACAGCGATTCCATTTGTCTAATGTAAGCTTCAAGTTATTCAACTCAATTCTTTGTGGTGTGCCGCAAAGCCCGGAGTTCTCAATGTTCTTTTCAGTCGTTTGAATTCTTATGTTATTTAAAGTAAGTAGAAAAAACTACACTTTGTTTTACTTTTTAGTTCACTTTTTATTTCTTAATTTTTTTTTTTTTTTTTTTAAATAGACCTCTTGAGAGAGGCGAACCTATAGCGCCGAGTGGGCTCTATTTTACTTTACACTAGGGTTTTTTTTTATTGTTTATTTTCCGTAAATTTGTTTTTCTTAATTATCCACACTGTTTGCTTCGTTTTGACAAGTACTACTACAACACAGGACGACGCACAAGCATCAACCACCAAACACACGCTTTCGCAGACTTTATTCCACTGTATTGATTAGGAACGACCACCGAGCAACACTTCCTCGTAGATTCGACCGACCGCTTCGATCACTGAAAACCAACTCACTTTGGTTTTTCTTTTCCACCCCGAACGAAAACTTTCATCTTTCGTCTTGCAGCTCAAAGGATATCTCCTTTGTTCTGCATGACCCTTTTCCAGTCGCTGTTTCCTTCCGTATCATTTCGGCGTCGGTTCAACACGGAAACACAAAGGGACAATCAGCCAAGGATCTTGCAAATGTGCATTCATGATCCTTTTTGTGGGTGCTATAATAAAGCGAACGTGTAGTTCTTTTTTATTGTGCTAATTGCTTGGTTACCTTGGTTTAGTTGGAAAGGAAACGAGGTTGTCTGTGGGAATTAGTTCGGGTAAACCATTCTTTACAGAGTCATAAAATTGCCGCCGTGCATTGTATGATTCTTACCAACTTTGCTTGAGAGTTGGTCATCTGGTCCGCAGATTTGGAACTAGGGGAATTTACGTGTTGAACATCTGGTTCGTATATCACATTTTGAATCTATGTGGAATTCAATATGGGCGAAAAACTCCCAGAGGTCGGGTCGGAATCCCCCAACCCGACCGAACTAAAGTCACCAATTAATGAAACCTGTCCTCAACTCCCACCACCGAAAGTTCCAATTGTCGAGCTCCCATTAGACATCGGTTGTAGAAGCACTACACGTCTATTAGTGGACTCGAATCGAATACAAATTTTAAATTAATATTTTACTAATCGAATACATGGTCTCTAACATTATGAATGGAATGTAATGTCGGTCAAGTAGCCGCCTCTGGCCGTAGCACAAAGGCAAGTTCTCTTAACAATGACACACAACTTTTAATGAAATAATAACAGTTGTAATAAAAGAACTCACCATGCGACCTAACTTCATAGAATATGAAATCGTCCCACAAAGTATTGATAACTTTATTCAACAAATAGTCTAGCAAAGAAATTTATTTGTTGAGAACGACGAGTATGCAAATTTAAAATAATATCAAACTAGCTTTTTAGTATTTTATTTTTAACCACTTCCGTTTAACAGCGATTCTTCCTTGTTGCTGTAAGAACTTCTTAGACGACGACTTGTTAACAAATTCTATTTAATTCTATCTTCTTATATATTTTCTTAAACTATAAAATCTTATCTTTATGTTTTGGACAGCAGATGTTATTCGGGAGACTATTGTATTTATGTTTAATTGGGACACCAATTGTGTTTATTTGTTAGAATATCAAATCGTCTTGAAGTATTAGCTCAACCGCCTACGTGAGATCATCTTGAAATACTTAACTCGGAAATCAGTACTACAATCCGTCACAAGTTTAGACGAGCAAAATTACCGAAAATATATATACGACATAATTTTTATGAAATAAATGTAAAACTTTAATATTGATTTATGCAAATATTCACTATTTTTTTAAAGTATTTTTGTTCTGTTGTGTCTTTTCGGGCACCTGTTCTATATTATCCTCCACTCGGTAAGAACCAATAAACAATTTTATCTCAAACTTTGCTCGGATAAAGTTATTTTCGATGCAATTCGATTGATTTATGTACCAAATTATAGGTGCGTTTATTGAATTAATTTATTAAATTTTATTTACACCTCTCTTTGTTAATTATTTCGCAATGTTTTTATATAATTAACTAACCAAGAAATGTTTAATTTTACCTAATTAAGTCCCGCAGTTACATTTCCATTACTAAATAATCTACAATAAAATACATTACATTAAAATCATTTTACTAGTTTTAATTTTCCCATAGCATTTTGTGTATAAATTAAAATAACCAAATATAAAAAAAAATCAAACTGAACCGATCGACTAATTCTTAATCGAGAGTTTTGACTTCCGTCTAGTTTCACCGAAAAGGAATGAACATACTCTATCGACCACAAATGCTAACGAAGTGTCGGCAATTAGAACGCACAGTAGGATATTTCGGAACTGAAATTAAATAGTTGATTAAAATTAAAATTTAAATCAATACTTTGAACTTACTTCATCTGTGAAATCGATTATTTCGAATGTGTTGGTGAGATCTGAGGAAATACCAAGTGACAAGCACATGACTAAGCCAGCTGAGATAAATATTGCGCTTATCAAGCCTCTATTATCGCGTAAACGCTCCATGAATGGATGACCCTAAAATGTTAAAAGAAATGTTTGGCAAAACATTAATAATTATATATATATATATATATATATATATATATATATATATATATATATATATATATATATATATATATATATATATTCCGCTTGGTAGAAACCTTGACGTGGTGCGGAGGCTTAAACTACAATGAATCACTCAGGCCATGCTGACGGAAGCATACGCTAGGGCCACACATGTCAGACAGGCAAGCGAGAAGTAACACACAAAGATCTACCACCCCTAATCTAGGGTGTTACGCGTCACTGTGCCCTTTGGGTGCCAGGGGCATACCGGCTGTATTATAACGGCGCCTCTCTGACACCGGGTCGAATCAGAGCAGTAATCAGACCTTACCATATCAAAGAGGGGCTCTGATATGGCGGACTATTTGAAACCACAGTGTTCCCACGAAATCAATGATCGAACGTTATATAAACCAGGCGCGATACAGACGGTCGTAGAAAACGCGAAACAATATAAAATGGAGATCGTCGCGCTTCAGGAAGTCCGACTCCCACATCAAGTAATCGAAACTAATGAATTTACACTGGCGTGTGGAGGTACCGATACACATAACCTCGGAACCGGCTTCAATATAAGCAAGAAGATTACGCCCCATATAAAAGATGTGAAATTTATTAATAACCGAATGTCGGTTCTAAAATTACAGGGCCCATGGTTCAATTATGTATTTATAAACGTACACGCCCCAACAGAATCTACGGACGAAGAAACGAAGGACACGTTCTACGAGACCCTAGAAGAAGTATTTGATGGGATCTCATCATTCGATGTTAAAATCCTCCTCGGGGACCTCAATGCGAAAATAGGAAAGGAAGATATCTTCCAACCAACTATTATTATTATTTACTGGCATGTAGGAACCCGGAAGTTCATGACCTCACCGATTCGACTCCGCCATTGTTCCCTGTCCTATGCGCTCTCCTTCCAAGTTCGATCATCCGATTCGATCTCCTCGAGGTCCAATCTAACATTGTCCTCCCATCTCCGTCGCGGCCGTCCTGTCGTCTCTTCCACGTTAGTTACCGTCAAGAATTCTATGCACAGTCCTATCATCGCCCATTCGCGCCACGTGCCCGGCCCATCTTAATCTTCGCGACTTGATCACTCTTACTATTGTAGGTTTGCGGTATAGCTCTTCCAATTCGTGGTTGTGGAGTTTTCTCCATTGTCCTGCCTCTCGTCGTATTTACCGCCAAAGATACCCCTTAGAACTTTATTCTCGAATACGCGGAATGTGTTTTCTTCCCGTTTTGTGAGAGACCATGTTTCGCATACGTATAGAACAATCGGCATGATTATGGTTCTATAGACACGGAGCCTCAATAGTCGTCCCCATTTTCAAAAAAAGGCGACAGATCTGACTACGAAAACTACAGGGGAATATCATTGTTCCCACATACAAAATACCACCAATGCGGATTCCGTAGGAACCGGTCAACAAGCCACCAAATGTTCACACTAAGGCAACTGCTAGAAAAGAAGTGGGAATACGGAGAGACGGTTCACCAACTGTTCGTTGGCTTCAAAAAAGCCTACGACTCAATCGCAAGGCAAAGACTCTACCATATTGTAGTTGAGCTAGGAATCCCAAAAAAATATGCCGCCCTCATTGAGATCTGCATGAACGAACACAAAGGGCGAATTAGAATAGAAAACCGCCTCACAGAACCATGTGAAATCCGGGATGGACTAAAACAGGGGGATGGGCACTCAACATGTCTTTTTAACCTTGTGCTCGAGTATGTCTTCAGAAAGGTACAAGACGACAACATGGCTGGAACATTCCTGAACGGGGTCACACATGTGCTCGCATATGCCGATGACATCGCCCTTTTGGCGATAATCTAGAAACTGTAAGTAAAAACAGTGAAATCATCATACAAGCGGCAGAAGAGGTCGGCATAGAAATAAATGAAGACAAAACAAAATACATGATTACGGCGAGAGCAGGTAGAACTCAGGGAACACATATAAAGGTCAGAGGCAAGATATTTGAAAAAGTTAAAGAATTTAAATATCTGGGAACGATACTGAAGGCCAGTAACGAAATGTCGTAGGAAATTAACAAAAGACTACACTCCGCCAACGCTAGTTGGCACGCAGTCAGTAAACTGCTGAAATCCAAACTGCTATCACGTAACATAAAGCTCCATGTCTATAGAACCATAATCATGCCGATTGTTCTATACGGATGCGAAACATGGGCTCTCACAAAACGGGAAGAAAACAAATTCCGCGTATTCGAGAATAAAGTTCTAAGGGGTATCTTTGGCGGTAAATATGACGAGAGGCAGGACAATGGAGGAAACTCCACAACCACGTATTGGAAGTGGTATACCGCAAACCTACAATAGTGAAAGTAATCAAGTGGCGAAGATTAAGAAGGACCAGATACGTGGCGCGAATGGGCAACGATAGGACCGTGCGTAGAATTCTTGCCGGTAGGCCAACGGGTAAGAGACCGATAGGACGGCCGCGACAGAGATGGAAGGACAATGTTAGGTTTGACTTTGAGGAGATCGGATCAGATGGTCGGGCGTTGAAGGAGTCGCACAGGGCAGGGGAACGATGGCGGAGTCGAGTCGGTGAGGTCATGAACTTCCGGGTTCCTACAGGCCAATAAATAATAATAAAACCGAATCGCTGCTCACTTTAAGAACCATTCCGGAAATTGGTGTTTCGAAAATGAAAAAGATGGCGCAAGTGCAATATATCAGAGGTGGATTACTTTAAATGGGAAAAAAATTGATTTGAAAATGTAAATAGATTTTAAAAGTAGGCAAATTCTGAGGCCTAATGATTTACAGTGCTATATAAAACTTATCAAAATGAGAATTAAAATATTTACCTTGTAATTTACGGCGAAGGTTGAAACTTGTAGAGCCAAACAAACGATGTAAACGGTACTATTAACAATATTCGGCACGAATTCCCTTTTCTCATCGGGTTCCAGATCAATATCTAGTTTAACCTTCTCAACTCTGGCGAAAGAATAATAAAATTCAATACTATTTAAACTTGTTACAATCTATTAATTATATACTTCGGTGGGGCTCTGGCATTCGCCTCTTGTGTTAGATAGTATAAAGATGAAAAATGTACAGCGAACTGGAGCAGGATTGTTGATATGGTGTAGAGGTTAAATATATTTGGCAGTGGGGCTGTCTTTGAAAGTGTTTTAAGAGGCTTTGAACGTGTTATAAAAAAGAAACACGCGGCTATAAATAATCCCTGGAGAGTTGCCTGGGCATCACTCAGCTTGACGCCATCTATGTATAAGACTGATTGGCAATAAGCCGATATCAAAGCATTTAACGCAAGAATTTTAAACATTTGCAGAGTAGTTACCAAAGTACACCGACCCTGTTTAATAATATGATTTACGCATGTGATAGAAGACGATTTACTTGTGAATGGAGCTGCTATACTGGCATCCCCAAGTTTTACAATTTGTACGGATTCATCATCGACTTCTTTTAAGGCGCGCTGTATACTCTCTTGCGTAGCAGCGACGTTTTCTCGGTGGCGCAATATTGCCCGTTCACGAGGCGTAAGGTTTTGTCGATCTGGATTTGCTGTTGATTGATTATGTCTAGTGGCGCGCAAATTTGATGCTTGAACCTGAGAGGAGATGTTTTCTATTTGCGGTTCTCTAATCTTGGACTTGGACTTTGTACGAATGTGACTTAGAAGAGATACACCGACATGAGCATGCTTAAGGGCACCAACATCGTTGGTACCATCACCACACATAAGGACATAGTGCCCAAGTTGTTTTAGAGTAGTTATAATAAATTCTTTTTGTTTCGGTGCAAAACGTGCACACACGGTAATGTAGGGAATAATATTCAGCATATAATTGTGGTCGTATTCATTAAGATACTGTAAACCTTCACCGGTGATACATAAGTCATACTTGGCTAAAATAGATTTAAAATCTTCAGTTGTGGAATGTATGATTTCTTCATCAATGGAGACCCAATGCCATTTGTTGGGTTCCTTCGCAGTCAATACGAGAATTTGTTTCTTTGTGAATCGTAACTCCTTCGCAACGTGACAGGCAGTAAGCGGATTGTCACCAGTTATCATGAGAACTTTATGTGACGACTGAATTAGTTCCTTTATAACCGACTTAGAATCCGGTTTCATTGGACAAGAAACTATAATGAAGCCTGCGAACGTGAGATCGCATTCAACTTCTTCCCTTTTCATTTCCCGCAAAGTTGTTGCATCCATTTTGCCAATTTCCTTATAGCCCAATGCTAAAACTCGTGCTCCACGGCGAGAAAATTCTCTAAACGTCTACGACGAAAGACCGGCAATTTATCAAGTGATTAATAGAAGATAAATATAAATTACCCACCTCCTTGTAATCCTTAGGTACTTCCTTTAGCATTTCCATGATGACTTCTGGGGCACCTTTGACCGTGCCAATATAACAAATTTCATTGGAATACGGTGTCAAATGACCTGCCAACACGGACATTCTCTTCAAAGCGGACGAAAAATAAAATCGGTGGTAAATTTTTAAGGGCTTCAATTTGCCCTTCTTTGGGACAACACTCTCATTTTTTGTTAAATGCCAATCAACAGCCGTGAGCATAGCTTTCTCAAGAGGATCACCAACTAAACCGTCATCTAGTTGTGCCAATGAATGGCAAGTTGCTAAAACCTGTACTGTCTTAGCATCGGCATCAGTAATTGGCTGAATTGTTGATCCATTACCTAGACCAGCCACTCCCTCAAGCATCAAGTTATCGCTCGTTAACGTTCCTGTTTTGTCGAAACAACAAATTTCTAACTTGCCAGCAAATGGAATCCTAAATGGTTCTGTACAAAAGACATATAGTTTGGTTAGTTGCAATAAAGATGTGTTCACTGCTAGCGTTAATTCGATCGGTAGATCTGGCGGAATGATTGAGGTGAGTATCAAAGTGCATTCTAGGAATAACTTATAACGACTACGTTCTGGATTTTCAATTCCTTTAATCCAAACATAGGAAGCTGCCGCAATTGCAAACACCATAAGGAAAAGAATAAATGCAAATGTTTCCCAGTTGTTCTCTGTGACACGCTTGACACCGAAGAGAATTGTACGAAGAAGTTTGCCTTGTGAAGTATTAAATCCATTGCGGATAACATATCCAACGCAGCCTCCATCTGGGGCACGAATGCCGTCCTTCGAAGGTGGAGTATGTTGAACTAGTTTAGTTCCACCAAAAAGCACGAATAATTTTCCTTCTCCTTCTGGATCCAGTTCCTTGTCCAGGTTGTCTAGTGAATCTAATGACTCTTTCATTTGAGGAACGGATTCACCTGAAATTGAACAAAATCACATCTAAGTTTAAAATGTCAAAATGTGATTCAGATGTAAAAAGTTAAGTAACTAATTTTTTACAGGAAACACGCACGATAGGAATTTTCGAGGTATCCTTAAATGCCAAAACACAGGACGGGCGGAAAAAAATGCAGAGCGTGAGAAAAGGAGTTGTCGATTGGAATTGATTGCCTGGAGATTATAATTATATGGAATAGGTACAACTCCGTGGCTCAGCTAAAGAATAATTGTTTATGTTTATCTTTCGAACGTTAATTTTTAACATAAACCAATAGGCACTCTCCGCGAAAGTGAGACGCATACGGCGGTCTTAATTGGCCAATCTATAGCGTTTTTGCGAATCATTGAGTTTGTTATTCCAGCACAACCTATGAAAAAGTTAGGATCAGGGTGCCGAATGAATGAATGAATCAATAGGGGGCAGAACCCTCAGTTTATTTCGCTTGGTACAAGTCGTATAAACATATAAACTTATAAATAGACTTACGAACTAACTTAAAAACTATCGCATGCGGGTTGGTGGTGGGGGACTAACTTTAAAGTAGCTTAAAAACTGTAATGAGGAACTAAACAAAGATGGAAAGAATAATAGTCTGTGGTAGGACGGGGAAGGGCGAGGATAAGGCGGATGCTAGGGTGAGTATGAGTGCAGGAGAGCGTCGGCGGTGAGCGGGTTGGGTTCACGTTTGAGACATTTGAGAGCGGGAGAGGTGAGATTGAAGTCAAGAAGGTGGGATTAGTGTTTGCCAACTCCTGCATTCGCGAAATGGGTTCATTAGAGCCGTAAGACGTGTGATGGATGGGCAAATAGAAGAGGCGAGGGTTTCGCAGGCGATTAATGAAAAATGTAATGGAGGAAAGCAGGCTTGGGCAGTTGATTGAACCTGAGAGTAGACGGTGGATGAAGAGGATGTCGGCATGAATTCTACGCTCTTCAAGTGTGTTAAGGTTAATTAGGTGAAGACGGCTCGTGTATTGGGGGTAGAATCATTGGATTTTCCCAATTCAATCCACGGAGGGCAAAACGCAAAAAAAGACGTTGAACGATTTCGACCCTGTTCATTTGGGACGAGTAGTGAGGAGACCAAACCTGACTAGTATATTCGGGAAGGGGGCGCACAAAGGCGTGTTTTCGGTTCGGCGATCGAGTTGAATGAAAAAAGTTGCTTCTATGAGTCGCGAGTGGCTGAAGTGTTATAAAAAGACTATTTATAAACAAATTCCAGTATAAAGACACGGTCAAGGCAAAGTAAATATAAATAAATAGAATCAAATAAAAGAGAACGAAGCCACGTGTTGTGACAGTCAAAACGAAGAACACAGTTGAATACAAAAAGTGTGTGAGTAACACGTTAACGGTGTTTACGTGCGAGTGCGCGAACATTGTGAGTGTGTGTGCGAGGCCACAATATGTTTGTCCTTCACGCAAAAAAAAAAATGAATACTTTCCATAATACGGACGTAGATCCAAAAACAAAAAAAAAACAAAAAAAAAGTGAGAACACGCGGTCCATAATATGGACGGAAAACAAATGGATGCCAAAATGGCGCCTCGGAGAAGGCAAAATTCAGACGTAAATCTAAAAGCTAAACGCCTTGGAACAAATGAAAATAAGAATACAGACACGTCGATTGTAACCAGCGATGACGAAGACAACACCCATGGTGGCCAGTACTCAGGGGCTGGAAACCAATTCAAAGAACTAGCTGTCAGCGAAACAAATGTAGACCCTAGCAATCAGATCGAGGTCCTCGACAGACTCATCCATGAGATTAGTCGTAAAAAAGAAGAACTGGATAGACAAATGGAGGAAGTTGTTAAACTAAAAAACAGCCTGAGCCAGAACGAGCGAAAACCGAAAATAGTAGAACAACAACTGCAAGAACAAAGACAACAGCAAGCCACGATGGCAAAGAAAACACGACAAGATAAGGAAACTCAACAGCAGGAATCACACCAACAGCAGGAAACATCTCGACAGGAAACATCTCAGCAGGTGCCAGTCAAAAAAAGGGAGAAAGTACCTCCTATCTAGATCAGCTACGTGGAGACCAAGGATCTCATAAAATTGGGTGAGCTGACATGCAAAACTTTTAAAACAAAACGGATAAATAATTTTAAGATAAGTTTTACATGCGATGATTTAGAAGGGTATAACAAAATTAAATCGGCATTAGGGAAATCGAAAAGCGTGTACTACACGTACACCCCTAAATCGAAGAAAACCATCTCCATGCTCCTCAAAGGAGTTGACCCTTCCTTTACTCCCGAAGAGGTGCTCGAAGAATTAAAAAGCTTCGAAAATGATACCTTGAAATTTACAGGTGTGAAACCATTTTCTCCTGGCGCAAGACTAATGACCTTGCCCAGACAAAATAAATCATTATGGAAAATTTAACAAGCCTCAGGACTTGCTAAATAAGGCCAAGACCGGTTCCCGGTTGTAGTGCCGATGATGATGATGATGATGAAACCATTTTCTACAGCAAATTCTAGAAATCGCAAACATAAGTTGCCTTTCTTCATTGTGTCGCTAAGCCCCAATAGTAAAATTGATGGGCTTAGATATATTAAATACATTAATCACCAAACAATAAGTTGGGAGAGAATAAAGAAGTCCGACCACATATTGCAGTGTATACGCTGTCAACGATTCGGGCATGTGGCAGCGAATTGCAATATGCATTTCAGATGCGTCAAATGCCTAAACAAGCATATCATTGGAGAATGTCCATTGGGCAAAGAACAGCTTCCGGATAGAAGTAAACTATCCTGCGTCCTCTGTAACAAATCAGGTCATCCTGCGAACTTTAGAGGTTGACCTAAGTACCAACAACTAAAATCAAAGTTGGATACCAAAAAGAAGAAAGTTGAAGAAGAGAAACGGATGAAAACTCGCTCTTACAACAACTTCGTGGCACCAAGTGTGTCATACGCCCAAATGGCAGGTGGAGTAAAAAATGCACCAATCTTAGAACAATCACGTAATATCATTAAAACGCCTGCTCCAGAGGCACAAACTGATATAACAGCAATATTACTGTCCATACAAGGACAGTTTGCTGCGTTTGATAAAAAATTCAAAAAGATAAAAAAAACTGACGGAACAAGTGGCTCGAACGGCCATTATATACGACCCTGTTTCCAGACGAACCCACACTCTAATCATAACGTTCACGGCGACTAAATTAACCCTAAAAATTATTGCTGTGAATGTTAATTCACTAATCCGCATGGAAAGAAGGGATAACCTCAGCAATCTGCTGGAAGCTGAACGCCCAGATGTGCTTTTGGCTGGCGAAACTAAGCTAAATCAAAGGCACAAATTGGGCTACCCAAATTATAAAGTAATTAGACGAGATCGTCCAAATTCCACTCAGGGGGGCGGGGTCGCTGTCTTAGTTAAAAATGATCTACAACACAAAGTCGTCTACAGTAGAGATGTATACAACTTCCAGGTACTAGAAGCCTGCGTCATAGATATTCCTTTGAAAAGTCAAAGGCATCTATATCTGATCTCTGCGTATGCTCCCGAATCTCCACAGTGTCTACAGTTTATCAATGAACTTGATACCCTTTCTCGAAGTCTCAAGTTAGACTCGGAAAATAATTATTACTTTATGGCGGGAGATCTCAATTCCAAGCACAGTACTTGGGGTAACCTTATCACAAACACAAGAGGCAATGTGTTGTTCGACTGGTGGCAAACAAACGCTATCGAACATAAACTAGAATTGTACGCTACAAGTACGCCGTCATATCCAAGAGGAAATTCCTTCTTGGATTAACCGCTGCTCGACGAGGGAATACAATTATTAGATACGGATCTAACTACTAGAAATTGTCTTCGTACGATCGAGTACGATAGCGATCATTACGGACTTGGTGCTGTAATACATGTCCCAAACGAACATTCACTACTTGAGCAGTACAAACAGATACATTCTTTTAATTTCGGAAAAGCACACTGGTCGCGCTTTGATCGGATAATAAAAAAAGAATTACGCTCCAATGGCATAGATCCACCAACTGACAGAAATTTTCATAATGACGAATTTGATCATTATCTTTCGACGATAAACAACATTGTTACAAATACAATGAATCGTTCTATCCGAAAAGTGTCTCACTCCGACAGCCATACAAACCGGTACAGAAACGCAACGATCGACTAGCTGTATAGGCAAAAGAGTATTCTGCTCTCTAAGTTAAAACTGCTCTACAGACAATTCAGCGATCCAAATAGCCAAGAAATAAAAACAATTAAGTCATTAATTAAAAATCTTCAAAAACTGATCCGTGACAACTATAGATCAGTAATCAATGTAGACTGGAACACGAGAATTCAAGCCATTAAAGCTAGTGGACCGAATATGTTTCCACAAATAAATAAAGTCTTTCGAAGGAAATGACATCCCATGTCTGCGAGTTCCGCCGACTCCCGAGAATTATCAAACGCTGCTAAACGTAGGACTTACCCTGGAACACATCAACCCTAACGAAGAGTTCATAATAATCGAGGATCCGCAAAAAAAGGCGAACTCAATTGGCGCTTGTTTCGAAGCAGTGTATAGATTGAACGAATCGGCTCATTCTAACCTTGACCTGGAAAATAGGGCTCTCCAAAAACATATTTCGCTACGCAATGAACTTAACAATTGGCGTCTCTTAAGTCGAAGTTTCACTATCTTTAGTGAAAATAATAGAGAGGATTCCCCGCTTAGAGATCTAAACACTAGCATATTTGTACACAAGGATGAATTGACGGACATTCTTAGATCGATTAAGAACAAAAAATCTTCTGGAATAGATAGTATTCCAAACATTGTTTTAAAGCATTTACCACTTGAAGTAGTGAAGGTTTACACTATTTTGTTCAATAACGCTCTAAATAATACATATGATCCAACCCAATGGACACCTGCAGTAGTCCAGCCCATTCCCAAAAAGGGCAAGGACAGAAGCAATCCAGCCAATCTTCGCTCGATTAGTTTGCTTCCGAACATCAGCAAGATATTCGAGAAAATTATAAATAAAGCATTGACTAACTGGTGTGACGAAAATGGTATTATTCCAAACAATCAGTTTGGTTTCCGTTCGCAACATGACACAGTTCATGCTGCGACAAAACTTGTTTCCGACATACAATGGAACAAGGCGAAGCGACAATGCACAGGGGCCTGTTTGGTTGACTTTGAAAAGGCTTTCGACACCGTATGGCTAGAAGGGCTGGTATATAAGTTATCAAATTTAGGTATGCCCGAATATTTATTATACATTATCTACGATATGATAATGGGTAAACAATTTGTAGTGAAATGTGGAGATATAATCTCTAACAAGACTTTCCATATCAAAAACGGTCTACCACAGGGAGCAGTGAATTCTCCCATTTTATTTAACATTTACACTAGTGGTCTAGTGGGTTCTCTCAACCATGCAATTGCGTATGCCGACGACATTGTGGTGTATAGATCTGGAGAAAAGATTGATGTCATCAACAGACTTCTGCAAGATGATTTCAACAAAATCAAACGTTTTTGCGACGACTGGAAATTAAAAATAAATTTCCAGAAAACAGAGACTATCCTTTTCAGAACGCCACTGTCCAGTGCATCAAGGGATACAAAACGGAATTGGGAAACATTTTCCATTGCAGGAAGTAATAATCTTCCCCTACAAGTAAAAAACTGTAGTCAGATACCTTGGAATCTGGCTTGATCAGTATCTTTACTTTGATAAGCATACAGCAACTGCTCTTACAGCAGCTAAAAACGCTTATGCAATGACACGAAGACTCTTCCGTAGTAGTCTGCTGGACCCCAAGGTGAAAATAATTTCATACTCAGGATTCATCCGACCAATATTGGTGTATGGCTGCCCGGTATGGTACAACATATCCCCATTTTACATGGAGAAGTTTCGGGTGTTCGAGAGGCAGTGTTTGCGTTCCTGCCTCGGAATGTACAGAACCCCAGAGTCGCAGTATAAGAAATACTATCCCAATAAAGTCCTGTATGACAAATCAGGACTAAACAGAATAGATAACTTCATTATTAAAATTATTCGTGGTCACACAACAAGGGCAATGTGCAGTGAAAATGATCTCATTTCGGGAGCATTCTATCCCAATGATATGTATATGGAGAGTACTCTCCAGAATGGGTTCATTCCGCCAGAAGCGTTCCCTTTCTTGGATAGAAAAGGACTTATCCAAGACAAACCTGGAGTCCCTAATATTTACCACGCTTTCCCTGGTGCCAGGGATAAACGAATTCTCCACAATAACGATATCTCTAATTTTCCAGATCGCCTGCGTTTTAGTATGGTGATCGGTGAAAGAGATAAATCAATAAAAGGTCGATCCCATCCCAACTGGTGGTGGATCAGTGATGAAGAAAGGACTACACGTCCCCAAACATAGTATGCCTCTTAGGTGCACCGCTTTCCTTCCCCCTATCCGCAATTCCCATTTATTTTTATTTTCGTTTTTAATTTGATTTTAATTTTTCATTTTTTAATTTTTATTTGTATTCCTTGTTTATGTTTGTCCGTTTTGTTTCATTATTTTATTTTTTATTTTTTGCGTGTCAACCCTCTATGTATGTAATTTAAAAAAAAAAAAAAAAAAAAAAAATAGAATACATTTAAAAAAAGTAAACATCAATTATTGTGACATGTTATAAAAACAGTTATTGTACGCCGAAAGGCATAAGAAAAATAATAATGTATAATTTAGAGTGCTTGCGAAAGGCCAGTAAGTTAATGTAAGAGTGATATTTGTAAAATAGAAATTAACATTTAGTCTTAAGTAAAACATGTAATTAATTTGTTAAATAAATGTGGATATAAAACAAAAAACAAAAAAGCAGTTGTTTTGGCACCAAGTTGAAAAGTTGTCGAGATCCATTTGGAGAAGTGAGGAGTCGACAGAAGAGCGGATCGTCTTGAAGAGTTTAGTGTCATCCGCGTATAGAGAGATGGAAGTGTGCCGGGGTGGTACCTCACCTTCGGGCCCACTCCCACCTAAACCGACCTTTTCTCGAATCGGTCCATCAGTCTAGCTCTGAAAGATTACCAGGGATTTCTCCCGGCCATTTCACGGAGACTATAGCTTGATGGGATGGTATTTCACCAGGCGACAGGACATTGGGGCAAAAAAAAATAGGGTGGCGAGAGGCCGACTTTAGGGAGACAAGGATAAATGTGTCCTTCATCTTGTCTCTGGCTTCTGGTCATCTTGTGATACCCAGAATCGCCCACATCCGTGAAGATGTTGGGCTCGGTCTCAAGATATCTGAAAAGAAAGGGGAAGGAGGTATCTAAGGATAGTGTGGACAGGGTTAATTCAATTGTTTTCTAACTACTTGGATGGGGAGATGGTGGGAAATAAATCGTACAAGACCGGTAGGTCTTGAGTGCGGTAGTAAACGCAGATCACGTCTTTGGCGTCTGATAATCTGCGCTTTGGTCGGTGTGTGTGTGTGTGTGTTTGTGCTGTCTTGTACTGTGCGTGTGTGTTTGTAGTGTGTCAGCAGTAGACCCTATGGGGTGGGTCCAGGAATCCTCTATTATAGAGGAGAATGTTGTTGGGAAGGGTGCTTTCTTCAGTTTTGTACTGAAGAAGAAATTGTGGTGGTCTGATCCGAAGAGATCGAAAAAGGATCAAGAACGCAAGAGTCCCGTACAAGTGGGTTCTCGCTGTTCTGAATGCTTTCGAGGTACTTGTATGATAATTGTAGCAAGTACTCGTCGATAGGGATAATGGAGGCACCTTCGTATAGGTGAGAGTTCGGGTAATGCCGACCGTCAGGCCTTCTAAAGTGGTTGATGTATCTTCTGAGGAGTTTCCTTTCGAAAACACGAAGTCTTTCTATTTGGGGCGAAGATATGCAGGACTATAGCGTTTGGGATTGATAGTGAAGAACGTGTGATTCGAACTCACGCTATGACTGTTAGAATCACCAAAAATTGAACCAAAGCGCAGCCCATCAGGCTACTGGCCGTGTTTAGAATTCGATTTGTAAACTCAACTATATTCCACTGATGTGAATTGTTATGTTATCGCTATGGTATACGGCTCTGATGTATTTTCTTATTCGATGTTCGTTCGGTGTTCTTCGCTATTTGCTTGTGTATTGTGTGTGTATCTGTTAGAGACGCTACACTACTCCCCCCTCAGCAACTTCGTTACGATCAGCTTCGTGTGCGAACGACGGAGCGAACGAGAGAACGTCGGAGCAGGCGAGTGTGCCTGTTGCTCTATGCGGGAGTCATGATCGTGCGTGAAGTTCTGTTTACTACGGGAAAGTGTGTGTACAGATCACGTTGTAGTCACCAATTATAGCGTTTAGAATGATAGTGAAGAACGTGTGATTCGAACTGACGCTAGGACAGTTAGAATCACCAAAAATTGAACCATAGCGCAACCCATCGGGCTACTGGCCGTGTTTAAAATTCGATTTTTAAACTCAAGTATATTCCACTGATGTGAATTTTTATGTTATCGCTATTTTATGTTATACGGCTCTGATGTATTTTCTTATTCGATTTTCGTTCGGTGTTCTTCACTATTTGCTTGTGTATTGTGTGTGTATCTGTTAGAGACGCTACAGGACCATATGAGAAAGGCGTATGATATTCCAGGTCGGATTAGCTGCTTATAGCAGAGAAGCTTAACTTTGGTGTCAACTTTGTTGCTTCACTTCAAGATGTTGTGCAGTTGCTTAGACCGACCGAGGCCCCTTTGAAGAATGTGGGTCACATGTTCGATGAAATTCATATTTGGGGTATAGATGACCCCAAGATATTTCATCCTGTCCTGTGGTCTAATCGTAGTACCTCCTATTTGTACTCGGATATTCTGTGAATATCGAGAAATAGGTTGGGAGTGTTTACTACTCAGAATTATAGCTACTACTTTGGATGGGTTAAGTCGAATTTTCCATCGACTGTAATACTGATACAGTTCGTCTAGATGACGGTTGAGTCGGTTTGTTGCGAGTTTAGGGCTTTTCGATGACGTGTACACTAGGACGTCATCCGCATAGCATATCTGGTTTACTCTACCATCCACAGGGCGAGGAATATCTGAGGTGTAGATATTAAATAAGATGGGGTCTAGAATGAAGCCCCGTGGCACGCCTGCAGCGGCGTTGTAAGTTCGGGAAAGCTTTCCATTCACTCGAACGTGGAAGGTTCTATTTAAAACGAACTGGTAGATGATACTACACAGCGTTTTACTGAGGCCAGTACTCAGTAATTTAAAAACGAGACCTTCGATCCAGGGAACATTGGGACCCACCTACCACTCGGGCTTTAATCGCCTCTTATGACAAGCCGGCCTAGCTGAGTATATTCTAACGCCCTATTCACAAGGCTGAATTGGTCGACTTTATACAAACAGCTTTAAAATTAGGGTAAGGGAGACATCTACCAGTCAAAATTAAAATCTTAAAACTGATGTATCGGAATAATTCATATAAAGAATAATAAAAAACGCAGGCTTCTCCGCGCACTCGAAAACCCCCTAATTTTGCTACAGGACTACACTCGGAAAAATGACTTTTTGATCCACTGACAAGTTTCTCCTCCTCATAATCGACCTTTTTTTATCATTCTTGGATACTCTAAGGAGTGTTTAAGCCGATAAAAAAAGAACAAAATGGTGAAAAAAGGTCAGAAGGTGAGATTACCCTTTAAACAGAATTAAATTATAAAAACGTAAAAAAGATCACAATGTGATATTACCCCTTAACTTAAAGTTAACTTAGGTTAATTCTAGTTAAGTGAGTTCCTAAGTTTGAATAAGACTCATTTTGTAAGCTTGTAAGAATCATTAAATATCCTTCTTTTGCCCTTAATTTATAATACCTCGTCTTATCCTTCTCTCACACCATTTTACGTCGGCGTATTTTGTTATAGAAAAGTTAGGTTAAGTCTGTTAATTTCTAAGGTTTATTCACAACCATTTGGTGAGCTTGTACTAAGCTAATAAATGAGACATTAGCCCCACCAAAGTCCAATTTGGGTACTCTTCTAAGTATTATGTAAAAAGGATTAGTTAAAACAGGAATTAGCATTATCTTATATAAAATTAAATTGTACATTTATATTTGTCCCACAAAAAGCAAAAACAGGCAACAAAAAAAAAAAAACATTTTAGGCATCATCACTTTAGAAAGAAAATCCCATTAACGATAGCAGAAAATAAATTCACATCCAACTACTCACCAGTCAGCATACTTTCATCAACGATGCATGATCCTCGAAGTATCACCAAGTCACACGGCACAAGGTTATCGTTTTGAGATCTTGTTATCGACACCAAATCACCTGGCAAGAGTTGATCAGACACCAATTGGCGCCACTTATTATTACGAAAAACATTTACTGGATATGGTTTGTTGCCCATCTTTCGAATCTGCGACATATTTCGTAACTGCTGCTGTACTAGCATACACTCAAATGCCACCAACATACAAAGTGTGAAAAGTGAATAATACCAATAGTCGTCCAAGCACCATAACCCAACGGAGAATAGTTGGAACACAAAGAATGGTGCTGTTGCCCGTTCGACGAACAATTGTAAAAACTCAGGAACAACCATTTCCATTTGATTTGCACCAAAGATTTTTTCTGCCGCTCTTATGGCTACGTCAGTTTCATGCCCGCGTGACGCCGCATATTCGTTCAGAAGTTTATTAATTGGGAACTCAATTCCCCGGAATGTTGCCTTTTCTGGATCCCAAATATATTTTGTTTTTTGAAATGAAAACCAATAGACAGTTTCATTGGTCGTTTCCGACATAACAGTTCGTTGAATCTTGACCATTTCTGGTGACCCATTATTTGGAGTGGGTACAACTTTGGCCACAACCCCAACATCAGGCCTTTTCACCTGAAATAGTATGATTTGAAACGATAATCACAAATCTCATAGCATACTCACTCACCTTTCGGCAATTAAGCAATGCAAATGCATGGACACTCCAAAAGCAGCAAAGACACGTCAGTATATTAAAGAATATGATTGCTGAAAGGATGATGAAGCCGGACTCGTAGTGGTCCGTAACTCCGTATATGTACACGAAGGCATAAAAGTATGTTCCGTATATCATCAGGAAGGAGATCACAACATAATTGAGATAAACTGGATTAATTATGTGAAGGGTCACGTAGTGGACCAAGTCGTCAAGACTTGCCGGCCGGCCACCACTACTTTTAGCCATTTTATTATATTAAATTTTACCAAACTAACTTGTTGGCTGCTTCGTGTTGATGAAGATTTTGTGGAGGAATTTGGAAACGTCAAAAAATCAATTTAATATCACATGTGACGTGCTTGACGATTTGTACAGTTGTGTTATATCGCTAATATAAAACGAATTGGAATTGAAATTTTCTCGTTTAATATTCAGCCGGGAAAATATTTAATTGATTTACACGAGTGTCGGAGTAGCTACGATAATTTATATTTTTTCTAGTACAAGTTAATAAATTATAATAGTTATAACACTTGTTTGATGGTCTCCAAGTAGGCACAGTGATGGAAAGTGTTTTAGAGAATCTGTGTGTGACCCGCTTTTTATTTTATTAGACTTCTCTCGGGAGAGGCGAACCTATAGCGCCGAGTGGGCGCCCCGAGATGCCATCAAATAACCGTTGCAGTTCTTTTTGAACAGTTGCAGGTTGTAATGCTCCGGGAACACTCGCGCGGGAAGGGAGTTCCACAGCTTCCGCGGTCTGTAACGGAACCAGTTCTGATGCAGGGATGATCGCGTCGTCGGGAGATGAACCACAAACGGGTGCGATCCGTCGGATTGTCTTGTCGAGCGCATATAACCCGTATTGCGTGGAACAATACCACGAATCTCCGAAGAACAGTACCCGTGATAATAACTGTAAAACAGACAGAGGTCGCGCTACGCGCCTTCGATGTGATAGCGAATGTAGTCCCGACGTCAGCGCCGAGTCCCCAATCAGGCGGATCGCTCGTCTCTGTATGCTCTCAAGTAGGTCGAGGGTATGTTTAGGAGCCGAGCTCCAAACATGAGAGCAATATTCGAGCGCGGGTCTAATTTGTGATTTATATAGGAGAAGACGTTGGGCCGGAGTAAAATATTTCTTGGCTCTAAAAAGATAGCTCAGTTTTCCTGAGGCTGACCTGGCGATACTCGACACGTGTTTATGCCATGATACATTTCCACAGACCGTGACGCCGAGCAATTTCAAACTTTCCCCAGCCTCAACGGTCCGGCCATTCATCATCAGCTGTGGAACCGATGATCCACTTTTCTTTATGAATGTTGCATATTGTGTCTTCGCTGCATTGAAGTCGACGAGATTGGCCCTTCCCCACTGCAGGACCCTATCTAGATCCTAATTCAGAGATTCAATCTGTCTACATTTCAGCTGATGCGACGCAGCGTACTATCATCCGCAAAACTTACACCCTGTTATCCGTTGTCTCCAACAAATCATTTATGTGAAGCACGAACAAGGTTGGAGCCAAAATAGAACCTTGGGGCACCCCCGTATTAACAGGATACCGATCCGAACACTCGCCGTCCACAACAACACTTTTTTCCCGTCTTTGGGATTGGCTGAACTCGAGCGATTTTCCAGCAGACAGGAAAGGTCCTCCGTGCATGAGATACGCGGAAGAGTCTGCCAAGAACCGGCGATAGTTCTGGAGCACAGTTCTTAAGGACTATTGCTGGTATTCCGTCCGGGCCGGTTGCCTTCCTGCAATCCAGTTCACGTAGAATGCTTCGAATAGGGCGCGGACAAAATCCCACATCCCGCATCGAAGACTATACCGGCGAGATCACAGGTGGCTCCAAAAGGCCAGGATCGAGGTTTGAATTCGCGGAAAATAAATTCGCGAACACATTAGCTTTGTCCTTTGAGTGCGTGACTAATGTCCCACTTTCTGTCATCAACGGAGAGAAAGAGGAGGATGCGAAGTTAGCACTGACAGCTTTTGCCATTGACCAGAAGTAGCACGAACCAGGTTTTTTTTTTTTTTTTTTTTTATTAGACTTCGCTCGGGAGAGGCGAACCTATAGCGTCGAGTGGGCGCCCCGAGATGCCATCAAATAACTGTTGCTGTTCTTTTTGAACAGTTGCAGGTTGTAATGCTCCGGGAACACTCGCGCGGGAAGGCAGTTCCACAGTTTCCCCGCTCTGTAACGGAACGAGTTCTGATACAGGGATGTTCGCGCTGTCGGGAGATGAACCACAAACGGGTGCGATCCGTCGGATTGTCTTGTGGAGCGCATATAGACCGAATTGCGTGGAACAATGCCAAGAATCTCCGAAGAACAGCACCCGTGATAATATCTGTAAAACAGACAGAGGTCGGACACGCGTCTTCGATGTGATAGCGACTGTAGTCCCGACGTCAGCGCCGAGTCCCCGATAGTTCTGGCGGATCGCTCGTCTTTGTACGCTCTCAAGTAGGTGTCAAACATGAGAGCAATATTCGAGCGCGGGTCTAATTTGAGATTTATATAGGAGAAGAAGTTGGGCAGGAGTAAAGTATTTCTTGGCTCTAAAAAGATAACTCAGTTTTCCTGAGGCTGATCTGGCGATACCCGATACGTGTTTATGCCATGATACACTCCCACATACCGTGACGCCGAGCAATTTCAAACTTTCCCCAGCCTCGAGGGCCCGGCCACTCATCATTCACTGGAACCGATGATCCAGTTTTCTTTGTGAATATTGTATACTGGGTCTTCGTTGCGTTGAAGTCGACAAGATTGGCATTTCCCCACTGCAGGACCCCACTGTCGTTGTGAGCTTTCTTCGCGGTATCAATCGCCTGGTTACACGCGTTTCTGATTCTAACAAAATTCGTTCCGTTAGCATTGGCGGGTTTGGAGCGCCATTGCTTAAAAGCTCTATTTTTGCCGCTGTAATCAGTTCGCATTTTTTATCAAACCAAGGTTTATCAGACGAACTTCGTTTGATGGAATGTGGAATATACATTTCCATCCACAGAAGAATAATCTCTGATACCAACTCCGCGCAAGCGTTAATATTGGAGTTTCCGAAGCACACCTCGAACCATGAAACGGATGCGAAGTAATCCCACAAATCGTCCCGCTTAGCAGCCCCATACTTCAATACATGGCGAAGCTGCCTAGGCCGGTTATTCGCTTGATATGCAAGCACTGCTACTAAGCAGTGATCTGAGTTTCCCAGTGGCGCAGAAACATCTACGGTATAAATACTCGGTTCGGATATCAAAAACAGATCCAGGGTGTTCGCATAATCGCCTCGGGCATCCGGCACTCGCGTTGGCTTCCCCACGAGTTGAGTCAAGTTGTGGTTTACAGTACACATCTCGCCAGCCTCCCAGCCTCGTCGGTTCTGTTAGAATGTAACAACCAGCTGGAATTGTGCACATTAAAATCGCCAAAGACAACAATTTCAGAAGCTGGGTGGTTGATTTGTATCCAGTCGACGGTATGTGAAAGATGTTCTAAAAATGTCGCCGGTCGATCGTCATTCGGGGAGCGGTAAAGACAACAAAGAAATTTAACGGAATTCCTCAGCACGACCCTCAACCATATGATGTCCATATTATTAGGTTCCAACGCCTCCATCCTCTGGCAAGCCAGATTGGACTGCGCGAATACGCAGACTCCTCCCTTAAAACGAAATCTCGAATGTAAATCCTTCCTAAGCAACGAAGATATGTCGAATCAGTTGATGAATCGACCTGGGTCTCAGTTAGGGCAAGGATATCAACTTTCATTGTTTTGCAAATATTGGTGGACGGCGTTTACATTCGTATTGGTGAAACCGATGCCCCTGATGTTACAAAATCCCGTCCCCAGTCGAGCGTGGGCAGAACCTCGAGAGCGAGCCCGATTATGCGATGACGAACCTCTCAAAGTTCCATTATTTATCATGATATCTGCATGATGTTCCTGGCCAAGATACGATGTGAAAATCGTCTTTGCTGATTTGAATGCCAAAATAGATCGGGAGCTGGTTTTCAGGCACTACGCAGGTTCCCATAGTTTGCATGAAAATACTAATGACAATGGACAACGGGTCATCGAATTGACAGCATCAAAGAACTTGGTCGTTGTGAGTACCAGATATCCACAAAGCCACTTAGGTATCACCTGATGAAGCCACTCGCAACCAAATTGACCACGTGTTGATAGATCGCCGCCTCCCCTCGATCATGCTGACGGTACGAACGTACCGAGGTGCCAACGTCGACACGGATCACTATTTTGTTGGCATAGTTTTCCCAGCGCGGATTGCCTTACGGCACTTCACTGAATTGCTAAATGGTCAGCTCACAGAAGAATTGGAGGCTCCACCAATACAAGATCAAGACCAAAAGCTGCCGCCACCAAGCATTGATGAAACATTAAATGCCATAAGACAGTTCAAATCAAATAAAGCCCCCGGAGCTGATGGTATACCAGTTAAGATGATCAAATAAGGAGAGACAGCGTTACATCACGCAATTCATGAGATCGTGGTGCACGTATTGGAGCAAGAGGAGATGCCGGAAGATTGGCGTCGTGGAATAATTTGCCCCATACATATCAAGGGAGACATCACACTGTGCAGCAACTATAGGGGTATAACATTGCTGAGTACCGCCTATAAGATACTCTCCTCTATCCTACAATGCCGGATAGCCCCATACGCTAAAGCCATCATTGATCAATATCAGTGTGGCTTCAGCCCAGGCAAATCAGCGATTGATCAGATATTCACCCTTAGGCAGGCGATGGAAAAATGTGAGGAATTTAAGATTCCATTATTTCATCTATTTGTAGACTTTAAGGCTGCTCACAACAACATAGCCAGGGTAGAACTATATAATGCCATGAGAGAGTTCGGCATTCCAAACAAATTGATACGACTTTGTAGATTGACCATGGCCAACGTAATCACTACTCTCTCCCAATTCCCATTACGCCTCAATTAAAGTAGTTTTTACCAAAAGACGCGCCTCGGTACGAAACTTATGTTCACACTGTACGTTAATCAATCCCCTGGAACGATAATATGAAATGCGTATCTTCAAATGCATTTCATGGTTGTGCCTTCCGGCAAACCCAAACGCCAATCATGTTCCCTAAGAGAATCATATGCGCCACAAACTAAACCAGAAATCTAGTTGCCGCATTGATTCAATTCTCATTAATCCTAACAAATGCATTTCATGATCTTGCCTTCTGGGAGTTTCTTTGAACAGATTTATAGCGTATTGCGACGATAGTGAAGAACGTGTGATTCGAACTGACGCTATGACGGTTAGAATCACCAAAAATGTAACCAATGCTCAACACATCAGGCCACTGCCGCGTGTACGAATTCGATTTCTAAACTCAAGTTCACTCAACTGATGTGGAATTGTAGCGTTTCCGCCAAACCCTACGGTCTACTTACCTGAAAAACCCCCATAACTACTACCCAACTCCCTTAAGTTTGCTAATGAAACGGTATTAGTACCTGTAAATGCTTCACGCATTATATAGATCACCATCTGTAATCATAAAATCCCTTCATGCATCCCTTCGCATACAATTTTCCGTAAGATTTCTTTGTTTGCTTATTTGGTATTCTGAACCAATTCGGTACCAGACAAATTCCAGTAAACAAAATAATTCGGATTGCATTCAATGTAACCGTCATGACAGGGACCATAAATATCGCGCCGTCTATTTTCCCAGCCGCGTCATATACCTTTTCATACCAATGCCTGGCAACCTTTTTTTTGTTTGTCTTACCAACAAACAACCCAAGCAGCTGCATATAATTAGCGCAATAGACGCTGAAACCAAATTCTCCAGCATTTCCTAATGCAAATATGAACCCGGTTTCTATTGCAGCCAGAGATGCCATAAACATCCAATTTGCTTTTAGCACCTTTTTCTCCTAACGTCGAAAATAGCGACGTGGCATCGTGTAAACAATGACCCACATTACCAGCGGCGCATGTGGTCATTTTTCCCTATTGTCCTTGCCGCCTGCCTGGTTTCGAACACATGCAACAACATTGAATCTGTTCGACCGCGCACATATACCACCGCGCCACTAGTTGCACCCTTAAGAGAAAAGTTTTTCTCTCTCTTCCTTTTCTTTTCCTTAGCGAAATCATCTCTGCATGAGATGACGATCAACGAGTCTCATTCCATCACCAGACCAAGTCGGCCGGGTCTCCACTACGCTACCTTTGCGCTCGGTACGCGTAAATACGATGGGCCACCCTTTTACCATCGAGGGGTGCGTCGGAGTTCGCACCCCCGTGAGTCGTGTGCGTGCAAAATGGTAAAACTCCAATATCCTCCGTCCTGTCTGTTGGAGGTGATATGTAAAATCGCGTAGAGTTAAATAGCTCCCAATTATGAGCAAATGTTGTTTCGGTAATAAGTTTGATGTGTAGCCTGATAAAGTGTGATGTCTTCATCAGCGCAGTCACTAATTGTGCTTATTTTGAAAGTAGTTTGTTCTACGCCAAACCATTAAAGGAAATAAAGTGACGATCTAATCAATAGCTTAAATCAGTGCGTTTGAATTTCTTTGCCGCGGAACCTTAGTGACAATACACAGTGAATGAAGGACGGAGGAGGAAGTGAACGCAGTGCCCGTGTATTGGCACAATACTTCCTCCCCACAGAATTGTTATGTTATCGGTGTTCTTCACTATTTGCTTGTGTATTGTGTGTGTATCTGTTAGAAACTCGCAGATTTGAGTGACTTTTCCGGAATTTTTATACACATTTTTAAGCCAAAACTCTGTAGATGCAGAGTATAAAAGGGCGGCGCATTTTGGATTCGAGATCAGCACTTCACATTATTATTATCCATTCATACGATCAGTCGAGTTCTAACCACCGACGACATCAGTCACGACAAAACAATATAAATAAACAAAATAAATAATTAAAAAAAAAAAATTTATAATTTAAATTTAAAAAAAAAAAAGTTTGAAAAAAAAAAAAAGTTTGAAAAAAAAAAAAAAAAAAAAAAAAAAGTTTGGAAAAAAAAAAAAAAAAAAACAAAGTTTTTCTTTAGTGAACAGGAAGCATCTTTAGGTTCGATTATTTTTAATTTATTTTATTATTTGTTTTAATTTAGAAGGATTTGTTTTTAGGTCTACTTGTTTCCCTTCTTAGTTTTTTGTTTGTTCCTCTTCTCTTTTCCTTGCGGCCCACGCGTTTTTTGTTTCTTTTTTTTTTCTGAGCTCGATGTTAGCAACATCGAAATAGATGGACACGTACTCTTCTCGTGGTGTGGGCCATCAGCCCGATCAGAGCATGATGGCTCTCATAAAAAGATTAAGGGAGGACCTCGAGGCTCTCAAGGCAGAGAACGCTGTCTTGAGAGATAAATTGTCGCGAGTGGAAGCTGCACCACCCGCATCCCCGTCCAGTGCCAGTTCGGAGGCTACTGACTCGGAATCGGAGCTCGAGCCCGAGTTGGAGGGTCTCGCTGAGAGTTCCGACGAAACAATGGATGACGGTGACTCGCGCACCCCCACCCCAAACTCGTCTAGAGCCCCTAAGCGGAAAACCCCGCTTCCCATAATAAACTGCGAAGGAGGACCTTCCAATAAGCGTGCGGCCACCGGCTCCCCGCCAACGCCGCACCCCAAACTGTTGTCGAACCCCGCGATAACACCAACTCATGTGAGGGTCGTACCTCCGCAGCAGCCTTGCCCACCACGACCAACTCCATTAGTTAACCCAAAACCAAAGGCTGCTGGTGTTCCCAACACTGTTCAGCCAGAGGTCGGGGAACGCCCACTTGTTTCTAAGAAGAAACAGCAACCCGGGGTCTTTGCACGAGACCTCAATTTAAAAAATTTCGTCGGTGATATGAACCGGCTAGGGATTTCTAACTTCAAGGCAAAGACCTTAAGTCCATCCCTAAATAAAATCATAGCCTACGATAGGGAAACCTATCGCACGGTTAACGACAACCTCAAGGCCAAGGAGGTGAATTATTACACCTTCACTCCGGCCGACGAAAAGTCGAGGACAATCCTCTTAAAACGAGTCGCTGCCTCTTGGGAAAAGGACGACATCGTAACTGCTCTTGAGGCAACATTTCCTAACGTCAAATTCATTGACGTCAAAAAATTCTCTCCCCCACAGCGGTTTGTGAACATCAGACCGCAAAGATACACCAAGCTGAACATATGGCAGCTTCTCCTTGCCCCAGGAACCGACATAGATTCCATAATACGGACAAAGTCGCTTCCAACTTTGCATCAGCAAGTTGTCTTCGAGGTATTTCATAACAGAGAAATACCTCAATGCAGACGTTGCCAACGTTTCGGGCATGTCTCCCGAAACTGCAACATGGGTCGCCGTTGCGTTCGTTGCGGAAAATCCCACGATATTGGCAAGTGCGAACTTCCGCTAGCGAAATACGATCCCGCAACAAATGTGCAGGATGAAATAACACTGCCAACTTGCTGCAACTGCGGCAACAAAGGGCATCCGGCCAGTTATAGAAATTGTCCTAAATATAAGGAAATTAAACTAAGATCCAAGGAGACTCGAGCTTAGCAAACAGCCAAGTCAGACTTCGGAAAACAGGCCACACAAAACCTCATCCAAAATGGATTCACATTTGCCGACATGCTTAGGGGTCAGCAGGCAAGGAATACAAAAACCCTTTCAACTCCTCCCCCTCAAAAACATATTCAAGTCCCTAAGCGAGCCCCGGTAAAGGCCAACACGACGCCTCAAATTCAAGCGGTGGTGCAAAAGCCTCCGAGGGGGCAATCTTCAATGCTCGAGAAACTACTTAGTTTCTCCCGCTTAATTGAGGATATCCGACCCCGATATGAGAAACTATCAACCGAGGCAGAGAGGGAGGCCCCCCTTTTCACTGCATATGCAAGACATACCCTCCACAATGGATTCCAAAATTAAAGTTATCCTCTTAAATGTCAACTCCCTTGTTTCGCATTCCAAGCGTATGATAGTTTCTGACTTCATAAAGGAAAGCCGGGCGGACGTGGTACTTGTAACCGAAACTAGGTTGCATCCATGTCACCGTCCCGTATTCCCAAACTTCTCCATGATTCGAAGAGATCGAACCCTCACTGGCGGTCCCACCATCAACGGAGGTGGAACTTGTATACTGGTTAATAGCGGACTTCGCCATGGACCTATTGACCTCCCACACCTAGAGTCCATAGAGGTATCTGGAGTTGAACTGCATCTGGCTAGTAATGGTAGAGTGAATATATACTCCGTATACCACTCGCATAAAACCAATAATGGCCCCATTAACCCCGAAGATATCGGCAAACTAATAAGGACCTCGGGGCATACACCCTTCATCATAGGCGGCGATTTTAACTCCAGACATCCCCACTGGAACAACTCTGTCTCTTGCCCAAATGGCACAAAACTGTACCAATGGTACACCGCAAATATGTATGCCCTCAACTGCGAAATAGTCGCACCTACTGTTGGTACTCGAGGTAACTCAATTCTGGACATATTTATTGTGTCCAAAGACTTACTTCCACAAATCACTCCTCCTCAAGTTTCAGCGGGTGTATCTGACCACAATGCTGTGACCACATTCATTCGCGGCTATCGAGCATCCCGGGCTCACATCAGATACATACCCGATTATGGGCGGACAAATTGGGACAACTTCAATATTACATTGAACGAAAAACTCCACCACTTCTCTCTTCCCACTGACAGGAACCTAACGACGGTTGAGATAAACAACGCTGCAAAACGACTTCACGAGATTCTAGTTGAAACTTCGGAGACTCATGTCCCGAAGTATAAACTTGAAAAGACCTATCAGATTCCCCATGACGACATCACTCTTCATCTCATCCGGGAGCGTAAAAAGCTCTGCAGAATGAGATATCGTCACCGCTTTACGCAAAGCCATTATTGCGATCCATTATTCACAATATTGGTACACTGATAAAACAGAGAATCCAAAACAATCGTACCCGACAATTGGAAGACAAGCTGAAGGGTATTCAGATGGACCAGAACGTTTATAAAAATGTTAAAAAGATATGTGGCTCTTCCCGCATCACTGGGCCAATTATGCACAATGGTGTTGTTGTCAATAACGACACCAATAAAGCAAATATCATCGGAGAGACCTTCGAAAACAATCACAAACTCACTCTCCAAGATGGCGACCCGGAAACTAATGCAATCGTTAGTTCAGAGGTCCACAGTAAGTTGGACGACTTCAACGAGCCAATTGTTGTCTTTAACCCAACTAACAGTGCATACTTCGATGACACACGTGATAATGGTCACGGTTTCATCACACCAAATACCCTACAGAGTCTGGTCAAATCTCGACACCCTAAGAAGTCACCTGGTATCGACAACATGTCATACCACTCGTTGCGAAGGCTTTCTGCCTTATTCTTCATAAAGCTCTCCATTCTGTTCAACCATGCTTACAACATGGGGTACTTTCCCCAAGCTTGGAGGCACGCTATTATTTGCCCAATAGCAAAAGTTGGGAAACCAACGTATCACCCCTCAAGCTTTCGCCCTATCTCGCTTCTCACTTGCATCAGCAAAATATATGAAAAATTCATATACGAAAAGCTAAATAACTTTGTCAGTGCCAGGCACCTAATACCTGATTTCCAATTCGGATTTCGAAGAGCGCACAGCACCACTATGGCTCTTAACTTATTTCAAAACCACGTCTGCGTGCGGCTCTTTAATAAGGAACCCACCGTTGCGGTAAGCCTAGACATTGAAAAAGCTTTTGATACGACTTGGATCGAAGGTCTCGCTTTTAAACTTCTGAATACTGGCCTCAGTAGAACGCTGTGTAGCATCATCTACCAGTTTGTTCTAAACAGAACCTTCCAAGTTAGAATGAATGGAAAGCTTTCCCGAACTTTCCACGCCGCTGCAGGCGTACCACAGGGCTCCATTCTAGGCCCCATCTTATTCAATATTTACACCTCCGATATTCCCCGCCCCGCGGACGGGAGAGTAAACCAAATATGCTATGCGGATGACGTCCTGGTGTACACGTCAACCAAAGGCCCTAACCTCGCAACAAATCGACTCAACCGTCACTTGGACGAACTGTATCAGTATTACAGTCGATGGAAAATCCGACTTAATCCATCCAAAGCAGTAGCCATAATTCTGAGTAGTAAACACTCCCAACCTACTTCTCGATATTCACAGAATATTCGAATAAAAATGGGAGATACTACGATTAGACCACAGGACAAGATGAAATATCTTGGGGTCAATTATACCCCAAAAATGAATTTCATCAAACATGTGACCCACATTCTCCAAAGGGGCCTTGGTCGGTCTAAGCAACTGCACAACATCCTGAAGTGGAGGAACAAAGTTGACACCAAAGTTAAGCTTCTCTACTATAAGCAGCTAATCCGATCTGGAATATCGTACGCCTTTCCCATATGGTCCTGCATATCTTCGGCTCAAATGGAAAGACTTCGGGTTTTCGAAAGGAAACTCCTCAGAAGATGCACCAATCATTCTAGAAGGCCTGACGGTCGTCATTACCCCAACTCTCACCTATACGAAGGCGCCTCCATTACCCCTATCGACGAGTACTTGCTTCAATTAGCATATAAGTACCTCGAAAACATTCAGAACAGCGAGAACTTACTTGTACGGGACTCTTGCGTTCTTGACCCCTCTCTCTCTCGATCTCTTCGGATCAAACCCCCACAATTTCTTCTTCAGTATAAAACTGAAGAAAGCACCCTTCCCAACAACATTCCCCTCTATAATAGAGGATTTCTGGACCCATCCCATAGGGTCTACAATTAACAAACCAACACACGAACGCACAGTACAAGACGGCACAAATACAAACATACACACCGACCAAAGCGCAGATTATCAGACGCCAAAGACGTGATCTGCGTTTACTACCGCACCCAAGACCCACCGGTCTTGTAAGATTTCTTTCCCACCATCCCGCTATAAAAGTAGTTAGAGAACACTTGGACTAACACTGTCCACACTATCCTTGGATACCCCCCCTTTTTTCTTCTCTTTTCAGATGCCGCGAGACCGAGCCCAATATCCTCACGGATGTGGGTGATTCTGGTTATCGCAAGATGACCAGAAGTCAGAGACAAGATGAAAGACACATATGTCCTGTCTCGCCAAATTCGGCCTTCTCGCCACATTTTTTTTTTTTTTTTTTTGATTCGAGATCAGTCGCAATCCGGTGGCCGAGACTAACGGCCACAAAGCATATCAAATGAAATAAAGTAAATCAGAAGACCAAACCAAAAACCAGCATTTCATTATTGGACCCAGAATACGACCAGACCACGCCAAAGAAAAGGAAACAAAGAATATAGCCGTACAAAATAGAGGGACTGTTGTCACTAAGACCTACCAGACACTTATCTAGGCAGATGACATCGACATCATCGGTAGATCCGAATCGGCTGTACAGGACTAGTTCACCCAGGTCGAGCAGGCGGCACAAAACTGGGACTGCACAATAATGAGGGACAAACAAAGTACAACAAGGCAACTTCTGCGAAAAGAAGATCTAACGTTGGTCAAACTATCAGGGTAGCGGAGCACGAATTTGAAATAGTACAACCCTTTAATTACCTTGAGTCAGTAGTAGCAGCCGATAACAATATGAAAAAAGAAATACGCGAACGGCTGATCAAATCCAACTAAGCCTACTAGGACTATCACGGCTCTTTAAATCCCGAAATTTATCGAGAACATCCACGCTACTACTGTACAAGACCATGGTCTTTCCAGTACTCATGTATGGATCCGAGACCTGGGTGCTCAATAAAAGACACTCTGAACTCTTAGCCGCATTGGAGAGAAAAGTCTTAAGGAGAATTGTTGACCCCGTGGACGATTCCGGAGACGCTATAACCATGAGTTGTACGTGATCTACCCTGAAGCTAATATTGTAAGAAAAATCAAGCCTGGTAAACTCCGGTAGGTGGGAAACCTACCTCGAATGAGCGAAGAGGAGCCAGCCCGGAAAGACCTCTGTGGTGGGATGTATGGAAAGCGACAGCGTGGCAGACCTTGTCTGCGATCTGGGACTCGAAATCGGAACCGGTCGAGAGACTTTCTAAATAAAGCCAAGACAATGTGCCGATTATGATGATGATGACTAAAAAGATTCTTTTCCAGATAGAACTTGTTGCTAAATGTTGATCCTTCGCGTTTTTTCGGAGAGCGTTCCATACTTTCTTTGCGTTGTCTGTGTGTTGGATATAAATGGATTGATTGTCCTCCACAGATAAATTTATGATCGCCGTTGACTTACACTTTCTTTTGGCGCATCTGGTGTCGTAATTTTTCCTTTCTTTGGTCCTGACTACTCCAACATTTGTGAGAATATAATGTCCCAAGGCTCGTCACACATCAAAAGTGCATTTATATTTAAAAAAAAATATATTTTTTTTCCCCTTTAGCAGTAGAAGATTTGATGCTGATTGATTGATTGATTGATTGAAGGCGGAACTCCCATTTTTATTTAGCTTAATGCAAGCTTGAATTTACTTAACATAAGACCTTACAGACTATATTAAAATCTAGAGTAGTGGTTACGACATTATTCAATTATTCAATCGAAAAAAAGGAGAACAAAACCAGGAAGTTGAAGATTACTGGGTGATGGGTGAGGTAGGAGGCCAGGAACAGCAAGTGTATGTAAGGGGTGGGGGGGGGGGGGGGGGGGGGGGGGTAAACGCGGCCTTTTTGCGACAGTGGAGGGCATGTGTACGGGCTGATACAGGGGCGGGGGTTAGTGAGCCGGGTGGGTGTAGGGGAGAACTAGTTTCGAGGATGGAGAGGGGAGGATTGCTGGGTAGAGGGGTTATTCAGGGAAGGGGGTGGATTTAGGACGGGTTTCTTCTGAGACGTGGTTTAAGAACGGGAACCGGCTTGTGTATTGTTGTTAAAGTCGTCGGATTTTCCCAGTTTAGTCCGCGAATGGCAAAGCGCAAGAAACGACGTTGAACACAATTGATACGGGGACCGGACCTGACTAGGGTATTCGAGTAGTGGCCGGACAAAGGTTGTGTAGAGTGATCGGGTGACATAGGGGTTAAGAAATTCCTTCGACCAGCGTTTGAAAAACCCAAGGGCGGCGTTGGCCTTGAGGATTATGTAATCAATATGTGCGGTAAATTTGAGCTCCTTGAGTGGGGGGCCGTCTCCGATTGGAGAAGTGAGGAGTCCAGGGGAGAGCGGATTGTCTTGACAATTTTGGAATCATCCGCGTAAAGCGAGATGAAGGAGTGATTAATGCAAGAGCCCATGTCGTTTATGGTTAGGATAAATAGGAGAGGGCCGAGATGACTGCCCTGGGGGACACCAGAGGTTGGGGAAAAAGGATCGGAGAGGGTGGATCTAAATCGCTCACGGCAGGTTCGATAACTGAGATAGGATGAGACCCACTTAATCAGCAGGGGTTCGAAACCGAGGGAAGATAGTTTGAAGAGAATGAGGTTATGGGAGATTTTGTCGAAGGACTTGGTAAAGTCGGTAGTGACTACATCGACCTCATCGCCGTTTTCTAGGGCAAGGAGTGTGTGGGATATGAATTCGACAAGGTTAGTAGTAATGGACCTGCCTGAGAGGAAGCCGTGTTGGTTCGGAGAGATGATGGGTGCGCAGCGAAAACATAACGCCTCATGTATAAGGCCTTCGAACAGTTTGGGAATGTGCGAAAGCTGGGCAATGGGACGATAATTGGATATATCGTTTTTTTTTCCTTTTTAAAACTTGTCATCCATTTTATCGCTTACGTGGTGCCGTTCTTTTTCCTTTTTTTTCGGTCACAATGCTGATGGACCAAAGCCTGTTAGATAAAGGTTGGTAAATGAACCAATCTTTATTAGACTGTTGTAGACGAAAGCGGTTTGGTAGTTTACAAATGTGTACTACCAACTCATACATCAACTTTTACTGCTGAAGCATTTGCTATATACAAAGCAATAATATATTCGCAGAAAAGGGAAACCATTACATTTTCAGACAGTCTTTCTGCTATAAAAGCCATCAAAAGCATTTTAAACTCAACTAAAATAGTTGAAAAAATACGCAACCATCCCATATTGAATGTTAAAACCTTGAAAATATGTCATATCTTAGATGAGGAGTTCCTGCATCATAACCAGGAAAAATTTGGTGAATATTTCATCCTGCAACAAGAAAATGCAACAATCCACACATCCCGGAAGTTAAAAAAGTACTTCGAGCGTAAAAACGTTTCTGTTCTTACTGACCAGCATTGCCTCCAGACCTCAACATAATTGAGAATGTATGGGGACATCTCTCCAGGGCTGTATCCAAGGCGGACGACAATTCAATAACGTAAGAGACCCTAAAGATGCCATTAAAACTGAATGGGACAAAATCCCACGAAAATTGATTAAAAACCATTTTAAATCTCTTTCAAAAAGAATGTCAGAGGTTGTAAGTAAAGAGGGAAGAAGTACTCATTACTTTAAAAAAACGAAATCATTGTAATAAAACTCCAAATTTTGTTTTTATTTAAAAAAAAAAAACAATCCTGTCCTTACTGCCTGTCACGGGTAATTAGGGACAAATTGCAAAAAAAAAATTAGGCCAAAAATATGATTTATGGTTATTAAAATCTATTTGCCGCCTCAATGGCTGAGTTGGTAAGTAGGTTGTGTCTTGCGTTTGATAGTGCAAACCTAGGTTCAACTAACGACTCTTGCTATTGTGCAGTTGGGCACAATTGCTGAGGGGTAGGTAGGGTCCCAAAGCCCGGACGACCGGTGAAATACCACCTCATTAAAATATAGGATTCATAAAATGGTTGGGGGAAATCCATGAGCATCTTTCGGAGCTTGGCTGATGGTTCTGGTCGAGAAAAAATAGGATCTCAGGGGGATTCAGCTCAACGCTATACGTTCGCTTTTCCTGGGAGTAGTAAAATAAAAAAATCTTCTTAGAAATTGGTAATGATTACGTAACAGCAATATATGTAGTACGCACGGAACAAAATTATCGAGAAACCCCGAAATCAGGAGGGGTGTTTTAACCAGTTGTCGCGGAGTGTAGTAGGAATAAAATCGCATAAGACTGGTCGGTCTTGGATGAACAAGCATACCGATACCACAGTATGAATTGATTTCTTGCCCTCACTACTTCTTTCTCAAACCAAAAAACAAACACATTCTGCGTTTAATCAGCCCTCAATGCTCATCTGACGCCAGCACAAAATGGGATTTTGAAGTACCCTTAAATGTCAGAGCACAGTGCGAGCGGATGGAGAGGAAGCGGATAAGGAAAGGAGTTGTCGATATATATTGGTCTTGAATGCCCGAACATCACAACGACGAGGAAACACATGATCAGGTAGAACATTCCACATTCATGTGGTTCGGTTAAAGAATGTCTCTATGTTTATTTGTGCGCCTGAAGTCCACCTTCAACGTGATTTGATGCGCGTTCCCAGATTGACGGGTATCGTGGGAAAATGTCTGAAGGGGCGGTACACATTCAGCAAGTTCAGTTGAGCAACGACCGTGATAATACCCATAGAAGAGAGAGGCGCATGATACGTTACGCTTGTGTTCAATTACGTATTGAGCGACTTACGGCTTAGTCCCCAATAAATTTCACTGCTCGTTTTTGCATCCTGTCGAGCATGTGTAGTACAGTTGTGGATGCGACTGACCAAATATAGGAGTTGAACTCCATTTTTGGACGATACGCCTTGTAAATAGTGGCCAGGTTGGATGGAGTGAAGTATCTTTCGCATCTATTAAGAAATATTTTCTCATCTTCAAATATGTGGTCATTCCATTAAGAGTCGAATTAATTCGAGTACCAAGAATTGATAGTTCCTTGGCTTCGTCGATGCAAGTGCCGTTCATCGACAGTATATTTACTTTGGGGTTCCCCTTTGATGGCGAGAGGCAGCACTGAGTTTATAAGCCATCGAATTCCACCCAGTTAGATAATCCCCACTGATATATCCTGTTGAGATCTGAATTCAATGTATCAAGCATAAGCTGCTGGTTGGTAATGACGTTCGAAAAGTTTGGACGGGAGTGGTCATATGAGTATGAGAAACTCAACGTGCTATCAACAGCAAACGAGTGAATTGGGTTGTGAGTAATTGACAAGAGATCATTTATAAAGATCAGGGTGAGAGTACCGACCCTGAGGAACACCTGCATTAATTTGATGGGAAACAGATTTGACACCATCAAGAACCACCTGCATTGAACGACCAGAAAGATAGTCTCTTATCCATTGGATCAGGGAATTCTCCACTCCATAGGAATACAATTTTGCCAAAAGGGGACGGATGCCAAACTTTGTCGAAGGCTTTTGAAATATGCAATGCGACTACCTTGCTTTCACCGAGGTAGTCGATGGTGGGGCTCCACTTTTCGGTAAGGTACGCCATCAAATCGCCTGTGGACCTGTTGCAACGAAAGCCATATTGGCGGTCATTGAGGAGGTCATTTGATTCCAGATATTTCGAACGTTAACGGTTGATAAGTGATTCCATCACTTTGGAGAGAATATAAGTTAGTGCTATGGGTGGATAAGAAGAGAGGGACGATTTGTCATCCTTTTTGGGAATTCGCTGACTTCCATCTATTTGGGAAATGACCAGGAGAATAAGACAAATGGAAGAGTTTCCACAGTGGTTTAGAGAGTGAAGAGAACAAGTGTTCAAGAGGATTAGGGGAATGCCATCCGCACCACCAGATTTGTTTGCATTTAGCTCAGTATGAGTATGCGTTCGGAAGTGAACCATGAGCCATGATGGCTCATGGAGTGCAGCTTATGCTCAAGTTGATCCGGGACTAATGTGGTATCAGGCAGCGTTGAGTTGGCTGTACAATATGCAGCAAGTAGATTCGCCTTCTCTATTGCCATGGTGACTGGTCTGTTATCGACTATAAGCGATGGAATGGATGAAGAGACTGAATTTTGAATGTTTTTCACGAATGTCCAGAAGCTTCTACTACTTGTGGGAGAGTGTAATATTTTTTGTTTCACTCTCTGGTCATGCAAGAACTTGGCACGTTGAATATGTGCATTGCAATATAGGGTCAAGATCCTATCGACAGAATCAGACAGAGCATCAAATTCGTTAAAGGGTGCGTTTCTATTCAAGTTTGGGCTTCTGTAAAGAAAGCAGTAATGTATGATATACTTACGAACGTGAAGTTTTAGTCAAAAGAACTTAAATTCTGGGTTGGAGCTGAGCCCATATTTTGGTAGAAGCTGATAAATAATATCATTTCGTATGTATGCGGCTATACCACGATATGGAAAGAACAGATGCACTAAGTTACATCCAGGTAGATTAAAATCGGAAATATCTATATTAGTAATTACTTGAGTCTCGCTAAGTGCAAGGATAGTTGGTTTCTGGTTAGAAACGTGGGTAGACACACAGAGAAATTGCATCTGAAGCCTCAAGCTGAACATGTATTCGTTATTTCTAAAGAAAATAAAAATCGAGGAATTTTGAATGTATTATTGAAATGGTGTAGCTCCTTCCAGTTTAACTTACTTTCCAGAACAGTAATGCGCGGTTGAAGCCTCGTATTCCCAGTAGGTTAATCATTTAACTGCATCAAGAACTGCCAGTTAATCTCCGCCAAGCTTTGCGTACATCATTCGGGGCAAGCATTGATCTTCGCCATAATTAATGTATGCCGTCTTTTCACTTGTTCAGAGAGTAATGAAGTTTGTCTCTTGTAGAAATTTACTACGAGGGTGAATCAAATATAAATGGTAATTTTTTTTTTTTGCTTAGTAACAAGTTGCGTGCTAGATAATCTTGTGCGTGGCCGTTGTTTGGTTTATGAAGAGTAGGAGATCGGGCTTGGCTAGCGACGGCGCTTGACTTTGTAGTCAGTACAGCCATGAGCAAGGAAGAGGTACATACGTATGTTGCGCAACGAATTATTATAAAGATTTTAACAAATGAAGACATTAAGCCCTCGGAAATTTTTTCTACACTGTCTCAGAATCGTCTGTATACGTGGGCCAGAGAATTTAAAAGTGGGCGAGAACGTATCGAAAACGAAAGTCATGATGGACGCCCAGTGACAAATCGTACAGATGACAACATCCGTGCCGTTCGAGAACTTTTTATCGACTCAAGGGGAGTTTTAATGATTGATTTTCTTTACGAACAACGAATAATGAATGCAGTTTACCCATACTGAAACAAAAGATCTGGTATGGCCATTTGAGATGTCATCTTCCTTCATGATAACGCCACAAGAAATCCCACATCCACATAAATCAAAATTATAATCAAATAATAAATATTATTTTTAAGTCATAATCAAATTGTCACTATTATTGCTATATCAAATATTGTAAATTGTAAATAAGATTAGATTGAGTTAGATTAAGTTATGTTAAGTTATTTTAAATAGGCTAAGCTACCCCGCTTAGTAGAAACCTCGAGGTGGTGCGGGGGCTTAAACTACAATGAATCACTCAGGCTATGCTGATGAAAGCATACGCTTCCAGTAGGGCCACCCATGTCAGACTGGCATGCAGTCAGTAAACTGCTGAAATCCAAACTGCTATCACGTAACATAAAGCTCCGTGTCTATAGAACCATAATCATGCCGATTGTTCTATACGGATGCGAAACATGGGCTCTCACAAAACGGGATGAAAACAAATTCGGCGTATTCGAGAATAAAGTTTTAAGTTTGGCGGTAAATATGACGAGGAGGCAGGACAATGGAGGAAACTGCACAACCACGAACTGGAAGAGCTATACCGCAAACCTACAATAGTGAGAGTAATCAAGTCGGGAAGATTAAGATGGGCCGGACACGCGGCGCGAATGGGCAACGATAGGACCGTGCGTAGAATTCTTGACGGTAGTCCAATGGGAAAGAGACGGACAGGACGGCCGCGACGGAGATGGGAGAACAAAGTTAGGCTTGATCTTGAGGAGATCGGATCGACTGGACAAACGTGGAAGGACAGTGCACAGGACAGGGAACGATGACGGAGTCGAGTCGGTGAGGTCATGAACTTCCGGGTTCCTACAGGCCAATAAATAGCAGTATTAGTAAATATCTTTTTAGTGGGGAAAATGAATACAAAATTGTTGCTTCACTTAATACGTTTTAGATTTTGGTTAGGATCTGCGCATCCCAAGGTGACCATTTAAAAATTATATTTTTTCTTAAGTAAGGGTCTTAATGCGGAATTCATTTCAGAAAAGTTTGGTATAAAAGCCCGTAAATAATTCATTGTTCTTAAAATACTTTCTAGGTCCTTTCTATTTTCTGGGTCTGCAATTTCTTGAACAGCTCTGATTCGCTCAGGATTTGGTAACATTCCATCACTTGACAACACATGACTTAAATACTTAGAGAGATTTAACATACATGAGTCAAAACGACAAAGTACGGCTATAAACAGTCCAAAAGCCACACAGAAAATACAAGAAAATCAAACCAAGTTAAAAGAGTGCTCTTCAGAGAAGCAATTGGAAGTCTAATGAATCTGGTGAATGCGACTCGGCCAGATCTAGCCTACCCAGTAGGTAATTTACTAGCTAGAAAACAGATAGAACCGATTGAAGATGATTGGGTAGGAGTAAAAATGGCATTCAGATACTTGAGAGGTACAACTGATCTAGAAATTAAGTTCGCGTTGTAACGGGATACAACCGTTAGGATGAAGGCTGCGTCCACCGATGGGTGATAACGGTGATTCTCGCGAACCACTGTCCTGAGTGTGATGCAATTCAATTACGCCAATAATTGGGTATTTCAATTCGGTTAGTCTTTGCCCGAACAAGGCAGATGGAAGAAGAAAACGACTCGAGGAATTTACCTTTTAAAGAGATTGAGTTAGTTTATTGAACATTCAATAAATATGTTAACAACAACGAAAATGAATAACTTCTTGTTCCGTTTTACTCGTGATGACGATGCTTGCTCCGATGTAACGAGACCGTTGAAGGTTGGTTGCAGACTGAGGTTAGGTAAATGACGCCGAATAACCGCCAATTAAAAAGGGGACGCTGCTGACCTCGTTGTTGGTGACAATCGGCCAGCTGATCCGCAACAGCTGTCGCGCAACTGGTATACACTGCGAATGTACTAGATTTCTCCAGTACATCCCAGCACATCCAACTTCCAATCCGTAACAGTACATAATTGAACGTACGTTTTATCCTATTACTTTATGGTATGATAATCGACCAGCCAGAGATTGTACAGAGAAGGATGGAAGCCACAGTCTTAAAACTTTCTATCGGAGAGTTGACATTCAGAAAGAAAACCGGAAATAGCAACAACAACAAAAATATGGCAATTACTCATGGAGGCTTTGTAAAACAGAGCGTAGAAGATAAGAAAATTAGAGTTCTTTGGGTGTCTACTGATGAAAATTTGGCAGACACAATGGCAAAGCCTTTGCCTCAGAAATGGCAATTACCAATACAACATTCAGATAATAATTCAGATGAATATTCAGATGAATATTCAGAGAAAATGCCGACATGTATAAATATATGTATATACATTTTTGTGACCTTTTCCAATAAAAATAAAAATTATAAATATCTAAATCCCATTATATCCTAAGCAATGTAAAAAAACTGTTTGGAGAATGTTAACAGATAACAAGTAAACAATTATTATATAACCAATCTATTATAAGTTAACTGTATTACTCATTGTGGGGGGATGGGTGCGAACATACAGGGCAAAGTCTCTGATTGCCTTCAACCCGGCGAAGGCCAGGACGATCCTTGTCCCTGTTCAATCCAAGTTGACATGCAGTCTCCACGTGACACCCCTGGATAGCTACTTTGACACCCGCCAAGTAGTGAACCAATGCATGCAGCGACATCCTGAGAAAGGTTGGCGCAAGGCTAATAACCAGGCCCGTAAAAATGAATTATTATGGCAAATTTAACAAGCCTCGGATATGGACCGGATACACGACGACGACCACGGAAACGAAAACGGCTAAACGATTTAAGGATTTTTTTCATGGAACATACGCTCACTATACAGAGCTCGAGCTGCACAGCAACTAGCCGATGCCCTGTCCGAATATAAGGCTGACATAACAGCATTACAAGAAATAAGATGGACGGGGAGTGGTGTTTTTCAAAGAAAAGAGTATGACATTTATTACAGCTGCCACGCAAAACACCATGTGCTCGGGGTAGGCTTTCTAGTCAGCCAAAAACTGAAGCCTGCCATCATCGGCTTTAATGCAATAAATGAAAGGCTATGCACTCTTCGCGTGCGAGGCAAATTTCCAAACATAAGCCTCATAAACGTTCACGGACCTACAGAGGAGTCCCCTGACGACGAAAAAGAAGAATACTATGAGAACATCGAACGGGCCCTCAATACCTGCCCAAGATACGATGTGAAAATCGTTCTTGGGGATTTGAATGCGAAAATAGGTCGGGAGCCGGTTTTCAGGCACTGCATAGGTTTTGCATAGTTTGCATGAGAACACTAATGACAATGGACTACGAGTCATCGAACTGGCAGCATCGAAAAACTTGGTCGTTGCGAGTACCAGGTTTCCGCGTAAAGATATCCACAAAGCCACCTGGGTATCACCTGATGGAGCCACTCGCAACCAAATTGACCACGTGTTGATAGATCGCCGCCACTCTTCGAGCCTGATGACGGTACGAACGTACCGAGGTGCCAACGTCGACTCGGATCACTATCTTGTTGGTACAGTTTTCCGAGCGCGGATTGCCTTACGGAGACGTATTGCATCCACGGATCAGGTACGAATCAACACGGCTGCCTTACGCAATGAGAACACCAGCAACATCTTTGGTCATACATCAGGACTCGCCCTCGAAGAGCTCGACGGAGGGAGAGTAAGTCCTGGGGCCAGAATGCCGGGCGTAGAAGAGAAATGGACACGCCTTAAGAATACTGTCATTAGTACTGCCAACTCCACCTTAGGCAGTAGTCGTAGAGATCGGAACGACTGGTTTGATGATGAGTGTAAACTTGCGACTGAACGTAAGAATGGTACATACCGGGCAATGCAGCAGTCTCATAGGACGCGGGTACGCGAGGAGAAATACAAAGAGCTCAGAAGAACTAAAAAAAGACTTCACAGACAAAAGAAAAGTGCCTGGGAAAAAAATCTTGTCTATGAAATAGAGAAAAGTAGAGAGCGAGGTCCGCACCAGGCGCGGAAGTTCTACCAAATAATCCGCAGTATGACGCGGTACACACCACGCTGCACTTACTGCAAGGATAAAGAGGGTAATCTGATCACCGATCCTGAAGGCATTCTGGAGCGATGGGAAGTGCACTTTAATGAATTGCTAAATGGTCAGCTCACAGAAGAATTGGAGGCTCCACCAATGCAAGACCAGGACCAAATGCTGCCGCCACCAAGCATTGAGGAAACACTAAAAGCCATTAGACAGCTAAAATCAAATAAAGCCCCTGAAGCTGATGGCATACCAGCTGAGCTGATCAAACAAGGAGGGACAGCGTTGCATCACGCAATTCACGAGATCGTGGTGCACGTATGGGAGCAAGAGGAGATGCCGGAAGATTGGCGTCGTGGTATAATTTACCCCATACATATCAAGGGAGATATCACACTGTGCAGCAAATATAGGGGTATAATATTGCTGAGTACCGCCTATAAGATACTCTCCACTATCCTACAAGACCGGATATTCCCATACGCTAAAGCCATCATTGGTCAATATCAGTGTGGCTTCATCCCAGGCAAATCAGCAATTGATCAGATATTCACCCTTAGGCAGGCGATGGAAAAATGTCTGGAATTTAAGATTCCACTATATCATCTATTTATAGACTTCAAGGCCGCCTACGACAGCATAGCCAGGGTAGAACTATATAATGCCATGAGAGAATTCGGCATTCCAAATAAATTGATACGACTTTGTAGGTTGACCATGACCAACGTAACTAGTCAAGTAAAAGTAGCGGGATTCCTGTCCAAACCAATAAACATATTTAATGGACTCCGACAAGGGGACGGTCTGGCCTGCCTCCTCTTCAACCTGGCGTTGGAGAAAGCTATCCATGACCCTGGCGTTACAACTAGAGGGACTATTGTTACCAAGTCCAGCCAGATACTTGCCTACGCAGATGACATCGACATCATCGGTAGAACCGAATCGGCGGTACAGGACTAGTTCACCCAGATCGAGCAGGCGGCACAAAAACTGGGACTGCGCATTAATGAGGGAAAAACCAAGTACATGGTGGCAACTTCTGCGAAGAGAAGACCTAACGTTGGTCAAACTATCAGGGTAGTGGAGCACGAATTTGAAGTAGTGCAATCCTTTAACTACCTTGGGTCAGTAGTGGCAGCCGATAACAATATGGAAAAAGAAATACGCGAACGGCTGATTAAATCCAACAAAGCCTACTATGGTCTATCAAGGCTCTTTAAATCCCGAAATTTATCCAGAACATCCAAGCTACTACTGTACAAGACCATGGTCTTACCAGTACTCATGTATGGATCCGAGACCTGGGTGCTTAATAAAAAGCACTCTGAACTCTTGGCCGCGCTCGAGAGAAAGGTCTTAAGGAGAATTGTTGGCCCCGTATGTGAGGGAGGACGATTCCGGAGACGCTACAACCATGAGTTGTACGCAATCTACCTTGAAGCTCATATTGTAAGAAAAATCAAGCTCGGTAGACTCCGGTGGGCGGGACACCTAGCTCGAATGAGCGAAGAGGACCCTGCCCGGAAAGTCCTTTGTGGCAGGATGTATGGAAGGAGACAGCGCGGCAGACCTTGTCTGCGATGGAGGGATGGCGTAGACCAGGACGCCCAGAGCCTGGGAGTGCTAAACTGGATGACATCGGCTCGAAATCGGGACCGGTGGAGAGATTTGTTAAATAAGGCCAAGACCGGATCCCGGTTGTAGTGCCGATGATGATGTATTACTCATTATAACTAGTAATTTTACGTCAAAAAAATGGAGTAATTAAAAACAAAACAAAAAGAAAAACGATTTCGTAGCCAAAGCCAAAAAAAAGAAACTAATAATGTAAACCCAAATTATAGATTCGCGCCATAATAAAATACTGGTATACTGTCATATTATGTACCACGCCTAGTAAGATGTAAAATCGTGGACGCCAAAAGATAACTTCGTCCATTTCGTTGCTAAGTGCCATGGTGTCTAGTTTGTGTGGCTGAGTTTCGGGTTTTTTTAATTTGGTGAATTTGCCATTGTGTATTTAATTTTCATGTAGTCTTCAAGGTAATGTATCGGTATACTTATTTATGTATTTATGTATTTATTAATTTATCTATTTATGTGGAAATTAGTTAAGTAGGGAATAAAAATCCCTGTGTGGTGCTTCCTTTAAATTGAAATAAGTGGTTTTGTAGCTTTCTATTATTTTCACTAAGAAATCAATGTCACATGTCAATCGTTTGAAGACGATACATGGTAATTTCATTATTATTTTAATATGAAAATATTTATTTCCATTACAGAGAAAACTATTTCTTGAAAAATTCTGTAAATACGTATTCTTGTGTAATAAGAATTGTTGGAAATATTTTATTGCATCTAGAGCACGGTGCACAATTGTTTGTTAACTTTGTGCCTTTTTCTACATTTGGTAGTGCAATAGTATTTGGTGATGTGCAGCCATATTTAAAATGGCTACGTACATGCGTCTTACATACATTTTGTACCTTGAGAAAGTTTCGAAGTGCGCATATGCGCCTTCACCCATTTGAATGCTGCTACATTTACTGAAAACAGTCAACTTTGGTGACGCAGTCTCCTAAAGTAGCTACTTGTTCCTTTTTAAAGGAAGCTTGGGATAAGCGTGCACATTTTCTGGCATAGCTTGTCCCTTGGGATTTACATGATGATACTTTTGATAGGGACATCTGATAAGATGATTGATTTATCATATCCTGATCAAATAATAAAAATATATGTATAATTAATAATGTATGGGGATTTGAACAACATTTTTTATTATATTTTATGTATGCCTACCATTGGGATAAAAACGGGCACTTCGGAACGAGAGTCAGTATTCAATCAAGTGCCGTATCTACCCGGAAATATAAGTAAAAAATTATTAGTCTTAAATTATAATGTACTTTATTTTACTTGGAATAAATAAATGTTGGTATTTGAGTAATATGCATCGTGTTTATTATCTACAACGCTGGCTATGGAGCAGAAAGAACTCTAGAAAGCACCTGCTGTCAGTAATGGAATTCGGTTTTTAACATTTAAAACCACAACAAAGGTAAAAGGTGAATAAAAATATTTAATTATCTATCTATACAACAGGAATCGCCTTTTCGCCTCTAACCCCGTCGTATAAGCTATCCTATATATATACATACGGTTTCCGTTCAACAACTACACCAAAAAGAATTCCCATCTTCATTAATCGATTAATTGTCTCTCCCACTGTTCCAGATCTGATGGCGATAACATCTAGTTCAGCTTCCCAATGTTTTATTCATCCTTGGTCGATGCCGGCAGTTTAAATGCATCCTCGCCGGCTGCATGTTGACACAAAAGCATATTACACAACAGTAACAATTGCAGTTGGTAATTAAGAAAAGGGTGGGTGTTTTGTTCTAAAAGAGGATTTCTACCAACTGTCTGAAGCCAAGTCCCAACTTCGAAGAATGTACAACACGCAACTTGTTGGAAGTGCCGCAAAAACTCCCATAAAAATGAGAATTTTACTCATAAAAAATGACATTCATATAAAAACGGGAATTGGCAAAGATTAAGGACAATAAAAAACAAAATGAAATAATAAAAGTAATCTAGGACTGCAGTCACCATGACGACATCTGAACTGAGGATAATTTTTTTTCCTTACACAAACTCGTTCACAAAAGAGAATTTTGTGGTATCCCTTAATGACAATATTGCAAGGGAGGGAAAGAGGGACGGGATAAGAAAAAAGTTTTGAACAACATTGGTCTTGGGTGCCATGATTAAGCAGAGTATCATATTTGGTTTTGTACGCTTGAGTTAACTTTCAACGCACACCGAGTTACGGTAGCCACCTGTCTCCGAAATCTTTCAACGTGCCATCAAGAGCACCAGCATAAATAGATAAATAAGCAGTACATAATGGAAAATGACGTAAATCTACATTGTATTTGCTCGGAGAATATAATGCATTAATGGAATCGGTGTCCCTTAAATTTTCTGCCCGATTTCAAAAATACATGAGGCTTTACCTCTTCCCTTGTTTACATAAAGTGTAATATCACCTAGTGATTTTTTTTTTGCCTAAACACCCCTTAATATATCCAAAAACGATAAAAAGGTCTAGTATGGGTGGGAGGAATCTATAAGTGTGTCAAAAGGGCGTTTCTCCAAGCGTAGTGCTGATGCAACATTTTTCGAATGTGCAGAAAAAAAAAATGGAATGGCGAGGGGGCGACTTAAGCGAGACGAGTACAAATGTGTCCTTCATCTTGCGATAATCAGAATCACCCACATCCGTGAGGATGTGGGCTCGGTCTCAAGATGTATGAAAAAGAAAGGGGGGGAGGTATCTAAGGATATTGTGCACAGGCTTGGTTTAAAAACAGTAAACCCTCTGGGAAGGGTCCAGGAATCCTCTATTATGAAGGGGAATGTTGGGAAGGGTGTTTTCTTCAGTTTTGTATTGAAGAAAAAATGGTGGCGGTTGGATCCGAAGAGATCGAAGAAGAGAAAGGTCAAGAACGCAAGACTCCCGTACAAGTAGGTTCTCGCTGTTCTGAATGATTTCGAAATACTTGTATGCTAATTGTTGCTGAAATGAAAAGAGAAAACCGAAACAACAAACGGCGCTTCGCTAGCGCTGCCTCAGTCTCTCTCCGAGTGGACTGTATTTCCGGCACTGGCCGGCCAACGATGCTTTCTCCTTAAATTTGAGGGATTGTACCTCCAGAGCCGGACTCTTCAATGGATTGGCGGGCGTTTGAGTCTTGCCCAGTACAAAATCCTTAATCTACCCAAAGTGGAAACGACCAACGAAAGAAGATAAAGCCAGAAAACAATACGATTAGAACGAGACTTCGCCTATGTTCTTTATTTGCTGAATTTTATGAATAGGAATTTCTATTATTTATTATTCTGTTTGTCTGATCTCTTTATTCTTATGGTCTTTAACAAGACCGTTTCCTTGGGAGCTCTTTCGACGACTCCCACCGCTTCAAAAAAAAAAAAAAAAATTGTGGCGAGAAGGCCGAATTTAGCGAGACAGGACATATGTGTCCTTCATCTTGTCTCTGACTTCTGGCCATCTTGCGATAACCAAAATCAACCACATCCGTGAGGATGTTGGGCTCGGTCTCGGGGCATCTGAAAAGAGAAGAAAAAAGGGGGGATATCCAAAGATAGTGTGGACAGTGTTAGTCCAAGTGTTCTCTAACTACTTTTATAGAGGGATGGTGGGAAAGAAATCATACAAGACCGGTGGGTCTTGGGTGCGGTAGTAAACGCAGATCACGTCTTTGGCGTCTGATAATCTGCTCTTTGGTCGATGTGTATGTTTGTGTTTGTGCCGTCTTGTACTGTGCGTTCGTGTGTTTGGTTTGTTAATAGTAGACCCTATGGGATGGGTCCAGGAATCCTCTATTATAGAGGGGAATGTTGTTGGGAAGGGTGCTTTCATCAGTTTTGTACTGAAGAAGAAATTGTGGGGGTTTGATCCGAAGAGATCGAGAGAGAGAAGGGTCAAGAACGCAAGAGTCCCATACAAGTAGGTTCTCGCTGTTCTGAATGTTTTCGAGGTACTTATATGCTAATTGAAGCAAGTACTCGTCGATAGGGGTAATGGAGGCGCCTTCGTATAGGTGAGAGTTGGGGTAATGACGACCGTCAGGCCTTCTAGAATGATTGGTGCATCTTTTGAGGAGTTTCCTTTCGAAAACCCGAAGTCTTTCCATTTGAGCCGAAGATATGCAGGACCATATGGGAAAGGCGTACGATATTCCAGATCGGATTAGCTGCTTATAGCAGAGAAGCTTAACTTTGGTGTCAACTTTGTTCCTCCACTTCAAGATGTTGTGCAGTTGCTTAGACCGACCGAGGCCCCTTTGAAGAATGTGGGTCACATGTTTGATGAAATTCATTTTTGGGGTATAAGTGACCCCGAGATATTTCATCTTGTCCTGTGGTCTAATCGTAGTATCTCCCATTTTTATTCGAATATTCTGTGAATATCGAGAAGCAGGTTGGGAGTGTTTACTACTCAGAATTATGGCTACTGCTTTGGATGGATTAAGTCGGATTTTCCATCGACTGTAATACTGATACAGTTCGTCCAAGTGACGGTTGAGTCGATTTATTGCGAGGTTAGGGCCTTTGGTTGACGTGTACACCAGGACGTCATCCGCATAGCATATTTGGTTTACTCTCCCGTCCACAGGGCGGGGAATATCGGGGGTGTAAATATTGAATAAGATGGGGCCTAGAAAGGAGCCCTGTGGTACGCCTGCAGGGGCGTGAAAAGTTCGGGAAAGCTTTCCATTCATTCTAACTTGGAAGGTTCTGTTTCGAACGAACTGGTAGATGATGCTACATAGCGTTCTACTGAGGCCAGTATTCAGTAGTTTAAAAGCGAGACCTTCGATCCAAGTCATATCAAAAGCTTTTTCAATGTCTAGGCTTACCGCAACGGTGGGTTCCTTATTAAAGAGCCGCACGCAGACGTGGTTTTGAAATAAATTGAGAGCCATAGTGGTGCTGTGCGCTCTTCGAAATCCGAATTGGAAATCAGGTATTAGGTGCCTGGCACTGACAAAGTTATTTAGCTTCTCGTATATGAATTTTTCATATATTTTGCTGATGCAAGTGAGAAGCGAGATAGGGCGAAAGCTTGAGGGGTGATACGTTGGTTTCCCAACTTTTGCTATTGGACAAATAATAGCGTGCCTCCAAGCTTGGGGAAAGTACCCCATGTTATAAGCATGGTTGAACAGAATGGAGAGCTTTATAAAGAATAAGGCAGAAAGCCTTCGCAACGAGTGGTATGACGTGTTGTCGATACCAGGTGACTTCTTAGGGTGTCGAGACTTAACCAGACTCTGTAGGGTATTTGGTGTGATGAAACCGTGACCATTATCACGTGTGTCATCGAAGTATGCACTGTTAGTTGGGTTAAAGACAACAATTGGCTCGTTGAAGTCGTCCAACTTACTGTGGACCTCTGAACTAACGATTGCATTAGTTTTCGGGTCGCCATCTTGGAGAGTGAGTTTGTGATTGTTTTCGAAGGTCTCTCCGATGATATTTGCTTTATTGGTGTCGTTATTGACAACAACATCGTTGTGTATAATTGGCCCAGTGATGCGGGAAGAGCCACATATCTTTTTAACATTTTTATAAACGTTCTGGTCCATCTGAATACCCTTCAGCTTGTCTTCCAATTGTCGGGTACGATTGTTTTGGATTCTCTGTTTTATCAGTGTAGCAATATTGTGAATAATGGATCGCAACTAACCCATTGATCACTATGCTACTCCCTTCCACACCACACTAACTTATTTCAATAATAATTAGGTAACTAGACTAAGTTAAGATAAGTTAAGTTAAGTTAAGCAATTTAGCATAGGTTAAGTAAATAACTATATCCTGGTTTTCTGACCTTTTCCAGGAAGCTCTACCCACTAAAATCTTAATCCATAACCAATATATAACTTTTATCATATTGTTTGAAAAATGTACTAGTAAGTATATGTAAACAATTATAGCTAAGGTATCATAAGTTATCTGTATTGCTTATTGTAAAAATTATTTATGGTCAATAAATACAGAAATGTAAAAAAAAAAAAAAAAAAATGGATCGCAATAATGGCTCCCTTTGCGTAAAGCGGTGACGATATCTCATTCTGAAGAGCTTTTACGCTCCCGGATGAGACGAAGAGTGATGTCGTCATGGGGAATCTGATATGTCTTTTCAAGTTTATACTTCGGGACATGAGTCTCCGAAGTTTCAACTAGAATCTCGTGAAGTCGTTTTGCAACGTTGTTTATCTCAACCGTCGTTAGGTTCCTGTCTGTGGGAAGAGAGAAATGGTGGAGTTTATCGTTCAATGTAATATTGAAGTTGTCCCAATTTGTCCGCCCATAATCGGGTATGTATCTGATATGAGCCCGGGATGCTCGATAGCCGCGAATGAATGTGGTCACAGCATTGTGGTCAGATACACCCGCTGAAACTTGAGTAGGAGTGATTTGTGGAAGTAAGTCTTTGGACACAATAAATATGTCCAGAATTGAGTTACCTCGAGTACCAACCGTAGGTGCGACTATTTCGAGGTTGAGGGCATACATGTTTGCGGTGTACCATTGGTACAGTTTTGTGCCATTCGGGCAAGAGACAGAGTTGTTCCAGTGGGGATGTCTGGAGTTAAAATCGCCGCCTATGATGAAAGGTGTATGCCCCGAGGTCCTTATTAGTTTGCCGATATCCTCGGGATTAATGGGGCCATTATTGGTTTTATGCGAGTGGTATACGGAGTATATATTCACTCTACCATTACTAGCTAGATGCAGTTCAACTCCAGATACCTCTATGGACTCTAGGTGTGGGAGGTCAATAGCTTCATGGCAAAGTCCGCTATTAACCAGTATACAAGTTCCACCTCCGTTGATGGTGGGACCGCCAGTGAGGGTTCGATCTCTTCGAATCATGGAGAAGTTTGGGAATACGGGACGGTGACATGGATGCAACCTATTTCTATCGTATTTCGCTAGCGGTAGTTCGCACTTGCCAATATCGTGGGATTTTCCGCAACGAACGCAACGGCGACTCATGTTGCAGTTTCGGGAGACATGCCCGAAACGTTGGCAACGTCTGCATTGAGGTATTTCTCTGTTATGAAATACCTCGAAGACAACTTGCTGATGCAAAGTTGGAAGCGACTTTGTCCGTATTATGGAATCTATCTCGGTTCCTGGGGCAAGGAGAAGCTGCCATATGTTCAGCTTGGTGTATCTTTGCGGTCTGATGTTCACAAACCGCTGTGGGGGAGAGAATTTTTTGACGTCAATGAATTTGACGTTAGGAAATGTTGCCTCAAGAGCAGTTACGATGTCGTCCTTTTCCCAAGAGGCAGCGACTCGTTTTAAGAGGATTGTCCTCGACTTTTCGTCGGTCGGAGTGAAGATGTAATAATTTACCTCCTTGGCCTTGAGGTTGTCGTTAACCGTGCGATAGGTTTCCCTATCGTAGGCTATGATTTTATTTAGGGATGGGCTTAAGATCTTTGCCTTGAAGTTAGAAATCCCTAGCCGGTTCATGTCACCGACGAAATTTTTTAAATTGAGGTCTCGTGCAAAGACCCCGGGTTGTTGTTTCTTCTTAGAAACAGGTGGGCGTTCCCCGACCTCTGGCTGAACAGTGTTGGGAACACAAGCAGCCTTTGGTTTTGGGTTAATTACCGGAGTTGGCCTCGGTGGGCAAGGCTCCTGCGGAGGTACGACTTTCACATGAATTGGAGTTATCGCGGGATTCGACAACAGTTTGGGGTACGGCGTTGGCGGGCAGCCGGTGGCCACACGCTTATTGGAGGGTCCGTCTTCGCAGTTTATTATTGGAAGCGGTGTTTTTCGCTTAGGGTCCTAGGCGAGTTTGGGGTGGGGGTGCGCAAGTCACCGTCGTCCATTGATTCGTCGGAACTCTCAGCGAGACTTTCCAACTCGGGCTCGAGCTCCGATTCCGAATCAGAAGCCTCCGAACTGGCACTGGGCGGGGATGTGGGTGGTGCGGCTTCCAGTCGCGACAATTTATCTCTCAAGACAGCGTTCTCTGCCTTGAGAGCTTCGAGGTCCTACTCCCGCCGCCTCAGCGCCGCGCTCGCCTTTTATTGCCAGCAGCTGTCTCCTCGTTCGCTTGGTTTCGATAAATCACTCGTTTTCTGTCGAGTGATTTATCGCGACTGGTATACAGCTGTCTGCCATGCTCCTCCCTCTTGAGTGCTTGTGCGCCGACGTCGAGTGCTTGTGCGCTGGTGCCCAGTGCTTGTGTGTCGATGCTGAGTGCTTGTGCGCCGGGAAATTTTATCGCCAACAGTCTCCCCCGCAGTGCGAAGCACTTCATCGTGCGGCGGCGATGTTGTCGCTGGAACCAGCACTACTACGCGGCGGGTTGGCCTTCGTAGTATTCCCCATGTCGTCCTCACGTCCAGGACTCTGATCCTTCCATCGGGTCCGGGATATACCGCTTGCACTTCCCCACGGGGCCAGGTACTGCGGGGCAGCGATGAGTCCACCACCAGGACTATATCTCCGACTTGTGGGTCGGTGGTATCTTGGCCGGAGATTCTTCTTGGCCTCAATGTCGGCAGGTATTCTTTTACCCATCTTTGCCAGAAGTGGTCCGTCAGTCGCTGCGCTGTTCTCCAGTTCGTCCTACCGACGAGGTCGTGGTCGTCAAACTCATCGGGTGCCATCGCACCACAAGAGCGCCCTAGCAGGAAATGGTTCGGTGTGAGGCTCTCTTCGTCGTTCGGGTCCGTGCTGACGTGGGTCAGTGGGCGTGAGTTGACGACGTATTCCGCTTCTGTCATCAGGGTGTACAGTACCTCTTCTGGCGGCGTCCTGGAGTGTAGAGTGGCGGTCAAGGCCGTTTTTACAGATCGCACGAGCCTCTCCCACGCCCCCCCCCCCATATTGGGGCATCCTGGTGGTATAAATTTCCATCTGATGATATGTCCGTTATTGGACTTCTCCAGCTCCTTGCTTGCCCCGGTGAAGTTGGTCCCGTTGTCGCTCCAGATGGTCCTCGGAGTCCCTCTTCTTGCGGCCATCCGTCGCAGGGCCATGATCATGGAACTGGCGCTGAGAGAGTTGGCCAGCTCCAGGTGTACGGCTCTCGTGGTTAGGCATGTAAACAGCACTCCCCAGCGCTTCTCGATCCTTCTTCCGATAGCGACCTGCATTGGCCCGAAGTAGTCCACCGCGGCGGCAGTGAACCGGTGTTGGTGGTGGTGCAGTCGTTCGATCGGTAGATCTCCCGTGGGTGGCACTTGAGGGGTGCATTTGTGGACTCTGCACCATTGGCATGGGTGTATCACTCCTTTTGTGGATGCTCGTAGCCCTAAGATCCAGTATCTCTGCCGAAGCTCGTTCATCACGGTTGCGGTGTTGCCATGGGCGAACCTCTTGTGATAGTGGTCGATCAAGAGGCGGGTCAGACGATGTTTCCCGTCCAGCACAATGGGATTTGTTCTCCAGCCGTCGATCGTTATTTTCCTCGTCCGGGACCCCAGCTTCATCACTCCATTTTCGTCGAGGTAAACATCTATTTTGCGCAGCCGACTAAAGCTTTCTGGTGGTCTTCCTTCTCGCAGGCGGGCCACGTCTCCTGCGAAACTGTCCTGTTGGCTCATTCTGACCAGTTGCTCTTCGGCCCTGTTTAGATGTTTTTGACGCACGGGCGTGAATGTCTTCTTCTCGGCTTTGGAACATGTGGGTGTTTGTTGCCTTCGGGACTTCGATGTTTTGGCCGATATTCGCCACTCTCTCTTCTCCTTTAGCGTGTCTATAAATTGAAACACGCGTGCTGTGGTTCTCAGCAGACGCAGCCAGTCGGAAAATCGTTCCGAGTTCGGTGTGGATGGTTCGACCACTCTCGCCGCGGCTACCACTTGGGGGCTCTTTTCTTCTCCAGTGACTGTCGCCGCGCTCGTCTCGAAGTGTCGGTTTGGCCACTTTTCTTCTTCGTACAGAAACGCGGGTCCCTTGAACCACCTCGCTGTGCTGCTGAACTCATTTAGTATCCCTCTGGTAGCGTCGTCCGCTGGGTTTTCCTTCGTCGGCACCCATCTCCAGTCCCGTGGTCCTGTCAGCTCTTCGATTTCCGCCAATCGATGGGCTACGAAAGTCTTGAACTTGCGTGGCTCCGATTTTATCCACTGCAGTACTGTGCTGGAGTCGGTCCAATACCATTTCTCCGATATTTGGAGCCTAAGCTCCTTCTCTATTGTGGCCGCTAATCTGCTTCCCAACAAGGCAGCCTGTAACTCTAGTCGGGGCATGGACACCGGTTTTGTCGGAGTTACCCGGGCTTTACCGGCGATCAGGGTTACGCTCACTATTCCATCGGGTTCCACCGTCCTCCAATAAACTGCGGCTGCGTACGCCTCTTCGCTGGCATCGCTGAAAGTGTGCAGCTGACCTTCTTCCTGACTGCTCGACAGGCACCGAGGAATCCTCAGACCTTTGAGGATGGACGTCTCTTTTAAGTAGGTGGTCCAAGCGGTCCTCTGTTCCTCTGGGATCTCATCATCCCATCCGATCTTGGCGCGCCAGACGTCTTGGATCAGCTTCTTCCCCTGTATGAGCACTGGCGTTGCGAGCCCCAGTGGGTCGGCGGTTGACATCACCGCGCTCGTGACTTCCCTCTTGGTAGGCATTCTTCTCCCGGTGAGGACTTGTGGGGGGGGTGTTTCGGAACTCTACGTTGAAGGCCAGGATGTCCTCCGTCATCATCCATCTGTGCCCGAGTGTCTTCTCTTCCTTCGATAATTCCACGGCTTCTGACTGGGGCTGCTCCTGAAAACCTGAGAAAATTTGGGGTTTATTACTACTCCACCCTTTGAGTCGGAATCCCGCCTTAGCATGGATCCTCTCCACCGCCTTTGCTACGTCTCTGGCTTCTTCTACCGTCGCAAAACTCTGTAGGTAGTCGCCCATGTAGTGGTTTTCACGGATGGCTTGCGCCGCTCCCGGATGTTCCTTCTCGAAATCCTTTGCGTTCTTGTTCATCACATAGATTGCGGTCGATGGTGATGAGGTGGCTCCGAACACTACGGACGTCATACGATATTCTTCCGGTTTGCTTCTTGTGTCTCCGTTACGCCAGAGAAACCTTAAGCAGTCGCGGTCGGCTTGGCGCATCTGGATTTGGAGGAACATTTCCTTGATGTCAGCGACGACGGCGATTGGTCTTTCTCGAAATCTGACCAGCACCCCCACGATCGATTGGAGGAGGTCCGGCCCGGGGAGTAGAGCGTCGTTAAGGCTCTTGCCATCGAACTTGGCTGCTGCGTCGAGTACTATCCGCGGTTTTTTCTTCGTCGGGTGTATTAATGCGAAATGTGGGAGATAGAAGGTCCTTCCGGCGATGGAGTTCGCCGGCGCCTTTTCTGCATACCCGTTCTCTAGTAATTTGTCCATTTGCTTCAGGTACATCCTCTTCAGGTCCTCGTCTTGGCCCAGTTTCCTCTCGATATTCAGAAGGCGTCGATAGGCCTGGCTATAGTTGTTGGGCAGCGTCTCATCGTCGCTTCTCCATAGAAGGCCCGTTTCATATCTTCCGTTTGGCAATCGTCTCGTGGTTTTTTCCAGAACCTCTATGACCCTTCTGTCGGCGTCGTTCTTGGGGCGTCGTGATTGCACTCCCAATGCTTCGATTTCGAAATGGCGTCTTACGAGCGATTCTGTCTCGTCTTCCTTAGTCCTGCCATAGTTGACGAATCTCACCGGTGCGCTGCTCCTGGCCTCGCACCCGTGCAGGACCCATCCCAGGCTGGTAAGCGAAGCGACTGGTTCGGTGCGTCTCCCCTTCCTCAGACTCCTTGTGACTATCAGGCCCCAGTTGTCCTGGCCGATGAGCAATTTAGGTTCCTGTTGGGTGTAGGCCAGTTGGTCTCCGAGCTCTCGTAGATGCTCGCATCTCTCAATCGTCTCCTTCTTCACCTCCTGCTTCGAAAGTTTAAAGTTAGGAATGGTTCTTACCTCGATCGAGTATTCGGTCCGGCCATGGGCTCCTTTGACTTGCACATGGACTCTTTGCGAGTCGTTCCTCCTGATGCCCAGTTCCCCGACTGTCTCCAAAACGAGCGTTTCACGCCTGCCTTTCATGCCGATCTTCTCGGCGACCGACGAGTCCAGTAACGAAATAGTGGATCCCTCGTTAAGCAGAGCCAATACCCGAGCCGACCCCTTGGGCCCGTAAAGGTCCACTGGAACCATCTTCAGGTAGGCTTTGGTGCTACTGATTGTGCGCATGGAGGTGACCTCCTCTCCTCTAGTTTGCTCGTGGTCGTGGCCTGATGGCGAGGTGTCCTGGTGTGACCTTCTTCCTCTTCTGGGTGCCGTTCCTGGTGGTAGTTCGTCTGGGTGGAGGGTGACGTGGTGTTCCCTTGAACATCTATCGCACGGTGGTGCCCTGCAGTCTGCCTTTCGGTGTTTGGAGCGAAGGCATTTAAAACAAAGCTTTGCCCTTTTTGCCAAATTCCATTTTTCCCGATTACTGGCCTTCTCGAACGTGGGGCATCTGGGGATGTCGTGGTCCTTCAGACAAACTGGACACTCGGGTTTGCTTCCGTTCCCAGGTGCGCCATTCTCTTGAACGGCATGGATCGATCTCCTTCCCGAATCGCGTCGTCCTTGGGATGATGCTCGTCGATGGTAGCCTCCTCTCGGCTCCCATGATACTTCTGGTGGGGTGAAATTGGCACACATGTCTCCCTCTACCTTCATAAAGTCGCTGAAAACCCTTAGCTCCGGCTGGTCCTCTCCTCCATGGCTGTTGTAGTACGCGAACCACCTGCACCTCATGGATGACGGCATCTTTGTCGCCAGTTCTCTTACCGCCTTGGGTGCATTTAGAAACTGCTGCTTGCCCAGCGCTCTGATGGTGGCCACGGAGTTCATAACCCGGCTGGCGAAGACTTCAATATCGCTCGGGTCTTCGGTGACTCGAGGCAGGGCTCAGCTTTGTCAGCTCCGCTACGGCCAACGCTTCCGGCCTTCCAAAGCGAGCCTCTAGTCCTTCCATTACCTCCTGGGGGTCCTCGGCAATAAACAGGAGGCTTCTGACAGCCTCTCTTGCTCTTCCCTTTAGAGCTCTCCGGAGACGCGCCAAGTTCTGCGCGTGTGTGAATCCGACGGAGGTATCCACAAACGATCTCCTGAAAGCCAGCCACTCCTCGCTGGCACCGTTGAAGTCGGGTAGTTCCACCATTTGCCTCGAGGTACTTGCTCCGGGTGGTGCTCGCAAGAGCCTGGCTATGGTCTGGGTCAGATCCTGGATCTCGCCCCTTCTTTGTTCGCGATGTGGTGACCTCTCTTCTTGGACTAGCTCCTCCTGCCGTTCTCCGGGCGATCTCGGCAGTTCGCCCCATTGGTTGAAGGGGTTCTGCTTGTACTCGTCCACGTCTTCGTCAGCCTCGCTCTGGCTCGCCTCGTCCTCGGAGTCTATCCTCAGCAATTCGAGCTTCTCTCGGGCCACCTTCGCTTTCGCCTGCGCCACCTCCGCCTTCACCTCTTCCGCCTTCGCCTTCGCCTCGGCCGCCTCCAGTTCTCGCATGGAAACTTCTAAACTGGCTGCGGCATCAGCTCGCCTCGACGACTTTATCGAGCTTCCTCTGGAGACGGTACCTCGTGTTTCGCGCCGCGCTGCGATCTTGGCACGGTTCTCTCGGGTCCTGTCTTCTCCGGCTACGCTGGTCTTCTGTGTTAACGCTTCGTACGTTAACTCGGTCCCCCGCCTGGGGGTGTGGGGTTCGGATTGGTCCCTTGCTTCCGTCGCATGTGCTGCTCTCCCTCTTCTGTCAAGCGATCTGACAGGTCCGTCGTCATCTCCTTCAAATCGTGTGGGAGATACTTCTCCTGTGGCGTTTGATCCTTGTCCTCCCGCAGGGAACGGCAGCGTCCTCTTTACCTTAGCCGATCTCGTTACCGGCATCGTCGTTCTATCGCCGAGATCCGGCTCGAAGGACCAAAAATGTTGCTGAAATGAAAAGAGAAAACCGAAACAACAAACGGCGCTTCGCTAGCGCTGCCCCAGTCTCTCTCCGAGTGGACTGTATTTCCGGCACTGGCCGGCCAACGATGCTTTCTCCTTAAATTTGAGGGATTGTACCTCCAGAGCCGGGCTCTTCTCTGGATTGGCGGGCGTTTGAGTCTTGCCCACTACAAAATCCTTAATCTACCAAAAGTGGAAACGACCAACGAAAGAAGACAAAGCCAGAAAACAATACGATTAGAACGAGACTTCGCCTATGTTCTTTATTTGCTGAATTTTATGAATAGGAATTTCTATTATTTATTATTCTGTTTGTCTGGTCTCTTTATTCTTATGATCTTTAACAAGACCGTTTCCTTGGGAGCTCTTTCGACGACTCCCGCCGCTTCAGCGCCGCGCTCGCCTTTTATTGCCAGCAGCTGTCTCCTCGTTCGCTTGGTTTCGATAAATCACTCGTTTCCTGTTGAGTGATTTATCGCGACTGGTATACAGCTGTCTGCCATGCTTCTCCCTCTTGAGTGCTTGTGCGCCGACGTCGAGTGCTTGTGCGCTGGTGCCCAGTGCTTGTGTGTCGATGCTGAGTGCTTGTGCGCCGGGAAATTGCATCGCCTACACTAATTGTAGAAAGAACTCGTGTGGGGATTCTCTATATTACATGGAGAACCAACCCAGAATTTCCGTCTTATTTCGACCGCTTTCAGCGCGTCATACCAACCCCTATCCCACCCTTCGGTAATTCACCTGAGAATCATTGTTTTCCCAAAGGACGCATAGCTAAACTCATTATTATATGTAGACAATGCATAATTGAGTTTAGCTACCTTTTTGCCATACGGCAACTCTATTTTTGGTAGCCCATGAGATTTCCACCGGAAATCACATCATGTCGATTGGCAACAACAAGTCGAATCAGACGACACTGTTGCATAATCATGCAACCGCTGGGGAATTTATCAAAATATTTAATTAGTTCTCACGATAAATTACCCTGGCCAATTAGCGTCGCTTCGGCTTTTCCGCAGATCATCCATTCGCTTGGGATCAATGATCTCTTTTCGCAGGTGAATAGCACCGGCCACATCTCCTCTCCTCCATAATTCTGTCTCCCTACAGTTCAATGCACTCTGAGATCACCACAGCCATAGCACTAGGGCAGTAGGTCATTCTCAGAAACTGCATTTGATGCAAGCGCACAAGCTAAGCCAACCCCGAAGTTATTACGCTCTTTCTTTTGTTCTTTTCATCCTTCGCATGTCCAACGACTGCCGAATGATGCGCGAGCATTATTCACCTCACTGAGACATGCAAATGAGAAGATTCATGAAAAGAACGCAATGATGATTGGCTAATAGCTGAGCAAAAATAGAATCCAGATTTTCATCCCCAATGGAGACCAGTCGCTTTACAATCTCTACCAGTGTCGGTCATGCCGCATCAAGTCATAACGATAAGTCGAGTGTCACCTGCTTTGTTGTGCATGCCACTTCCCTGTAAAATTTTCGCAAATGCTTTCACGGTTTTTAACAAAAACTCGCTGGGTCTGTCCGTTTAAATTGAACTATTAATTAGTTGCCGCCAACTCGTTTTGTATAGAATCACAAATATTCGAAATTTGCCTCAGTGTCGTTAATTATTTTGAATCAAGTGCAAATCAGTAAGAAATACAGCAACAACCAAGCCAGGCGCAATAGTTGCAGTAGCATCAAGTAAAATAAATCCAAATAATATAAATCTCATTCGCCACAAAGACAAATTACCAATAGAAGTTCCTGTAAATTATTAGTGCGATAGTAACAAAGACAAATTATCAATAGGATTTCGTGTTGTACACTTGGGCATATATTAAAAGAAATGGATTATATTCAAATAAAGAAAAACAACTAAATTAAGAAAACCCTTCCTGTGTAAATACAAATACAAATTCCTCAATTTAAATCTAGTGATAGTGTATTTTTATGTAAAATAAAAGAAACGTAAAATAATAATAAAGAACATAAAAAAACAACAAAATAAAGTGTTTTCGTCGCTTCTATTCCTAACTGGTGAACATTTCTTTCGACGAAACATCGTTGGGGATTGAAGAGAACAAGTGTCGTACGTCGGCACAATACTACATCCCCACGCTGGTCGATAGGGATTTTGGAGCCATCTTCAGGTATGTGAGGGGTGGGGTAATAGCGACCGCCAAGCCCCCTGGAGTGGTTGATGCATCTTCTGTGACTTCCTTTCGAAAACTCGAAGTCTTTGCAGGCCCATATGGGGAAGGCGTACGATATTCCAGATCGGATTAGCTGCTTATAGCGGGGCAGTTTAACTTTGGTGTCAACTGTGCTGTTCCACTTCAAAATGTTGTGTAGTGGCTTAGACCGAGCGAGGCCCTTTTGAAGAATGTGGTGCGCATGTTTAATGAAATTCATTTTTGGAGTATAGATGACCCCAAGATATTTCATCCTGGCTGTGGTCTAATCGTAGTACCTCCTATTTGTATTCGAATACTCTATGGGAGCGTTTCATCATCATCATGATCGGCACTACAACCGGGATCTGGTCTTGACATTATTTAACAAATCTCTCCATCGGTCCCGATTTCGAGCCGATGTCATCCAATTTGGCACTCCCAGGCTCTGGGCATCCTGGTCTACGCCATCCCCCAATCGCAAGCAAGGTCTGCCGCCCTGTCTCTTTCCATACATCCTGCCACAAAGGGGTTTCCGGGCAGGCTCTTCTTCGCTCATTCGAGCTGGGTGCCCTGCCCGCCGGAGTCTACCGAGCTTGATTTTTCGTACAACATTAGCTGCAAGGTAGATCGCGTACAATTCATGGTTGTAGCGTCTCCGGAATCGTCCTCCCTCACATACGGGGCCAACAATTCTCCTTAAGACCTCTTTCTCGAACGCAGCCAAGAGTTCAGAGTGCCTTTTATTAAGCACCCAGGTCACGGATCCATACATGAGTACTGGTAAGACCATGGTCTTGTACAGTAGTAGCTTGGATCTTCTGGATACATTTTGGGATTTAAAGAGCCTTGATAGACCATAGTAGGCTTTGTTGGATTTAATCAGCCGTTCGCGTATTTCTTCTTCCATATTGTTATCGGCTGATACTGTTGACCCAAGGTAGTTATTGACCCCTGATAGTTTGACCAACGTGAGGTCTTCTCTTCGCAGAAGTTGCCAACATGTACTTAGTTTTTCCCTCATTAATGCACAGTCCCAGTTTTTGTGCCGCTTGCTCGATCTGAGTGAAGGATTCCTGTACCGCCGATCGGATCTACCGATGATGTCAATGTCATCTGCATAGGCAAGTATCTGGCTGGACTTGGTGACAATAGTCCCTCTAGTTGTAACGCCAGAGTCACGGATAGCTTTCTCCAACGCCAGGTTGAAGAGGAGGCAGGCCAGACCGTCCCCTTGTCGGAGTCCATTAAATATGTTTATTGGTTTGGACAGGAATCCCGCTATTTTTACTTGACTAGTTGCGTTGATCATGGTCAACCCACAAAGCCGTATCAATTTGGAATACCGAACTCTCTCATGGCATTATATAGTTGTACTTTGGCTATGCTGTCGTAGGCGGCCTTAAATTCTATAAATAGATGATATAATGGAATCTTAAATTCCAGACATTTTTCCATCGCGACGCTAATCTTCCGGCATCTCCTCTTGCTCCCATACGTGCACCACGATTTCATGAATTGCATGATGTAACGCTGTCACTCCTTGTTTGATCAGCTCAGCTGGTATGCTATCAGCTCCGGGGGCTTTATTTGATTTGAGATGTCGTTTAGCTTTTAATGTTTCCTCAATGCTTGGTGACGGCAACATTTGGTCTTGATTTCGTATTGGTGGAGCTTCCAATTCTTCTATGAGCTGACCATTTAGCAATTCATTGAAGTGGACTTCCCATCCCACCAGAATGCCTACAGGATCGGTGATCAGAGTACTCTCATAAAGTTCTTAAATCGTTTAGCCATTTTCGTTTCCGTGGTCATCGCTTGTTAAATTTGCCATAATAATTCGTTTTTACGGGCATGGTTATTAGCCGTGGAGACTGCATGTCAACTTGGATTGAACAGGGACAAGGATCGTCCTGGCATTCGGGTTGAAAGCATTCAGTAACTTTGCTCTGTAACCATTTTCGCAAGTTTAGAAACAAAATATAATCTGAGGGGCCTAGATCTGCATGAAGAAGCAAATTTGTTTTTAGATCTTTGAATCTGGCCATCGCGGTGACACACGGCGAACTTGATGAAACAAGACTGTTTTTTCGTTTCGTCAAATGCGATATTTTTTTATTTAATCACTCAAACACTTCAATAAGTTTGCATAATACTCCCCGTTGTTTGTTTTTCCCCTCTGAAGATAGTCGATGAAAAGTATAACACGCGCATCTAAGAAAACTGATGCCGTGATTTTTCCTACAGGTGTAACTGTTTACACCCTCTTTGGTGGTGATCCTACCCTTTCAGTCATTGGCTTGAATGTGAACTGATGAAAGCATGCTGATGAATGTCGCGTGGGCCGTCCATTTCTTCACAAAACTCCAGCGAAACGGAGCAAATAAATAATAAAACATAAATAACTACTGTACACAAAAAAGGGAGGCTCGAAAAAAAAGGTAAAAAGGAAAAATAAAAAATAGGATTTTCGTAGTAAAATCCGAGAGCAAAGAACACCTACCTCAATAAAACATAAATAAAATTAAAAGGAGAAAAGAAGACTAACCGGAAAAGAGGTTAATTAAACTTAAAAGTAAATTTCAATTACACCAGAAAAAGATTTAGGAGTAAGAAGAATTAAAAGATCAGCAACCTCAACAGCCGCATTAGTACACTATTTTAAATCTCCATTTTTCCTTTTATATTCTACAAAGATTAATGCAACATGAATACGATGCATGAACTCGGCTTTATTGCTGTGAAATTCCACCAAGCACTCGATTGAAATATCCCCACGATGCGGTTTTCGTTCTATTGTAAATAATCGCGGCTCCCAACTGCCGCACAGTTCTCCCATGTCCAGATGTTCGACCAATATGCACTTCCTGAATCCTTTACCATTTCTACTAGCTCGCACACTTTCAGTCGACAGTCATCCATTACCACTTTGTGGATTGTTCTATCATCTCTAACGCAATCATATTATTTAATCAACGATCGTCTTGGCAGCTCATACGGATTCACCTCACCTCTGTGTCCCAATATTTTATTGTTGTAAACTTCAAAGTAGAATCTAGCTCCGTTCTGATATTGGTAAGAGCTGGTCCTTTCAAATTAAAGTATTGCAGCACATAAGCATGGCCCACTTTTTCAGTGCTACAAATTCACTGAAAGCGTTCAGTCTCGATGGGTAAACAACGTAGTGTCGTTAAACATCAAATTGAGGTTTTATAAAGTTGGTACTCTCTAATATAGTAATTCTTTTCAAACAACCGCCGTCATCTACAAGTCAGAACGGGTGGTTCTGGAACTACTGCCGTAAGTCCACCTACAATAAACGTGCGCCAAAATAGACACTCGTATATTCCTTGCAACAATCTCTTTTGTGAATGCCAGTCCTCAATTTTTTTTTGTGCTCGAATTATTCCACATTTCTTATATGGTTGTAATATCTGTTTTTTAGTATTCTGGTACTTTCCTTAATTATTTTTCGGCTGGCCAGTTGAATTTTGGTATTGATGTCATATTTTTCTTGTATCCTTTTAATGCATTTCGTAATTGCTGTCTGCGCAAGGTTTGGTTCGGCTATAATAGTTAAACAATAAGGGAAAGAGTGTAAAAACAGTTGAGTGCTTCTCAAAATATTAGCAGAAACAAAAATCGATAATGGCTACATACTGTGAGATGAATATTGTTCAGGCGAGTATAGAATGGTACATCTTGATATGTTACAATTATAGTCTTCAACACCATTCTTTTTGACATCGAATTCTCGAATTAAGTTACAATAAGAACTCTCTCAAAACGGTACAGCTCCACGTCAAGAGAGTGGCTCTACCATTCACAATAACGATAGGATAATGAATTAAGGAAATCAATAAAACTTGATTAAAAAGATATTACAGAATTATTTAATGGTTTAATGCACTTGATGTAATCAGAGTTTGGACATTTTGCATTGTGGGATTCATGGTAGAGAAATTAAATAAGAGAATTGAATTAATAGGCGTATATCGAATTATTATAGATCCACAAAGTGCAGCAACTTTTTAAAGTATCACACGGCAAAAAAAATGGGTGGCGAGAGGGCCGACTTTAGCGAGACAAGGACAGATGTGTCCTTCATCTTGTCTCTGACTTCTGGTCATCTTGCGATAACCAGAATCACCCACATCCGTGAGGATGTTGGCCTCGGTCTCGCGATATCTGAAAGAAAAGAAAAAAAAAATGTGGGGGGGGGGGGGGGGGGGGGGGGGGCGCTCCAAGGATAGTGTGGCAGTGTTAGTCCGGGTGTTCTCTAATTACTTTTATAGAGGGATGGTGGGAAAGAAATCATACAAGACCGGTAGGTCTTGGGTGCGGTAGTAAACGCAGATCACGTCTTTGGCGTCTAATGATCTGCGCTTTGGTCGGTGTGTGTGTGTTTATACCGTCTTGTACTGTGCGTCCGTGTGTGTGGTTTGTTAACAGTAGACCCTATGGGATGGATCCAAGAATCCTCTATTATAGAGGGGAATGTTGTTGGGAAGGGTGCTTTCTTCAGTTTTGTACTGAAGAAGAAATTGTGGGGTTTTGATCCGAAGAGATCAAGAGAGGGAAGGGTCAAGGGCGCAAGAGTTCCGTACAAGTTCTGAATGTTTTCGAGGTACTTGTATGCTAATTGAAGCAAGTACTCGTCGATCGACGTAATGGAGGCGCCTTCGTATAGGTGGGAATTGGGGGTAATGACGACCGTCGGGCCTTCTAGAATGATTGGTGCATCTTCTGAGGAGTTTCCTTTCGAAAACCCGAAGTCTTTCCATTTGAGCCGAAGATATGCAGGACATAGGGAAAAGGCGTTCGATATTCCAGATCGGATTAGCTGCTTATAGCAGAGAAGCTTAACTTTGGTGTCAACTTTGTTGCTCCACTTCAAGATGTTGTGCAGTTGCTTAGACCGACCGAGGCCCCTTTGGAGAATGTGGGTCACATGTTTGATGAAATTCATTTTTGGGGTATAAGTCATCATCATCATTGGCACTACAACCGGAAACCGGTCTTGGCCTTATTTAACCCTTATGTCAATGGCCGGGTACCCGGGTGCCCATTCGTCGCAATTTCACGATTGCTCGGCCTAGTAGACGATTTTTAAAATGTCAATTTGAAAGTAAAAAAAATTTTTTTTTCATTGAAATTTCGTAATTATCATTCAGAAACGTTTGAAATTCGTCTACTAGGCCGAGCAATCGTTAAATTGGGCCGAAGGGTACCCGGGTACCCGGTCATTGACTACTGTCGGTAAAGTTGGTCATTGACATAAGGGTTAACAAGTCTTAAGGATTGTTGAATTTTCCATAATAATTTATTCTTACGGGCAAGGTTTGGGGTATAAGTAACCCCAAGATATTTCATCCTGTCCTGTGGATATCACACGGCAACATAAGTAAGTTTCTTATATAATTACTAACGTACTGTGACGCATATGACAATCAGTACTAGAATATTCGAGAAAGCCCAAAACAAAGTACTAGAATATTCTACAAAGTACTGGAAAACTGGAGACTAGGAACAGTAGAACATTCAAGGCTATGGAACGGACGGAAACGAAACGCCGAATCAGAATGAGGAAATGGTATAAATACGTCGCACACAGATCATGGAGATGAGTAAGAAGTAGAAAGTGAAGCAAGCGATAAGTGCGGAAGTAATAAATAATGAGTAAGAAGTAAGCAGTAAAATACGCGATAATTACGGAAGCGATAAGTGAAGAAATCGTTATGTGTACGGTAAAAAGTAACGGTTGTTATTAACGGACTAATAAAGTGTCACATTAATTTAGAATCGATTTAACGGCTCTTATTTATTTTAAAATAATTAATCCGGCGAACCCTAAGCTCGCTACAACATGTAAGCAGAAAGGACATTTCGCCAAACAATGCACTTCCAAGGAAGAGTCAAGCAAGTCTACAAGTTGAAGGCCACCAAGGGCGTCCCTGACCACAGCTTTTTCAACAGTGGACAGCGACCTGTCGAAGGACAGGGTAACTTCATGGTATCAAGACTGCGGAGCTAGTCAACACATGGCGTCTCATTGCGTGTGGCTTGCACAGTTGGTCGAGCTGGACGAACCGATCTCAATAGTGATTGGAGACTCAACCAGGCTAGATGGCGTTGCAGTCGGGAACATCAAGATGGGGGCTTTTGATGGTCGGAAATGGTATCCAGTGGTACTGGAGGATGTTATTTACGCTCCAAAACTCAACTATAATCTTTTCTCAGTAAGTCAGATGCTGGACAAGGGACACTTTCAGAAGGCAAATGGAAAGCAGTCAACTTTTTACAGTCAGGATGGCAGGGAAGTTGTGGCAATTGCCAAGCGCAAAGGAAACCTCTACAAAATGATGCTCAGGTCAGAAGAAGAGACAAGTCTATGGGGGTATAAGATGGTGTGTGCCAGCGTATGGCACGTATTCCTTATATCCCCCAACGATGTTGCGCGGTTGCGAGAATAGTCCACCCAGGATAACTGGAACTTTAAATAACGCTCTGGTATTTGTTTGTTTGATAATAATTTCCTTTTTATTTGATTTTGTCGAACACTCTCATATTGTGTTTTTAAATTTGTTTGCCGTCTTTCCCGCAGGAGTACTTCAGAGTACGACTTCAAAGTAGCGTTTTGCAAATGTAAATACGTTTGTTTAATTTCAAGGACTTCACAAAAATTGCAACTAATTAAAACAGTTAGTAATAATGCAATTACACTAGCACCGTATACATTCACCTTTTTTTTTTATCGGTATAATTACTATTTAGGTCTCTAAACTTTACACTTCTTCTGTGAATCTCTGCGGACAAGCGTGTGCATAAGCATGCACACGCGGCGCCCGTTAGCGACACAACCTCTCTCCGGTAATCACGTTAATCGACTGTCCGAAAAGGGAAGAAATTGGATACAACCAAAAAAGAACATACTTTTGCTCTCTCACTGCCACGTTCTTCGATGTGTGGTAGGTTGCGTCGGTAAACTGATGATCGAAGAGAGCGGGACAATGAGAGAACAGAAACACGCTGTACGATTATCTTGGGGTGGATTTGGTTGTATGTGCATGAATCAATGTAGTTCTGAGCGGAGCCCATTGACCTGATTCGGTAGTATGGTGAGTTCAGTGTACATTGATCAATACGAAGACAGAACTGAGAAAGAGAGGAGAATTAAGCTGATGATATTTACCTGCAAAAAGAGAGCATTGATCCGCAGCGAATGAAGTGTCTGGAGAAAAGCCGAAGTTACGCTAGGGAAATATTATCACGTGATTCAATCGAATGTTTTGATAAGTTTCCCCAGCGGTTCTGCAATGATGCGACAACTTCGTCCGGCTGGATTTGGTTGTCGCTAATCGACATGGACACGAGTTGCCGTATGGCAAAAAAGGTAAGCTAAACTCATTTATGCATTGTCTGCGTGGTACAATGAGTTTAGCTATGTGTCCTTGGTGGAAACATGCTTTGCAGGTGAACAGGTAAGTAGGGGGAAATGGGGTAGATTTGACGGGCTGTAAGGCGGTCGAAATTAGGTAGGAATTGTGGTTGGAATTGTGGGTTGTTTCTCATATAGAATAGAGAAACCCCCACAAGTCTGATGACAATGTCAATCAAAACTTGGCACGAGAGACTCGCCCATCAAAATGTAAAGTATGTGAGGGACATACTGAAACGCAAGGGGATCGAACAATTATGTGTGCAGGGGATGCGCACAGGCCAAGAATCATCGAGCTCCACACCGAATCAACCCAAAGACAGCCCAACAACCGCTAGATCTTGTACACGTCGACACTGGAGCAATGAATATTCCGTCGTTAGGAGCAGCCAAGTACTGGCTTATGCTCAAGGACGACTTCACGCACTACCGAAGCTGTTATTTCATGAAGACGAAAGGAGAGGCACCTGAGAAGATAGAAAGCTACTTGAGACTCGTGGAAAATCAGCTTGGGAGGAGAGTCAAGTGTTTGAGATCTGACAATGGCACGGAACTGAAAAATGCAAAAACCAAACAGATGTTGGACAAGCTGGGAATATTTCACACATTTACAAATGTGCACACGCCAGAAAAAAACGGAAGGGTTGAGAGAGAAATTAGGATAATTGTCGAGGTAGTCAGGACAGTGATACACACCGAGAACTTGGACGAAAGACTGTGGGCAGAGGCAATGAACCATGTGATCTTCAGGATCAACCAGACTGGAACCAGCAATGTGTTAGGGAAAAGCCCAGCGGAACTCTGGTTCGGTAGAAAGATAAAGATTGAAAAGCTGCGACCGTTTGGATGTGAATGTTATGTCCTCATACAAGGACAGAAGAGAGGCAAAATTGAAAAAAAAGTCAGAAGAAGGAATTTTGGTTGGCTATGGTATTGATTCATCCTGCTACACGGTTTATCCGAAAGATACGAAAGACATCATCAGCTCCGACAACATAATCTTCAACGAGGAGAAAATGATACTGAGACAAGGCACTGAACCTGAGGCATGAGCAACAGAGGACAAGATTGAGAAGAAAGATGAAAGTAGCACCGAGATAGACTATGAAGATGCAGAAGAGACCGATGGAAGTACTGAAGAGCCAAGCGACAACGAACAAAAGACAACGCCGCCAGCAGAGCAGCCAGAAGGAAGAACTTTGCGAGATCGTCGGAACCTGCAACCACCACTAAGGTACAGGGACTACGTTGCAAACATGTCCAACCGAGGAAACAGCAACAGAGCAGCCATGATTGGTGAAACAGAAGATATCCCGCTGAGCGAAGCACTCAAAGATGAGAAGTGGGGACGAGCGATGCAGGAGGAATACGATTCTCTAATGGAAATGAAAACTTGGAAGCTGGTGGACTGTCCAGAAGGAGTGAAGCCGATCACTTGTCGTTGGGTACTTCGAGAGAAGGCAGACGGGAGACTTAATGCCAGACTCGTGGCGAGAGCATTTGAACAGAAAGAGGGAGTGGATTATGGAGAAACTTTTAGCCCAGTAGCCCGCCATGCATCCATTCGCCTGCTTCTAAGTCACGCCGGGTCATAGAAAATGAAGTTGGTGTCATTCGATGTCAAAACGGCATTCCTTTACGGGAACCGGGAACGGAATGTCTACATGAGCCCGTCTGAAGGGTTCGACGACGGATCAAGGAAATCCTGCAAGTTGGATAAGAGTCTTTACGGGCTCAAACAAGTTCCAAGGATGTGGAACGAGGGGGTCACCACACACCTTGAAAAGAAGATAGGCCTGACAAGTACAGATGACGACCCGTGTATCTACTACAACAAGGACAAGAGCATTATGCTCTCACTCTTCGTGGATGATGGATTGGTAGCTGGAAAAGATGAAGACCAAATATACAAACTTTTGGATGAAATAAGCAAGGAATTTGAGATCACCTATAGCAAGAAAGTACAGGACAAGTTGACATATTTGGGCATGGAGATCTAGACTGATCAAGAAGGTATTTTCATAAACCAGCCCAGCTACACGGAGAAAATACTGAAGAAGATGAAACTCGAACAATGCAACCCAGCGTCCATAGCAATGGAGCAAGGGATGATTACCAAGAAGACAGACTTCAAGAACGATCACGCACTTCCGGCGAACAACAACTATCGAGAGGCGATAGGAACCTTATTGTACCTGGCTACAATCACCAGGCCAGACATCAGCTTCGCCGTGAACTACCTCAGTCGATTTTGCAACAAGCTAATGAAACGTGTATTCCAGTACCTGAGAGGTACAACGACAGGTGGAATTCACTTTGGAGGAGACCAGACATTCATGGCTTACACCGATTCAGACTATGGAGGAGACTCGGAGACGGGACAGTTGACGAGTGGAGCGTTGGTGATGAGGGGAGGACCAGTGATCTGGTACTCACAAAAGCAGCGTCTGTTGGCGACTTCAACTGCAGAAGCCGAGTACCGAGCAGCGGTGTCAGTGATTGACAATGTGTGCTGGATGAAACGAACCGCGCTGGAACTGGGTATCCTGAACGCCGACCAGCCAATTACCTTGTACGTCGACAACATGTCAGCCGTACACATGTTCCAGAATGCACACGAGGGAAAGACAGGTAAAGGAAAGAAGCACATTGAGATACCACAAAAGTACATCCAACAACACATCGACAAGACGGTGACACTGCAACACGTTGAGAGCAACAGGCAGATTGCAGACATTCTGACCAAGCCACTGAACAGGAGAGTCTTTGAGACGCTCCGCCGTAAATTGATCAAGGAGGAGTGTTGAGAATTGATCAATCTACAACTGATCTTACCCAACACAACCTTGAACCAGTCCCAACTTCACACCTTCCTTTCTGTTCTTCGAGCCGAAGTTGGCACTGATCGAAGTATTCGAAATTGCTAACAGACACACAAAAACAGGGAAATTGAATGGCACAAGGAAAACGTACTCCAAACTGTAATCTCAATTTTTGTAAAGTATCGCGCATCAATCCGTAAATTGTTTAGCGACAAATTTGTTTATCAGAACAAGTGTTATTCGAATGTACAAAAGAATTTGTACTTCTGATAGTAAGTCAATAAATTCAACTCCTGCCAACTCTGGACTTTTGTTTATGGAAAATCAACAAGCCCAAACCACCATAAAATCCATAGACCAACACTTTTTTATGGACCAACGGATTGTTGGAACAAGAAAACGCTGAAAGATTGGCGTGTGTTTACCCATCATGCTAGCAGACGAGCTGAGCCGATCGGGTTGGCATATGGTTCATGTATTATGAACGGAATAATTTAATTGATATGCATGCCTTTGGTAAGGTTTTACTTTCAGGTGAAAGCTAATAAAAGGTAGCTTACGCTGCTCGATTGCAGGTATGCAAAGTGGCTTTGTTGAGTTAGGGGAAGGCAGGTTGATTTAAGGGAAATGGGTGGTTCTTTGGGGATGTTTTAAAGAACCCCCATATACGGTAAAAGTAATGGTTGTTATTACCAGACTAATAATGTGTTACATTAATTCAAAGTCGATTTAACGGCTCTTATTTATTAAAATAATTAATCCAGCGAACCCTAAGCTCGCTACAATATAAATGATATACCTAATAAAAATTGAATTGCAAAAACAAAAAAAAAAACAAAAAAAAAAAATATATATAACTTTAAAGTCACAGAACTTAATTAAACTCATGCATAAAATTCTACACGTTTTATTTATTGAAGTAGATTATTTCGTTAATACAATCTTTTTTTTATATTTAAAACAAAGAATTGCAATCCTTTCAAGAAATTTTATATTTTGGAATACACTCAGTCAGCGCTGTCCTCTCTTGACAATTGGAAATCTGAATCATGAGTGTTTCTCAATTTGACATTACAGCGCCATTTTAATAATCGGTTCCTCGCAAGCAGCTTGTTATTAGGTTATTTTGGCGGACAAAACGTGTTTTAAGCTATACTAACTGATATTAAATATAAAACAGGTAAGCGAATGAAATATACAGTTTATAGTTGATTTATTAAATAAAAGATATCCAGTTTATTGTGCTTAATAAAGCTGTGCTAGGTGAGGTGCGAGAGAAAAATGGCGTCATACCGGCGTTGTGTTGACTATTAATTGAAAAATTCTATAAATTTACAATAATAGTTATTTGGTCTATAATTGTTAGATTTTTCTGCATCAACATGGCTGATAATGATGATCTTCTGGATTACGAAGATGAGGAGCAAACTGAGACTACTGTAGCTGAAATTCCAGAAGTACCAAAGAAGGACGTGAAGGGAACTTACGTGTCTATCCATAGTTCTGGATTCAGAGATTTCTTGCTTAAGCCAGAGATTCTTCGTGCTATCGTCGACTGTGGCTTTGAACATCCATCTGAAGGTTAGTGAGTACCATGTAGAATTTGTTTATTCGAAATGGTAGTATTTGGAATTCTGTTAGAAACCATTTCTAAATGGTTGCTTAATTTAAACCGACATTGAATTTTGGACCAATGATAGTGAACATTTTACTTGTGAAGAATTTGAACAATTTTTCTTAAATGGATGTTTTTTCCAATCAAGTGCAGATTGTGTGGTGTGGATATAATCGTGTGAAATATTTTGTTCATGGGGATATGCGTTTGTTGTGTGGAACTTTTGGTATTATGGCTTGTTATTGACTGCCCTACTGATTTGTCGCCCGTTTTTATATTATAATTCATGGATTAGGCCCTTCGGGTACGTTTCAGTAATTTTATCATTCCCCGTTGCTATGGTTATATATTTTTGAAAATGTGGATAGTTTTTATTGTTCCTTTCTGTAAATGTAGTTAGTGCTTTTATTCACATATTCAGTAAATTTCTCTTTTCGCTGTTTGTGATGATTTATAGTTGCCGAAATTAAACAGATGGGGCACACTACTTTCTGAAATAATTCAAATGCTGTCGAGTCGTTATTTCGAATCACTAGAACTCGAAAACCCCTGAAAACCGAAGTAATTCTTTAATAAACCCTCTTTTTATTGAAGAAAATCAATGCAGTTTGATACCCCTGTTATAGGAAAGAAATATTTCATAAGACGACGAAACTCCTCCTTTAAATCGAAGTAAAGCTCAGCGCCACATCGAAGTTATAAAATGATGTGGGTGTTCGAATTTCATATTTAAACAATTGGTTGTTTACTTCGACGTTTCCGGGTATGTGGCTTTGATATTTGCTACAATTTAGTTGGAAAATGATTTTTAAAGCGTATACATCGTTCCAACTTGCTTTTTAGATTTCTGTGTACACCAAGCCATAGAAATTGTAAAAACGTTATACCTCAAGGAAGTAGTCGGGAAGATAGTGGCAAGTGTGAAGAAGGAAACGAGTCGAAAATTACTATTTTAAGGGTAAATTAGTGGCTGAGAAGGCTTGATGTAATGTAGCTGAAAGGACTGTGGGGGTAGAGGTATTGATGCCAATACACGGGCACTTGGTTCACTTCCTTCCCACTCTCCCACTGATCGCGTCGCCGAAAATTGTTCACAAGAAGAATAAAAATAAAAACGCTGAGGAGCTGATTTAGCTGTTTTAGGTTTTTTTTTCTATTATTTAAATTGTTTCCCTACTCTGCTATTGCACTGAGGCACTTTATATTAAATCACATTAGAATTAGGTCTATAATTCACTTAAAATGGTTCACAAACGATTTGCAATACTTTGTTTCTAGCTTAATAGTTTTAGCTAATGTTTTAAGTTACTCTAGAAACTATATTTTTTTTAAATAAACACTTCTTGAGTTTGATTGGTAATTCCTTTAAACGTTTACGCACATGCGTTTAACTAATACTCACTCCTTCTTATCGACAAAGAATTATTCGCGACTCTGGTGATTTTAATTTAGATCTCTCTAGACTCTCGTACACTCTTTAGGTGGTGTAATTCGACGCCTCACGCTGCGTGACCGATCTCTGTGTAGATTGAAAAGCGACTGACTGGAATTAGGGATGCAAATTGGGACTTCTTATTTGCACGGCTGATTACCCAATCATCATCGCGCTCTCTCATGAATCCATTAAGTTTCATGTCTCAGCGAGGTGAATAAATACTTGCGCCTTCATTCGACAGTCGCTGGGCATGCGGAGGAGGGAGAGAACAAGAGAGAGAGCGCGATAACTTCGGGGTTGACATGGCTTGTGTGCTTGTATCAATGCAGCCTCTGAGGATGGCCCACTGACCTAATTCGGTGACTGCGGTGATTCCAGAGTGTAATGAACTATGGGAAGGAGAGGAAAATGGTTTATGCTATTCACCTGCAAAAAGAGATCATAGATCCCCAGCGAATAGAGTGTCTGGGGGAAGTCAAAGGGACTCCAAATCGGCTAGGGAATTCTGACCGTGGGAACTAAATTAAATACTTGGATAATTTCCCCAGCGGTTGCACGATTATGCAACTGCGTCGTTTGGTCAGACTATGCTAACCGACATGAAACGCGATTTCCGGTGGAAATCTCATCGGGTAGCGAAATGGAGTTGCCGTAAGGCAAAAAGGTAGCTAAACTCAATTATGCATTGTCTGCATAGAATAATGAGTTTAGCTATGCGTCATTTTGGAAAACATGGTTTTCAAGTGGAATAGCTTGTAGGGGGAATTGGAGTTGAGTTGACACGCTGTTAGCGGTCGAAATAGGGCTGAAATAGTGGGTTGGTTCTCCATGTAGGATAGAGAACCCCCACAGTACTATCGTAACTGTTTCAAAACTAACACGATGAATGGAACCTTATTTAACCTTGAGTGCTAGATTGAGTCCTAATGCTCAACCGCCCGGAGAAATATCGTCATATTAAACTATAGATTTCGTGAATGGTTGGACGAAGCCTTTGATTAGTTTTCGGAGCTTGGCTGATGGATTCGGTTTAAAAAAAAGGCATCTCGGGTGGCTAGTTCGGCGTCACAGGTTCGCCTTTTATCAAACCTGTCAAGAAAAAAACAAACATTTGTAGTGCTCTGCAAAGTCCTACAATTCCCTCATTCACATTTATATCCCTAATCCATATCGAAATAATAATAATGTATAGTAATCCAGTAATTCCAACTAATATCACCAATTTAATGAAATATAAATAAAACCTTTTATTCCCTTGTCAAGTTACATTGCAAGTGTTTGTTAATAGTGAGTTGTTGTTTGCCTAAGAGTTAGTATTGCTAGTATAGTATTTGAAGTTTTGTGGGGCTACTACCCCATTTATTGGCTTAAATCAAACAACATAAGTACCTGCAACTGAAGTATATATAACTACAAACTAAAGAGCGTAAGAACTAACTTAACTAAACTAAGGACAAATTAAGAAGAGCATGAGCATTTCTTGAGGAGGATTGCAGGAATTCCACCAGGGATCGGCGTAAACTTGTTTTGAGTTGCAGTAGCTCAGATTCCATTAAGGGCGGATCAAAGGAGTTGCGGAGAAGGGGCTCGGGGGAAAAGTTGAAGCGTGACGGGTGAGGAAGAGAGGAGTCATTACTGAAAGTGTTGGCGATGCATCACATTGACGCGAATTCCCAGGAAACGTGAGTCAAGCGTCAGCACACAAGTTCCTGTGACACAACGATCAGCGGCGCACCGATTCCAGGAAGCCACTAAAGAAAGCAGTATCCAGGCAACGAGCGAACGAAAGGGCGGCTGTGGGCCTATATAAGGTGGGTACATCGGCAGAGCAGCAGGAGCACTTGTGCGGGAATCTTGCGTTCTTGACCTATCTCTCTCTCGATCTCGTCGGATCAGACCACCACAATTTCTTCTTCAGTACAAAACTGAAGAAAGCACCCTTCCCAACAACATTCTCCTCTATAATAGAGGATTCCTGGACCCATCCCATAGGGTCTACTGCTGACACATAAACACGCACGCACAGTACAAGACAGCACAAGCACACACACACACACACATCGACCAGATTATCACAGATTATCAGACGCCAAAGACGTGATCTGCGTTTACTACCGCACTCAAGATCTACCGGTCTTGTACGATTTCTTTCCCACCATCCCTCCATCCAAGTAGTTAGAGAACATCCGAACTAACCCTGTCCACACTATCCTTAGATACCCCCCCCCCCCCCCCCCCTCATTTCTTTTTCAAATATTTTGAGACCGAGCCCAACATCCTCACGGATGTGGGTGATTCTGGTTATCGCAAGATGACTAGAAGCCAGAGAAGATGAAGGACACATCTGTCCTTGTCTCGCCAAAGTCGGCCTCTCGCCACCCATTTTTTTTTTTTTTTATTAGAGCAGCAGGAGTTGCCACGGGATCTCCGAATTGTAGATAGTGCCAGTTTTGGTGCACATGATTTACCGTAGTAAGGCCACAATAAAAATCAGTGCATAACAAGTAATAAAGAGTGAGCAGGTGACTATAGGAGCAGTGTTTTGTTTTTTTTTTTTTTTGGAGAAGACAATTATCGAGAGGTGAAGGAGAGTCACTCTGAACCCCACACCCCCGAATGGGGGATCGACCCAATGCACCAAGAGGAAGACCAGGGGGCCAGCGTCGCCCGGGAGAACAGGGCCCGAGTCACCCGTGCCAAGACCGAAGCGCGGACACGAAGCACGAGGCATAGCCTCAAGAGGCAGTTCGGTAAGGTCATCGAGGAGCGCCGAGATCGAGGCAAGGTTGGAAGTCGCCAAGCGAGAGCTAGAAATCACGGAGACGAAGGCGAAAGTGGCACGAACGAGACTCGAATTGGTGGGAGCAAGTTGCGAGGACGAGACTAGCCAAAACGAGGCTACCGAAGATGAGTACCAGCGATGCCCTTGCGATTCATGGGACAATCTAACGAGGCTGCCCAAAGAAAGGCGAGAAGAGCAAATGTACGAGGACATCCAGAGTTTGGCTCGAGCCATAGCCAGGCGATCGCAATCATCGTCCGGAGCAATTACCTCAAGGCAAATGATCGAGATACCCCATTTCAACGGTGGCAGTGGAGAGTGGCTGGTTTTCAGGAGATCGTTTGAAGATACGGCTATCGGATTCACACTCGCACAGAACTTGGCGCGTCTTCCGAAAGCTGTTTGGGGAAGGGCAAGATAAGTTGTAGAAGTCTCCTATTTATTGCCGAGGACCCACAAGAAGTGATGAAGGGACTGGAGACTCCCTTTGGAAGACCAGGGGCGTTAGCTCTAGCGGAGCTAACAAAATTAAAGGAACTGCCTCGAGCCACAGAGGATCCGATCGAGATTGGAGTCTTTGCCGGCCGGGTGACGAATTTCGTGGTAACCGCCAGGGCGCTGGATAAGGAATAGTACTTGAACTCACCTACGAAATGTCGAAGGAAATTAACAAAAGACTGCATTCCGGAAACGCTAGTTGGCACGCAGTCAGTAAACTGCTGAAATCCAGACTGCTATCACGTAACATAAAGTTCCGTGTCTCATCATCATCATCATCGGCGCTACAACCGGGATCCGGTCTTGGCCTTATTTAACAAATCACTCCACCGGTGCCGATTTCGAGGCGAAGTCATCCAGTTTGTCACTGCCAGGGTCTGGACGTCCTGGTCTACGCCATCCCCCCATCGCAGACAAGGTCTGCCGCGCTGTCTCCTTCCATGCACCCTGCCACAAAGGACTTTCCGGGCAGGCTCCTCTTCGCTCATTCGAGCTAGGTGTCCCGCCCACCGGAGTCTGCCGAGCTTGATTTTTCTTACAACATTAGCTTCAAGGTAGATTGCGTACAACTCATGGTTGTAGCGTCTCCGGAATCGTCCTACCTCACCTACGGGACCAACAATTCTCCTTAAGACCCCTCTCTCGAACCCGGCTAAGAGTTCAGAGTGCATTTTATTGAGCATCCAGGTCTCAGACCATGGTCTTGTACAGTAGTAGCTTGGATGTTCTGGATAAATTTCCGAATTTAAAGAGCCTTGATAGACCATAGTAGGCTTTGTTGAGAGATCGGGAGGACAACGGAGATGGGAGGACAATATTAGGTTTGACCTCGCGGAGATCGGATCGGCTGGTCAAGCGTGGAAGGAGAGTGCACAGGACAGGGAACGATGTCGGAATCGAGTCGGTGAGGTCATGAACTTCCGTGTTCCTACAGGCCAATAAATAGTAATAGTAAATAATAGTACTTGAACTCACCTGAGATGGTAAATGAATTGACTGCCAAGATGCCGTCATCCAGGAGGTACAGGTGTTTCATGTACCACCACAGGCATCGAAGGGAGGACCAGTCGGAACTGTGGGTTTTCAGCGATTTCGTGAGAATGGAGGCAGACATGTGTGGCGATTTTGCCCCACCCGAAGTCACTTGGGAGCCGAGGAGAGGCTACCATCAACATATATCACCTCAAGGAGGACGCGACTCGGGGAAAACAGCAAATCCACGACGTTCGAGAAAGTGGGGAACGAAAGGAAATCAGAGTGTCTAGTTTGTCTCAAAGAACACGACATCTCCAGGTGCCCCATGTTTGAAGGGGCCAGTATAGGCGAGAAATGGGATCTGGCGAAAAAGGCAAGGATTTTGCTTTAAATGCCTTCGCTCCAAATACCGAAGATCGGATTGCAAGGCACCACCTTCTGATAAGTGCGCAAGAAGGCACCACGCCATCCTCCACCCAAGCGAATTTTCACCGAGGTGGCACCAAGAAGAGAAGAAAGGTCACGCCATGGCACCTCTCCATCGAACAATTGATCCCGAGAAAACCAGAGGAGAGGTGGTTACTGTCATGCGCACCGTCAGTAGCACCAAATCATACCTAGAGACTATTCCAGTGGATCTCTACGGACCTAAGGGATCGACACGGGTATTGGCTCTGCTTGATGGGGGATCCACCATTTCGCTGCTGGACTCGTCAATCCGCGAAAAGATCGAGGCCAAAGGCAATCGGAAGCGCTCGTTCTAGAGATAGTTGGTGGACTGGGTATCAAGGGGAACGACTCAAAGAGTCCAAGTGCGAATCAAGGGAGCCCATATCCGAACTGGAAGTTTGATCGAGGTAAGAACCATCCCTAATTTTAAACTTTCGAAGCAGGAGGTGAGGGAAGAGACGATTGAAGGATGCAAGCGCCTACGAGACCTCGGAGATCAGTTGACCTACACCTAGTTAGAGCCTAAATTACTTATCGGCCAGGGCAACTGGGGCCTGATAGTTACAAGTAGGCTGAGAAAAGGGAGAAGCACCGAACCAGTTGCTTCACTTGTCAGTTTGGGATGGGTCTTGCACGGGTGCGAGGCCAGGAACAGCACGCCAGTGAGATTTGCCAACTACGGTAGGACAAAGGAAGACGAGGCGGAATTGCTCGTTAGACGTCACTTCGAGATCGAAGTAATAAGAAGTGAACCTAAACCTAAACCACCAACAGAACGAGCTCCAAGTAGATCCGGAAGGGGAAGAAAAAAGAAAGAATTGACAACTCCTCGTACAGTACATTCCACCGGAACATCAAATTGGCAAAACAAAGCTGAAAATGTATTTTACATCAGTGAGGGAGTAACTATATACACCAACCCAACAACTCGGTACAAAAACAAGTGGTGTGATATCCAAGAAAAGTGGTTGCCTTGGCAGAACATGGTGTTCAAACCGACGACACAGTGCCAATCAATTGATGAGTCTCTACGAAAACGCTATCGCTGGTGCATGAAAACAAATCAATGGATTCCTAAAGCTCTGGAAACGAATGCTGAACAATTCGACACTGAATATTATCGTTGGGATGTTAGCAAGAATCAGAATCAGATATCCGTGAATGGTATTACGTATGGTTTTGAAAATGGTATACGGACATACCCAGTCAAGGATAGCGCTATATTCTTTTGGGACACCGAGAAAAAAACATGGATTCCGGAAATCGATGATGACTTTATAGCAAGGTGTGTTATGGCTTTATTGACAGCACAACACCAACGGCGGGATAGCAGACAGAGAAACAAACAAAACCACCGGACAAGGTGGTAAAGGAAGTGGTCAAAACTAGTGCACCTGCAGAGAGTGGAGCTGGTAAAAGAAAGGCTACTACAGAGCCATCACAATGATTCGATTTAGATCCGAACGACGAAGAAAGCCTCATACCGAACCATTTCCTGCTGGGGCGTTCTTGCGGTGCGATGGCGCCCGATGAATTCAACGACGACGACCTTGTTCGTAGGGGGAGCTGGAGAACAGCGCAGCGGCTGACGGAGCATTTCTGGAGAAGATGGATTGAAGAATACCGGTCAACCCTGATGCCAAGAACGACGAAATACCATCGACCCACAAGTTGGAGATATAGTCCTGGTGGTGGATTCTTCAACGCCCCACGAAGAAGTACAAGCTGTATCCTGTACCCGACGGAAGGATTAGAGTTCTGGGGCTGAGGACGACATGGGGAACACTACGAAGACCAACACGCCGAGTCGTAGTGTTGGTTTCAGGGATGATATCGCCGTCACATGAGGGAGTGCTTCGCACTGCGGGGGAGACTGTTGCGCATGCATCACGTCGACAGGAATTCCCAGGAAGCGCAAGGCAAGCGCCAGCACACAAGTTCCTGGGAAACAACGATCAGAGGCGCACGGATTCCAGGAGCCCACTGAGGAAAGCTCTTCCATCCTCAACCATGCTTCTCTATTTCTTTCCTACTTTTATATAGTTCTCAGTAATTTGGATTATGTTATCAGCCTACCGACTATAAGGTCTACCAATATTTCTTTTTCCTGCTGGTCCTTTCCATTGTGTTGTCTGTATAGCCCATCTTTTGTCTGTGAGCCAAGCGACATGACCGGCCCATTGCCTTTTTAGTTTTAGGACATGTATAAGTGCGTCTGTCAATTTTGTTCTTTGTCGGATTATGTCGCTGTGTACTTTTTATATCTTTATTATTTTGAGGATACTGTGGCGTTCCTAATATACACATGCAGTACACAAGCAAATGGTGGAGAATAACACCGGGCGGAAATCGAATAAGCAAAAAGCATCAGCCGAATACCAAGCAATAACATAGCAATTTCACATCAGTTGAGTGTATTTGAGTTTAGGAATCGAATTCGTACACTTGGGCGTGTTGGCTCAATCTTTTAGTGATTCTAATCATCATAGTGTTGGTTCGAATCACACGTTCTTCATTATTGTTGCAAACGCGATAAGACTATTCATCGTTCGGCAGTTGGTATCTTTTGCTGTATTTACCGACGGTGTGTCGTTTTCTGTTTTCTCCTATCTATCGAATGCTATAAATCAACAACAACCTTTCGTTTCTTTCAGTTCAACATGAATGTATCCCGCAAGCAGTTCTGGGTATGGACATTTTATGCCAGGCCAAGTCAGGTATGGGTAAGACAGCCGTGTTCGTTTTGGCGACTTTGCAGCAACTGGAACCTACTGAAAATGTAGTCTATGTCCTCGTAATGTGTCATACCCGTGAGCTAGCATTCCAGATCAGTAAAGAATATGAACGTTTCTCCAAGTACATGCCGTCAGTTAAGGTAAGCGTACACATAAATTTCCCATTACGAGGAACCTTTGAAATTAAACCACATTTCTTTTGTTTTTTAGGTTGGGGTATTTTTTGGGGGGCTATCTATTCAAAAAGATGAAGACAGTCTTAAGAGCGTCATACCGCACATCGTCGTGGGCACACCCGGCAGAATCCTCGCACTTATTCGTAGTAAAAAACTAAGTTTGAAACATCTTAAACATTTCATCCTCGACGAATGCGATAAGATGTTGGACCAGCTTGGTAGGAAAATTATTGCTGGGAGTCCTTCTGGTGATATAATCCTGCTTTCTCTTTTTGTCGTTTTATAGACATGCGACGTGATGTACAGGAGATTTTCCGCAGCACACCACACGGAAAACAAGTCATGATGTTTTCTGCAACACTTAACAAAGACATTCGACCAGTCTGCAAAAAATTCATGCAAGATGTAAATATCTCCGAGCTAATTATTGTTCTACTACTACTACCACTACTACTACTACTACCGCTAAGATTGTCTCAAAGCCTGTTCATACAATACTGCTTAATAGTACATTTCAACGAACTACTTGTCAAGTGTCGTTCAACACGGACGTGCCGAGGAATTTGATATTAATTCGATTCCCAACTGAATATTGGTTCGATGTTGTGCATATTCACATTTCCAATCCACCGCAAGGCATTTTTATCAAAGTTTTACGAACACAAAGTCCCAAAGCATCCGGGATTTAAGGATCTCTCTATATATTCCTGTGTGCCCTCCAGTGCATATCAAGTAGCAGAGTGGACTCCACCTCAAGGGATCTATTGCGATTCTTTCTACAAAAAAGCCTTGTCACTTCGTTGAATGTATTGCTGCGTATAAATCCTATTACTTCTGCGTACGCTATTGAGCAGAGACTGTTGTTTTGGTAAGACCTGCCGTGCTGTGCACCTGGTGTCGTTTCTTTATTCCACAATACCTGTGTACGTCTAATGCGAAGTGGAGGTGTCGAGGACAAGAAAGCCATAAAAATTGCCTGTTTATTGATTGGCGGATGTTGCAGGTCCTCTAGTAGCAGCCGTATGTATTTGTTAAAAAGTAAAACAGCAAACCGTTTAGTTTTAAGGATAAATCCAGGATAAGACACTAACCAAGGTATGCTCGAAAGGCGACCCACAATATATTCTCGTTCGTCAGCGCTCTTTGATTGGGAAATTGTTGCACGTTGCTGTTGACAGAGGCGCACCTCTTACATTGAAATACGAGACATCTGCGATTCGAAGCTGAATCTTGCTCCACAATCATAGATTATTATGTTCATTTAAGCATCACCCTTTTGGAGTTTATTTCAACTGGATTTTATGTCTTTTTTTTATCTCTTTTTTCTTGAATCTCTAGCCCATGGAAGTGTACGTCGACGATGAAGCTAAGTTAACACTTCATGGCTTGCAGCAGCATTATGTGAAATTGAAAGAAAATGAAAAGAACAAGAAACTATTTGAGCTTCTTGACGTCCTGGAGTTCAATCAGGTGATGGACTGTTTGATTCAGATGGAATTGTGTTTGGAACTCATGTTTATTGTCGTGTGTAGGTCGTGATCTTTGTGAAGTCTGTCCAGCGGTGTATGGCCCTAGCACAATTATTGACGGAGCAAAATTTTCCAGCCATCGGAATACATCGCGGCATGAATCAGGAAGAACGTTTATCACGGTACCAGCAATTTAAAGATTTTCAAAAGGTGAGTAAAGCGAACATCTTATGGTAAATATTTAGGGAAAGTTTTGTTGTTGAATGCATTGCCATTTCTATAGTTGTAGTAGTTTAGTGAGGCCAGAACCCTCATATATTCAGCTTAGTACAAGCGATACAACTTATCAACTATCTTAAAACTATATATAAGGATATAAACTATGGATAAAAAGAACAGAGAAAAACACGGGGGGGGGGGGGGGGGGGGTGAGTTGGTTACTGGGTTTATCCATCAATTATCACTCATTCATTCACCTCGCTTAGTACAGGATGTAAGAGTGCAGACGGGGAGTAGGCGTGGTCAGGAGGGGAAAGAGAGGAGATGAAGTTTGAGAACAGTCGAGGTAAAGTTGAAATCGAAGCAGGTAGGGTAGGAGTTTGCCCGCCGCAGCATTCGCGAAATGGGTTCATTAGAGCCGTAAGAAGTGTGGTGGGTGGACTGATAGAAGAGATGAGGGTTTCGCAGGTTACGAGGGTTAGTGTGAAGTGGAATGATGGAGAGCAAACTTGGGCAGTTGATTGTGCCTGAAAGGAGACGGTGGACGAAAAGGATATCGGCATGAGTTCTGCGCTCCTCAAGTGTGTTGAAGTTGATCAGATGGAGCCGGCTAGTGTATGGGGTAAGAATCCGAGGATTCGCCCAGTTCAGTCCGCGGAGGGCAAAACGCAGAAAACGACGTTGCACTCTTTCGAGTCTGCGTACATGGGGCGAGTAGTGTGGGGACCAGAGCTGACTGGGGTATTCAAGAAGGGGACGGACGAAAGCTATGTAGAGAGAACGGGAAACGTAAGGGTTGGAGAATTCTTTAGACCAGCGTTTCACAAACCCAAGGACATAGTTGGCCTTAAGAATAATATCATCAAGCTCCCTGTCAAATGAGATCCCGAGGTCACGTATCGAGGGTACAGATGATATCTGCTGGTTTAGCAGGAAGTAAGAGCGTGGCGTGGTGGGGGGGGGGGGGGGGGGGGGGGGGTGATGGAGTGACATTTGACAACATTGAGTTCAAGGCAGTTATTACGGCACCAAGTTGAGAAGCTGTCGAGGTCCGTTTGGAGAAGTGAGGAGTCGAGAAAAGAGATGATCGTTTTGTAGAGTTTGGCGTCGTCCGCATAGATGGGGATGGATAAGTATTTAATAATGGAGTCAACATCATTGATGGTAAGGATAAATAGGAGGGGACCTAGATGGCTGCCTTGCGGAACCCCTGACGTGGGAAGAAAAGGATTGGATAGGGAGGATCTGAATTTGACACGGTAGGATCGATCTTTCAGATAAGAAGATAACCACTTGATCAATAGGGGTTCGAAACCTACGGAGAAAGTATGAGATTATGGGAGATTTTGTCAAAGGCCTTGCTGAAACCGGTGTTGATTACATCGACTTCGTTGCCATTCTCTAAGGCACGGAGAGTATGGGATGAGAACTCGATCAGATTCGTTGTGGACGACTTACCCGAAAGGAAACCATACTGGTTGGATGAGATGATGGATTTACAACGGAAAGATAACGCGTTGTAAAGAATCCCTTCGAACAGTTTAGGGATATGAGACAGTTTGGCGATGGGATGGTAATTGCTGATATTTTTACGTCCCTTTTTATGTATGGGGGTGACAGGAGGATTTCCAAATCCTAGGGAAGATCCCTTGTGAAAGGGATAGATTGAATATCTTTGATATCGGGAGAGAAAGAGAAGTAGAACATTTCTTTAAAAATACAGCCGGGAGTCCATCCGGCCCAGGGCTGAACTCGTCTTTGATTAAGTTTAATTTCTCCTCACCTACGTGACGCTGAATAATTTGAGGGGTGAAAGGGCCGAGGGAGAATTCGGAAAAGTCATTGAAGTGAGACGGATTGGGTTCGAAGGAGATGTCTGTGAAGGGTTTATTGAAAAACGAAGCGAATAGATTGCCAATAGTTAGGGCGTCGGTTGAAGTAGTCGTGCCATAAGAAAGGGAGTTAGGATAGGCATCGGATTTACGTTTGTAATTTATAAAGTGGAAAAAAGATTTGGGGTCATTGATCAAATTAGATTGTGTTTTTGTGAGGTAGTTGGTGTAGAGGGAGTTGTAGAGCTCGGAAAATTTATAAAAGGAATCGAGATAGTTGGAGGAAATTGTTCTACAAGTTATTTCTCTTGTTCCTAAGAGCGCGGAGTGTGCGGTTGTACCATGGCGGCGATGAAACCGATGACCTGTGACGAGATAGGGGACACATAAGGCGACGACATAGTAGATTTCCTTATAGAGAGTGGCAGTAGCTTCTTCTACCACCAAATGATCAAAGCGAAACACTGTTTTGCTAAGATGCTCATTTAAAAGGCGGAAGTTAGCTTTGTGGAAGTTGTCATGAGGTAGAGACGGATGGGTTTCATGATCAAGATATATGGAAAGAGCAGCGGGGGTGGTAATTATCAATGGTGGAGAGGGCCTGTCGACTAGGGGCAACTGAGGACTTGTGTGGGTCCGTTGTGAACACGAGGTTCAGTTGTCTCCCCATATGATTTGGGACATTGCTTACTTGATGGAGGCATGAGTCGGTGAGACCGTTTATAAAAATACGTTCCTTGGAGCTAGTGGGGTTTGAGACGTAGAAGGCCAGCCAATGTCCATTGGAGATGGGGGAGGTTAAAATCGCTAAGAACGACGATATCGTCTATTGAGGTGCTTAACTCGGTTAGGTTTTCTACCACTTCTATTGCGAGTTCGTATGACACACTGGGTCGCGAAGGAGATATATAGAAGCAGATAATGAAAAGAGACTTAAGGCGCTTGTCGATTTTTATTGCGACGTAGTCAAGATCCGGAGAAGAAGAGATGTCAATTAGAGACAAAGCGAGCCGGTTATGAGTGCCAAGCAGCACTCCACGGCATGGGGAATTGGAATCTTCTCGATGAGCATTATCATCGGGAAAAACATTGATGTAGGGGGGGAATAGTTCAAGACTATTAATACTAGGGATAAGATTGGTCTCAGTCAGAGCGTATATGTCGAAGGGGAGGGAATGTGCCTTTTCCAGAGTCGAATGTGTTTTGGGGCGGAGACCTTTAACATTCTAATAGTAGTAGGGGGAGCGTTTTGGGAGTATTGAGATGATAGGGGGGACGTGAGGGCGACTGATTAGGGTCAAAAGTGCTTGCCATTATTCTGATAGGTCATTTTGTTGTCCATATATTGGCGAAATGCCGAGAGATCTTTTAGCACCTTATTAGGGCGCAAATCGAGATTTTTGTGGAACAACGAACAGGCCGCGGAGGCTAGTGATTAGAGGCAAGGAGGTTTCGAAATGCTTATGATTGTGCTAAACGTAGATTATTATTTCGGTGGGGCAACCAATTTTTTATTTATTCTAGTCAAATTTAGGCGAATCTGAAGCAGAGCAGCCTATGTCCGATAGAATGCAAAAACGGGCTCAAGTCGTTCAATTTTGTCATTAGAACATAGGTACAGTGCGTCCTATGTGTGAATCGGTTCACGTTTAAATTAACTTCATGCGTACGGATAACCGTTGATATAGTCGTCAGTATAGTAACCAAATGACGAGATCAGTTGAAAATGTAACGTAAATCCTTTAATTTCGCAGGTAGTATTATTCCTGTATGCCGCAAGGCTTTTTTTTATATTAGACTTCTCTCGGGAGAGGCGAACCTATAGCGCCGAGTGGGCGCCCCGAGATGCCACCAAATAGTTGCAAGTTGTAACGCTCCGGGAACACTCGCATGGGAAGGGAGTTTCATAGCTTCCCCGCTCTGTAACGGAATAAGTTCTAATGCAGGGATGTTCGCACCGTCGGGAGATAAACCACAAACGGGTGCGATCCGTCGGATTATCTTGTGGAGCGCATATAACCCAAATTGCGTGGAACAATACCACGAATCTCCGAAGAACAGTACCCGTGATAATATCTGTAAAACAGAGAGAGAGTTCGGCCACCCGCCTTCGATGTGATAGCGACTGTAGTCCCGACGTTAGCGCCGAGTTCCCGATCAGGCGGATCGCTCGTCTCTGTATGCTCTCAAGTAGGTCGAGGGTATGTTTAGGAGCCGAGCTCCAAACATGAGAGCAATATTCGAACGCGGGTCTAATTTGCGATTTATATAGGAGAAGAAATTGGGTCGGAGTAAAATATTTCTTGGCTCTAAAAAGATAACTCAGTTTTCCTGAGACTGACCTGGCGATGCTCGACACGTGTCAATGCCATGATACATTCCCACAGATCGTGACGCCGAGCAATTTCAAGCTTTCCCCGGCCTCGACGGCCCGGCCATTCCTCATCAGCTGTGGAACCGATGATCCACTTTTCTTTGTGAATGTTGTATTTTGTGTCTTTGCTGCATAAACTTTTTTCCCGTCTTTGGGATTGGCTAAACTCGAGCGATTTTCCAGCAGGCAGGAACGGTCCTCCGTGCATAAGATAAGCGGAAGAGTCTGCCAAGAACCGGCGATAGTTCTGGGGCACAGTTCTTAAGGACTATTGCTGGTATTCCGTCCGGGCCGGTTGCCTTTCTACAATCCAGTTCACGTGGAATGCGTTCAATAGTGCGCGGACGAAATCTCACATCCCGCAAGGAAGACGGTACCGGCGCGCTTACATGTGACTCCAAAAGGCCGGGATTGAGGTTTGAATTCGCGGAAAATAAATTCGCGAACACAATAGCTTTATCCTTTGAATTCGTGACTAACGCCCCGCTGTCTGTCACTAGCGGGGGGGAAGGGGGGGATGCCAAGTTACTGCTGACAGCTTTTGCCATTGACCAGAAGGAGCGTGAACCAGTTGGGCACCGAAGGAGCTTATTGATCACCCTGTCGTTGTGAGCTTTCTTCGCGGTTTCAATCGCCAGGTTGCACGCGTTTCAGATTCTAACAAAATTCGTTTTGTTAACATCGGTGGGATTGGAGCGCCATTGCTTAAAAGCTCTATTTTTTGCCGCTGTAATCAGATTGCATTTTTTATCAATCCAAGGTTTATTAGGTGAACTTCGTTTGATGGAATGTGGAATGTAGATCTCCATCCCGAGAATAATAATCTCTGTCACCGACTCCACGCAAGCGTTAACATCGGAGTCTACAAAGTACACCCCTGAAACGAAAGGGATGCGAAGAAATCTCGCAAATGGTCCATTCCTCCATACACGGCGAAGCTTCTTAGGTCGGTTGTTCGCTTGAAAAGCAACTGGTTGCGCGTCTGATACCAAGTAGTAATCTGTGTTTCCCAGTGGGGCAGCAACCACCATCATCATCATCGGCACTACAACCGGAATTCGGTCTTGGCCTTATTTAGCAAGTCTCTCCACCCGTATCCGGTCCTTATCCGAGACTCGTTAAATTGTCCATAATAATTTGTTTTTTCGGGCAAGGTTATTAGCCTTGCGCTATTAGCCGTATACCAAGGAATAACATAACAATTCCACATCAGTTGAATGCACTTGAGTTTAGAATTCGAATTCGTACACGCGGAAGTGGCCTGATGCGTTGAGCTTTGGTTCTATCATTTGGTGATTCTAACGGTGATAGCGTCGGTTCGAATCACACGCTCTTCACTAGTGTTGCAAACGCTATATGCAGGTACACGAGCATACGTAAGTCATCGACCATCTTCTCCTCTTTTCTCGTTGTGTTATCATACAATAATAACACCTGACGGCCTTGCCGCAGGGATGGCATTTGAAAGAAGGTATTTCTTGGATTAGCGACGTTCTGCCTTATTGACGTCCGTTTTTCATATCGTTGGTGGTCATGGCGATCTGTGCTGTACATTGTATAGTGTTATTTCTGGTTCTACGATTATTTTGAAATAAGAAATCCCGCATATCAAAATAAAAAATCCCGCGTATTAGCGTGTGATTCTATCGCTCACCTGAATCTGTCGAACAGCGGCGAGAGGTTGTATAACAACATGACCCACAGCAAATCTTAATTTATATTATGTCCATATCTCATAGTTTGTTCACCGTATCGAGCAACGTTTGTTCACGTCCATCGCCACTTTCGCACATCCGATGCAACTTCAATCGCTTTACAAATGCTGTCTTCCTGGCGGGTCCTTTCAATTCATAGTGGTGGACAGTTTATTCTAGACTTCCTTGGATGCGTTCCAACCATTCCACATGCTTTGTCTTGGCAGGGTTGTCGCGAAGATTATGTTCGACTTTACTTTTCGATTATCGGTTATACATTCCCCAACCCACTTTCAGTTGGTTAAGGTTCCCAATTCCTTTTGTGCACTCGATGATGCGAGGCTCTCTTTTGCCACGATGGTGCTGTGGGTTGGAGCTGAAGCCTCCTTGAACTGAATGTTTGCGGGCAGGATGTTGTACCTAAGTTTGCGCCTTAGTTTGACTGTATTATGTTTTCGGACTTTTTATTTGAAATGACGAATTTGATCTCACACAGAAGGAAGAGTACAAAACTTAACCCGAGTACGAGAACAAGGAGGTTGTTTGGACAAAAGAGTTAAGTTTTTGGTTGTGTAAATAAGAAAATAAATAAGAAAATGGGCTCCTCGATAGTATAGTGGTTAGTATACCCGCCTGTCACCCGGGAGACCGGGGTTCGATTCCCCGTCGGGGAGCCCCTGGCGCAAGACTAATGACCTTGCCCAGACAAAATAAATCATTATGGAAAATTTAACAAGCCTCAGGACTTGCTAAATAAGGACAAGACCGGTTCCCGGTTGTAGTGCCGATGATGATGATGATGAAATAAGAAAATTCAAGGGGCCAAGAAATGACTACAATGTCCGTAATGTAAATGACCAAATGGATCATTTTATGGCATACTTATTTGTATTGGATAAAGTATTGGTATCCATTTAGGAGTATTGTCATATGGGCTGGAGAAAAGGTGAGTTTTAGGAATAACAAATGAAATGCTAACGAGGTGGCATTCCATTTGTGGGGTTGTGGCGGCGACGCCAAACCCCACGGTACACTTACCTAAAAACCCCCACTACCTCATCCCAAGACGCATAAGTTTTCGCCAATGCATTCGCATTAGGCACCTGAAAATGCTTCACGCATTAAAGAGATCAAATCTATGATCTTTAAGTCCCTGTAAAGAAAACTTACCTTTCATGCATTCTCTTTGCATACCAATCCTCTGTAAGATTTCTTTATTGGCTTATCAGGTATTCCAAACCAATTTCGGCATCTACGTTGCCAGACATTTTCCCCTAGACGAATTCCGTAAACAACTGATTTGAATTACATACTTTGTAACCTTCACCAGGGATCATAAATATTGCGCCGTCTATTTTCCAACTTCGTCATGTGCACGATAAATTTCTTTACGTACACATTGGCCGGCGACCTTTTTCTCCCAGCAATAAAATTATCTGACTCGCACAATGTGCAAACCAAAGCAAATACGCATTCTGCGTCTCTTGGCATCAATTGAATTCAAAGCATAAACAATGCAAATATAGAATCCGTTTTCCACAAACGGATTTCCCTGCATATACAAATGCTAGCTAGGGATTCGTTTCGTCAACCAACCCGTTAGCACCTTTCCCAATGTCTATTCGTATATTTACACAAGGGCATTATTCGTCTAAGACTTTTATGATGCCCTCGTCTCATCTTTTCTTTTACCACATTTCTTCGCTGTATCGTCGTCTATTTATTTAGACGCGATGCACTCCATAGACGACGATCTTTTCGATCCTTTTGTCTTTTACCGCCTGTCTGCTTCGTTTACCCATTGTCCTCGAGCACGTGTAAATCACACAGATCTGAACTATCGCACACATACCACCATGATCACGATGAGCGAGTGAGCTCTGCACGAGCAAGATATCGCTGAGTCTTATTACAACCACCGTTCGTGACGGTCGGTTCACTCCCGCTCTCCGCCGTCTGCGGAGATGCGTTTATAACGAGTCGTTTGTGAAGTGCTGGTTGACTTGATAGCTCGTCTCAAATTTAAAGCTATAGTGAAGACTAAAGTGTTCGGAATTAAATAAATTGACATCCAACCGAATTAAAATAAAAAATTTGCTTCAACAGAATAACCGAGTGTTTAATTTTCCGGCTGCAGTTCCTGGGTGTTTTAATGTGTTTTACTTCCTTCCGTTTTCTCCTGGTGAACCGTTCTCCTTGTTGCTGCGGTGGAACAATCAGAGTGTTAATGAAACGTTGTGGGGACGAAGTAGAACCATGTGACGTGCGCTGGCACCACGACTTCGTCCCATACAGGGTTGTAGGTTTGTTGTGTGTCAGTATGACACGGGTTCACTTACCCCCCCAACACTTACAGCTGGTCTCACTGCAAATTGTTCGTCGAAAGAAACAGAACTCCAAGTAAGTAGAAAATTAAACCTCAGGTGTTGCTGTTGGTATCTTTATTAAACTGATCATCGCGCCTTAAAGTTACTCCGCATAAAATATAACATTCACTTGGTGGATACAGCATTCATTGTTTACCCTAACTCTGCATCGCGTACAAGGACACACGTTTGGATATTTATTAACTGTTAATCGAGTCTTGAGGTTAATTCAGCATAAAACGTCGCAGCCACATTGACGAATACAGGGTCTATTGTTTAATTTAAATCGACATCGTTTACAAGAACACAAATCAGGATATTTATTGAACTGTTAATCGGTTTCCTTTCGTTGAAATGTAACAAGCAGAAATGGATGTTTTCGCGTAACTGCCGGTAATTATAAAGGGAACGGGTATCTCACATAGATTCGAAACACAACCGCCCTCCGCGTGTACATCACGGAATATGTAATCTGACTCCTCGCTGTTGCCTAGGACATACAACCAGCCGCGACGGTGGTGGATTTCCACCGATGTGGGAGGAGCAAATCGGATCTTTTTCTTTGGTGATCAATGAACGATCGATTTGGGTTTTTAATGGAGGTATTTCCATTGTGACCGTACAGGTCTGGTAGAATTCCCATTCACTGGAAGCAAGTACAAACGAAAATGCATCGGCGGTACATGGGAGGGAGAGCGATCCATCCTGCAGCTGTTCAAATAAATGAACAAGCAACCGAGGCTGCAGGCATTGCCATCGTACACGATAGTGGTGATTGCCGGATGCAGAATGGATTTCCGTGTATTGTGTAAACAGAAACTCTATTTCGGAGGTCAACTCCTAAAATGCGCGTTTGTTTGCCTTAGCCAATGAAACATGGAAACATTGGTTGTTTACACGATCGGTTAAAATCATGCCATTGTAAGCAATAGAAGATATTGCCGAAGGCAGGAATGGATTTTTCTGTGGCGTTAAGTCAACAGAAAATTTGTTCACGATGGCAGGGGCTAGGATGGAGAGTGTTTGAATTAGAAAACGGATCGTAGGACACGGCCGTTGATTTGATTGTTTGGACACATTTACACAATAATGATTGTGTCCGACTCGATGATCGGTTATCGGTTTAGGCGATCGATCTTCGGAAATTTGGCTTGCAGATGTGCAAGCAAGCAAGTTGCCCGACTTGTCTTTTGGACCAACAGATTGTTGGAACAAGTAACACAGGAGGATTGGGATGTGTTTGATGGAGATGTTGCCGCCCAGAGGAACCGATCAGGTTCCTAAATGCTTCATGTAAGATGAACCGAGATGGTTTGGTTGATATGATTTCGTATGTTGCCATGGCAAGATGATGATCTTGCCGTGGATTTCTATTTCAGGTGAGAAATGCTTGACGGAGAGCTTTGTTACTGCTCGTATGCAGGTAAGAGGTAATGCTTAGTAAAGTATTGAAGGTTGGGAATGGGGAGTTGGATTAGGAAACTGAGTGGTTCTTCGGGTGAGCCCTAAAGAACCGCCACACATTTATAATCTTGAATGGCTCAATAATCGTACAACACAACACAACGCATAAGCAAGCCGATAGGTACATTTTATTTTGTACATGTCACAATGTTTACATTTAATAATATTAATAACTAAGATTTTGTCCATTGTCTGCTTTAGGTGTTTGGCATGACTGGATTATCATATATCACGTTTTTTAATTGCAGTGTTTTTATATCTTTCCAGAGAATCTTAGTTGCCACAAACCTCTTCGGCCGGGGAATGGATATTGAACGCGTCAACATAGTCTTCAATTATGACATGCCAGAAGATTCCGATACGTACTTACATCGCGTTGCCCGTGCTGGACGTTTCGGAACTAAGGGTCTAGCCATCACATTTGTTTCCGATGAGAATGATGCAAAAATCTTGAATGAAGTCCAGGAAAGATTTGATGTCAATATATCTGAACTGCCTGACCAAATCGATCTATCTACTTACAGTAAGCTTATTTTTCTAATCTTAAAATGATTATTTTTATTAAATGAATTTTTACATTTTAGTTGAAGGACGTTAATTATGATTTTCGCCAGTCGGTAATTTTTTGTAAGGTCCCATGTTTCCCGAACGAAATGTGCGTTTTATCCGGATATAAGGAAATCGCAATAAAAACTTTGCAAAATATATTCATAGCTGTAATTATTTTTATAAAGTAAGTGCATTTTTAGAAAGTACCCAAATAAATCTACATCCACCTCTAGTCGAAGTTTGTGGCAAAGTGGTTCATATAAGTGTTTTAATCTAGTTTTGAATTCAATTGTCAGTTTATTCACTTTTTGAACGACGTCGGAATAAATGTCCGTCCAATTTAGGTGGAACTGCTAGTAGTCTGGTACATGCCTTTGTTCTGTGTTTTTAACCTTCCGACGTTATGGTGCGCATTACACCCTAAATATATTGGCAATGAAAAGAGTGGAATCGGTTTAAAGAGAAGTAATATTTACGGGTAGTTTTGATTCAAAGAAGTTTTGTAGAAGCAAGTTTCTGACTAACAAAATTAGTTTTGTTAACCACGGTGGGATTGGAGCGCCATTGTTTAAAAGCTCCATTTTTTACCACTGTACTCGCATTTTCCACCAAACTAAGATTTGGCAGTGAATTTCGTTTGGTGGAATGCGGAATGTAAATCTCTATCCCGAGAAGAATAATCTCTGATCGACTCCGCTCATGCGTTAACATCGGAGTCTTCAAAGCACACCTCCGACCATCGAAAGAATGCAAAGAAATCTCGCAAAATTGTCCCAATAGGCAGCTCCTTAACCTCCCTTCTGACGAAACTGCTTAGGTCGGTTATTCGCTTGAAATTTAAGTGGTTGCGCGACCGATACCAAGCAGTGATCTGAGTTTCCCAGTGGCGCAGCAATCTCCACTGTATAAATGCTCGGCTTGGATGTCAAAAACAGATCCAGGGTGTTCGAATAATCACCTCGGGTATTCGCCACTCGTGTAGGTTGCTCTACGAGTTGATTCAAATTGCAGCTAATAGCGAACATCTCCGCTAGCTTCTCAGCCTCGTCGGTTCTCAATTAATTTCCGTGACCGACTCCGCATATGCATTAACATCGAAGTCTCCAAAGCACATCTCCGACGATGGAAAGGATGCGAAAAAATCTCACAAGCCGTCCCAGTTGGCAGTTATTTTGAGGATACTGTGGCGTTTCTAATAGATACTCGCACAATACACAAGCAAATAGTGAAGAACGCCGAAAGAAAATCGAATAAGAAAATGCATCAGCCGTGTACTAAGCAATAAACAATCAATCAGTTGAGTGTACTTCAGTTTATAAATTGTATTCGTACATGCGGCAGTGCCCGGATGTGTTCAGCATTGGTTTCAATTTTTAATGATTCTAACAATGATAGCGTCGGTTCGAATCACACACTTTTCACTATCGTCGCAAACGCTATATATAGTACTGCCAACAATGGGACCGCCTGTAATCGCCCGGAAGCAGCCTGCTTTGGCTAATAGGAGAGGAATTGGGTCCCACTAGGACAAAGCCAGGCCACACACATCGATAGTGACTCGCGAGAAACTCTGGAAGCATGGTTGGGAAGTTCTCATGCAGCGACATTATAATCAGGATCTGGCACCAAGGGATTACCACCTGTTTTTGTCTATGGAGAGTGATTTTGCTGTTGAAAAAGTGACCTCAAGAAATGCTTGTGCAAATCGACCGTCCCAGTTTGCTGTCAATAGCGACGAGAGTTGCTATGAAATAATGAAATTACATTCGAAATGACAACAAGTTATCAACATATCCGGTTGTATAAATCAAACAATACTGAGGAAAACTGAAAAGACTTAAGTGACCTGGAAATTACTGCAGTGCGTATATTCAATGCGCCAAGTTCTTGCATGATCAGAGAGTGAGACAAAAAATATTACACTCTCTCAGATATAGTAGAAGCTTCTGGGTATTCGTGAAAAACATATAAAACTCGGCCTCTTCCTCCATTCCATCGCTTATAGTCGATGACAGACCAGTCACCACTGCAATAGAGAAGGTGAATCTACTTGCTGCACATTTTGCAGCCAATTCAACGCTGCCTAATACCACATCAGTTCCGCCTCAACTGGAGCATAAGCAGCACACCATGAGCCAGATTCACTTCCAAACGCGTACTGTTGCCCGCGCGTTCAAAGAGCTCAACGCGAACAAATCCGCTGGTCCGGATGGCATTCCCCCATTCCTCTTGAAGAGATGTTCCTCTTCACTCGCTAAACCACTGTGGCAACTTTTTCATGTGTCTTATTCTCCTGGCCGTCTTCCAAATAGATGGAAGTCAGCGAACATTCAGTCAATTCCCAAAAAGGGTGACAAATCATCCCTCTTTTCTTATCGACCCATAACACTAACACTATTCTTTCCAAAGTAATGGAATCACTTATCAACTGTCAACTTTCGAAATATCCGGAATCAAATGACCGCCAATATGGCTTTCGTAGCAACAGGTTCACAAGAGATCTCATGGCGTACCTTACCGAAAAGTGGAGCCATTCCATCCACTATTATGGGTGAAAGCAAGGTAGTTGCCTTGGATATTTCAAAAGCCTTCGACAGAGTTTGGCATCCAGCCCTTTTGTCAAAATTGCATTCCTATGGAGTGGACAATTCCCTGATCCAATGGATAAGAGACTATCTTTTTGGCTATTCAATCCAAGTGGTTCTCGATGGTGTCAAATCTGTCTCCCATCAAATTAATGCAGGTGTTCCCCAGAGTTCGGTACTCTCACCCACTCTCCTGATATTTATAAATGATCTCTCGTCAATTACTCACAACCCAATTCACTCGTTTTCTGATGATAGTGTGGCGGTTCCGCCAAACCCCACGGTACGCTTTCCTTAAAAACCCCCATAACACCCATCTTCCCATATAATTTCGCCAATGCAATCGCATTAGGCACCTGAAAATGCTACACGCATTATTTGGAGCAAAGCTACCGTCGTAAAGCTTCTGCAAGAGAATTCTTACCTTTTCAAGCTTTCCTTCGCTTACAAATCCCCTGTAAGAGCTCTTACTTTCCTTATCATACATTATCCTGAAAAGAAAAACCCCGGTTCACATATCATGTAACCATTCCAGCCAGAGATAATTATCATGGCGTCGCCTATTCCCACCGTCATTCATGTATACGATAAATTTCTTTATGTATACATTGGCTGGCGACGTTTTTCTCCCAGCAATAAAATTCCCTGACTCGCACAATGTGCAACCCAAAGCAAATACGCATTCCGCGTCCCTTGGCATCAACTGAAATCCAAGCATAAACAATGCAAATAGGTATTCAATACGTACCTTTACTAGCGATGCCATAAACACCATTTCCCAGTAACCTAGCTAAAACAAATTAGCACATTTCCACATCACATCGTGGTCTCTTTGTTTAGCTGCTACGCACATGCATCTGACGATTTCGGTTTTATTTCCTTTACCGAAATCGTATCCTAGGAATGCACTTTGTGTCTTTCTTTGTTTTAGGCACACATGCCACCACGATCACGATGAGCGAGTGAGCTCTGAACGAGCAAGATATCGTTGAGTCGTAATTCAACCAGCAAGGCGGTCGGGTCGCCTGCCATCCACCGTACCGGCGCCGGTACGGTGGGTTATCTATGAGTCCTTTTCCATCTGCCGACGACAATAGTCGTGCGGACTTCCGCGGTCTGTAGCGCTGCAGACACGCGCATATATATATATTTCCGAGTCGTGGTAGTGTTGAGCACGTTGGTTAGAAAGTGTCACAGCCACCGAATATTCCTCATCGCGGACCAGTTCATTTTAATTAACTTTGCCTTAGTGTTAACCGTTCCTGTGTAATTAAAATTTTTGTCCTTCAGTGTTTGTTTAAGGTTAATTAAAAATAAAAAAACCTTTCATATATAATAATAGTGACCAATGTTTCGTATTGTCTTTCCTGTTTCTGTGGACGTTGTGTTGCAGGTTCGAGCGTTTTCAGCGGAACTTTTGTGTTTCCTCTTGTTGCGACGACGGGCCAATTAATTAATTTATGATGGAGGAGGAAGTGAACCGAGTGTCCGTGTTAGGCACATTACCTCCTCCCCACAATAGCACGTTGTTTCTCATACTCATACGAACACTCCTGTCCAAACTCTTTGAACGTCACTACCAACTAGCAACTTATGCTTGATACATTGAATTCAGACCTCAACAAGATATATCAATGGGGATTATTTAACCGAGTAGAATTCAATGCCTTAAAAACTCAGTGCTGCCTCTTGTCGTCAAAGGCGAACCCCAAAGTGAATATATTGTCTATGAACGGCACTTGCATCGACGAAGCCCAAGGAACTATCAATCCTCGGCAATCGAATTAATTCGACTCTTAATTGGAATGACCACATATTTGAAGGTGCGAAAAGTGGAGCAAAGTGTATGGGTGTATCCGTAAGAGATGCAAAAGATACTTCACTCCATCCAACCTGGCCACTATTTACAAAACGTATATTCGTCCCAAAATGGAGTTCAACTCCAATATTTGGTCAGCCGCACCCAAAACCGCACTACACGTGCCCGATAGAATGCAAAAACAAGCAGTGAAACTTATTGGGGACCCAGCTGTATGTCGATAAGTTCCGTCGTTAGAACACAGGCGCAACGTATCATGCCTATCTCTTTTCTATAGGTATTATCATGGTCGTTGCTCAACTGAACTTGCTGAATGTGTTCCGCCCCTTCAGACATTTTCCTGCGATACCCGTCAATCTGTGAATGTGCGTCATTTTACGTTGAAAGTGGACTTCAGGTGCACAAATAAACATAGAGAGTCATTTTTTAGCCGAACCACACGAATGTGGAATGTTCGGCCTGATTATGTATTTCCTGGTCGTTGTGATGTCCAGACATTCAAGACCAATATACACTCCCAATCACTAGGATGAGACTACAAATTTTGCAATTGATTTTTGCTCTTTACACCTGTTGGAAATTGTGTACCCGGAAACATATACTACCTGTGAATAGGTACGTATTTTTCCAAAAGAAATTCATAAATTTAAAGGGTAATTAAGAAACGACCGTTGGAATTTCCCAAGATCAAATAATAAACTACTTAAAAAGGGTATAAAAAAGTGCGACACTTGGATGAGGCCATTGCGAATATTTCGTTGCAGGGGTGAACATGAGCGATTTTTTTAAAACTTTTCTTTAGAACATTTTAAAAAGTGGTAAAAAGAACTGTTCTTACGTAAGTTGAAACACAAATAGGTTCCCGAAACGCGTTGACAGTGACAGAAAGAGGACAAATAGATGCTTTCAAGGATTTAGGACACTCGGGCTGATAAATAGCAAGGAGGCTTGAAAGAAGTAAGACTCTTGTAAACAGTTATCTTGCGGATCCACAAGAGTATAGGAAAAATCAAAATGGACGCACATCTGCAGCAACAACATCACAAGAAAAACGGTTGATTCTACGGCTTGCCTCAAATTCGACTCCACCAGCGACTAAAGTAAAGGCAAAATGTGGAGTATCACCCAGCATAGCAACGGTCCGAAGGATCATAAAAATAAGTGATACTGTGGCGGTTCCGCCAAACCCCACTACTACTTACCCGAAAAACCCCTATAGCTGCTACCCAACTTCTTTAAGTTTCTGCTAATGCAATCGCATTAAGCACCTGCAAATGCTTCACGCATCAAATTGAACAAGGTTATTTAACTAAAAGTCCCTAGAAAAGAATCCTTACCTTCATGCATCTCTTCGCATACAAATTCCCTATAAGAATTCTTTCCTAACTTATCATAAATTCCCTGAAAGAAAATTCATCGGTTCACATATAATACAGCCGCATAATCAGGGAATCTTACCCTTGAGTTGGCTCAACCCAGCCTCAACATGTGTACAATAGAAACTACCTACATACACGTTGGCTGGCGACCTATACCCAAGGGACAAAAACAAATATACGCATCTTGCGTCTTAAGGCATCAATTAAATCCTACAGCATAGGCAAATGCAAATTGGAATTGAATACCTACCCGTACCAGCGATGCCATAAACATCATTTCCCGGTAAACAAGCTAAAACCAATTAGCACAATGTTCATGATGCATTGCGGCTGTCAATACAGCTGCTATGCATATTGTAGACAACGATCATCAACGGTCACTTTGTCTTACATATTCCTGGATCCGTTTCCCAGTAACCTTCTCACATAAACAAAGATCTTCACGATCCCTTTTCCCTTTCTTTATTTTAGATTCGTTCCCATGGCTTTTATCCATGAAAGAACCAATGTATACACATACATGTATACCGTGACGATCTTCTCTATGAGATCTGTTTGGTTACCCCAAAGAGAGACTTTACGTCTCTCTTGGAATAGGAAAATGCACCCCCTAATTAAGAAAGCGAGTTTCACTGGCCGAATTTCTTTTGATAGCGATTTAATATCGCTGAGTCGTTTTACATCACCCGACCGAGCCGGCCGGTCCGTCTTCCGCTCCCCCGGGCGTCCGGGGACGCGTACATCCTGAAGTCAGGATTAGATTAATTAAATACTACATGTTGTATTAAAAGTAATTCTTCTTGTGGCACTAGTGTAATGCCATTCAGTAAAGCAATTTAAATGTAATAAGACGTGTTGTGAATAAAGATCCTTAGTTCTTCGATAAACGTTTTAAATAAAAATAATCGAATTAACCAATAAAGCAAACTTTCAATAAATAAACAGTATATCCGTGTTTCACTTTTCCTCTCTCCTTTGGTGGACGATGCTTTGTTGAGGTTCGTGTTTGTGCGTTTCGTTCGGTGGTATGCGATAGAACTTTATGTAGCAGCGAGTGGGTTGGCGGTAGAACTCTCGCCTATACAGCCTTCGCGACCACCTACCCCACAATTTATTATTATTATTTATTGGCCTGTAGGAACCCGGAAGTTCATGACCTCACCGACTCGGCTTCGCCATCCTTCCCTGTCCTGGGCACTCTCCTTCCACGCTTCACCATTCGATCCGATCTCCTCAAGGTCAAACCTAACATTGTCCTCCCATCTCCGTCGCGGCCGTCCTACCGGTCTCTTTCCCGTTGGTCTACCGTCAAGAATTCTATGCACGGTTCTATCGTACCCCATTCGCGCCACGTGTCCGGCCCATCTTAATCTTCGCGACTTGATTACTCTCACTATTGTAGGTTTGCGATATAGTTCTTCCAATTCGTGGTTATGGAGTCTCCTCCATTGTCCTGCCTCCTCGTCATATTTACCTCCAAAGATGCCTCTCAAAACTTTATTCTCGAATAGACGGAATTTGTTTTCTTCCCGTTTTGTGAGAGCCCATGTTTCGCATCCATATAGAACAATTGGCATGATTATGGTTCTATAGACACGGAGCTTTATGTTACGTGATAGCAGTCTGGATTTCAGCAGTTTACTGACTGCGTGCCAACTCGCGTTGCCGGAATGCAGTCTCTTGTTAATTTCCTTCGACATTTCGTTACTGGCCGTCAGTATCGTTCCCAGATATTTAAATTCTTTAACTTTTTCAAATATCTTACCTCTGACGTTTATATGTGTTCTCTGAGACCCACCTGCTCTCGCCGTAATCATGTATTTTGTTTTGTCTTCATTTATTTCTAGGCCCACCTCTTCTGCCGCTTGCATGATGATTTCACAGTTTTTACTAACAGTCTCTAGATTATCGCCCAGAACGGCGATGTCATCCGCATATGCGAGCACTTGTGTGACCCCGTTCAGGGATGATCCGGCCATGTTGTCGTCTTGTACCTTTCTGATGACATACTCGAGCACAAGGTTAAAGAGACACGGTGATAGACCATCTCCCTGCATTAGTCCGTCTCGGATTTCAAATGGTTATGAGAGGTGGTTTTCTATTCTAACTCGCCCTTTGTTTTCGTTCATGCAAATTTGAATGAGCGCGGCATATTTTTTTGGGACTCCCAGCTCAACTAGAATATGGTAGAGTCTCTGCCTTGCGACTGAGTCGTAGGCCTTTTTGAAGTCAACGAACAGTTGGTGAACCGTCTCTCCGTATTCCCACTTCTTTTCCAGCAGTTGTCTTATTGTGAACATTTGGTCGCTTGTTGACCGGTTCCTACGGACTACCCCACAATACTATCAAGAGAAAAAAAATTGAAAACGAAACCTGTTTTGAGGCAAGTACACAAGAAGCATCGAATGAATTTTGCAAGAGAATATGTCTCTTGGATCAGTGAATGGAAACGCGTTGCCTTTCGGAGGAAAAAAAGTTTAACCTTGACTGTCGCGATGGTTTCAACTTTTATTTCCATGATCTGAGAAAGGAGGAGCTTATTACATCAGGTGTCACGGTGTGGGGAGCTATTGCCTACTATGGCACATTCGAGTTGGAGTTTTTGTCCCCAACAATGAACGGAAACAACTACAAATTTTTGCTGGAACGGCCATTTCCAAGAATTAAAAACATTTTCGGACTCCTGTCTTGGATTTTCCAACAAGACAATGCCCCCATCCACATTTCCAGGGTTGTTAGAAGTTGGATTCAATCAGAAGACGTGGAACTTTTGCCATGGCCACCCTATTCGCCGGACTTAAACACAATCGAAAGCGTTTGGCCATGGCTATCTCGTAAAGTTTATGAAGGCGGCAGACGATTTGAAGACAAGGACACCTTAATCGAAGCTATTCTTGATTCCTGGGACCAAATTTCCCTAGACTATTTAAAAAAACTCGATGATTCTATTTCAAACCGTCTTATAGAGGTTGTGGGGTTTCGATTGGGCGTCAACACGCACGCTAGTTCAATGAAACCGCCGCTGAAGTTACGTTGACGGAACACCAAACACAGGAGAAGGTAGGAGGAATAAAACACGTCGGTTGGTTTGTTAATTAAATGTTCTTTAATTTCTTTATGTTTAGGATTACTTTCTTTCCAAGTACCGTCCGCCAAATAAACTAACACTCCATTTACAAATTTGCAATAAGCACTTAGTATGAGTTTCGTATCTGATTGGACGTTCTTTAACCTTTATGTTTGGAATCACCTTCTCTCAACTGCGTTCACCCAAACTAACTAACAATCCATTTATAAATTTGGAATAAGCACTTAGTATGAGTTCCGACGTTCTTTAATTTTTATGTTTAGGATCACTTTCTCTCAACTGCGTTCATCCAAATTAGCTAACAATCCGTTTATGAATTTGCAATAAGCACTTAGTATGAGTTCAGACGTTCTTTAATTTTTATATTCGCGTTTCACACGCACTCACATGTGACCGGGATATATTGTTGAAATCTTATTAGCTACCACACTCGACGGGGGGATGAAACTTGACTCACTTGACTCGATTGTCCGCGTGTGGGCCCGGTGGCGGTTGAATCTCGGCTCTCTGGCGGGTGATAATAGGGGTGGACACGCAGTCGGTAGCGGTTGGATAATGACTGACTAATGAAAGCAAAAATTCATCGCGTTGTGGCAGTGGGGTTATAACTAAAGTAAACTCGCTGCCACTTACCAAGAATTTGTGGAAGAGTTGCTATGCCTGCATAAGAATTTAGTTCCAGCGAATCCTTGCCGTATAAGCTAAGTTGGATTCGTTGGTTGGGTGTACCGGGAAATTGGCTTTAGGAACGCGAGCAAGTATGGGCATGCATTTTCGGGGGAAATTGGAATTGCTTGGGTTTAAGCGAGGAATATCATTTAGGTAAAATATTAACCGAAGTAATTTCGGGGAAATGTACGCGGCTTAGTATTATTGGTGGCGATGGCTGATGTTCCGTTATGGATTTGAATATGCGTTTCGTTACAGCATATGAATTTCGGGGAAATTAAGATTGCTTGGTTGCAATGAGATAATATAACTTGAGTAGAGAGTTGACCGAAGAAATTTTGGGAAAATGTATGTGGGGTGATGTAATGGGGGAGATGATTGGTATTCCATTGTAGGTTGGAATATGCATTCTATTATGGCTTATGGATTTCCGGGTGGGCTCTTCGATAGTATAGTGGTTAGTATATCCGCCTGTCACACGGGAGACCGGGGTTCGATTCCTCGTCGGGGAGCCTCTGGCGCAAGACTAATAACCTTGCCCGGAAAAAACAAATCATTATGGAAAATTTAACAAGCCTCAGGACTTGCTAAATAAGGCCAAGACCGGTTCCCGGTTGTAGTGCCGATGATGATGATGGATTTCCAGGGAAATTAGGATTGCTTGGTCGCAAGGAGGGAATAGAATTGACCGAAGCGATTTTGGGGAAATGTATGCGGGGATGATTAGAATATATTCTGTCGGGAGTTTGGAAAATGTTTTTTATTGCAGATTGGGAGATGTATGTGTGGGGAGGAAGTATTGTGCTTAACACGGACACTCGGTTCACTTCTTCCTCCATCATAATTCAGCTGTAAACAGTTCACCGGACACAACTACAGGACAAAAGTACAAGCAGAAACTCCACAACACTCCACTGATCGAACAACGATAGGCTACCGTTCACTAGAAAAACATGGTGAATCTCGACCACGGACGCTTAATAGTTCAAACTGTTTTTTTATTTAATTTGAGTTGAGTACAAAACTAATGATACGCGGGCACTTAGTGTTTTCGATTCATAAAAAATGGTTTACACTTTCATTATTTTAATTTAGATTAAAGTCGAACAACACATAAAACATTCCAATTGATACTTTGAAACTAATACCCACACGACTCCGGGTATGTATTTGCGTATGTCATTGTTTACGCGTCTCCGCTGCCGGCGGAGAGCGGGAGTGAAGCGTGACCATTATGGTCCGCGGATGTAAAAGGACTCTACGGTATTTAATCGTTTTGAGTGAGTTTGCCCAAGAAGAAAATGTTTCTCTGTGGTGGAAACAAGGAAGACAGACTTGGCAATAAATGTGTATGTGTGAGTGAAGATCACATTGTTTTTCCATACACAAGGCCTTAGGAATAAACCTGAAACTCAAGGACGGGGCATAATGGGCATCCAAGAGATGTGTGTTTGTTGAAACAAACGAATCGCATCTCGTCGGATGCTAATGGATTTGTATTTGCTTATGCATCTAGTTCGTGAGGGAAAAGATTTGGCGAATTAAAGAGCAAGGGAAATATGACCTGATGCATAGTTCGGTAATGAGAGTCGGCTAGATAAATAGCAGCCGCTCATTAAATAGAAGATGTGATTCGGATACCACAAACGATATGAATTGTCTATGGTATCGCAGGAAACCTATGTAGGAACAGCAATCTTCGATTTGCACATGGTGCGAGTTAGGGAATTTTATTGCTGGAAGAAAAAGGGCGCCGGCCGATGTGCACGTAAGGAAATTTACTTGGCGACGTTGGGAAAATAGACGGCGCAGTATTTATGATCCCTGTCAGGAAGGTTACAATGTATGTAAATCGAATTATTTTGTTTACCGGAATTCATCCAAGGAAATTTGACTGGCGACGTAGATGCCGAAATTGATTGGAAATTCCTGGTAAGCTAATAAAGAAATCTTAAGGAGCAGTGGAATGCGAAGAGAATGCATGAAGGTAAGTTTTCTTTACAGGGACTTAATGATCATAGATTTGATCTATATAATGCGTGAAGCATTTTTAGGTGCCGAATGCGAATGCATTGGCGAAGACTTATGCGTCTTGGGTGATGATTATGGGTTTTTTTCAGGAAGAGGAACCGTGGGATTTGGCGGAACTGCCACATATGCTATTGTGGATTTTGTATGGGGAGTTGAGTTGAGGTGACGCGCTGTTAGCGGTCACGGTTGATTGGGATTGTGGGTTGGTTTTCCATGTGGTATAGAGAACCCCCACAAGGTCATATCCAAAAACAGCGGGCATACTCGTTATCAATGTAGAAAAACGTTATAAATAAACATTTCATTAATTTTTTCCTTCTTTTCTAAAATTTTGCATGTGGCCTCATCCTAGGACGCACTTTCTTATACCCTTTTTAACTAGTTTATTATTTGAATTTGGGAAACTCCAACGGTCGTTTCCTAACACTAAACCTACCGACATATTATATATACCTATTTCTACCCATGGCGGTCAAATGACCGCTTTTGAAATAAACATTATAGTCTTTTCCAGTTGATTGTAATTAATACAGAATTTAGCATAAACAATAAACACAAAATAATTATCATATAATAATTAAAAAACATTTATTTTTCGGGCTTTAGGACTACATTTTTAGAAAGAAGGCTCGAAACTGAAAAATTATATGTTACTTCAGTAATTTACATACATATCCTTATTCAAACTAAAACAAAATTTATTCGTTGTCGCACTTTTTACAGATGGAGGGTCTCTCCCGTAAACATTTTCCACAAACATATTTTTTACGTGTAAAACAAACGTTTATGGTTTTATTCCAAGGGTAGTGTGGACAGTGTTAGTCCAGGTGTTCTCTAACTACTTTTATAGAGGGATGGTGGGAAAGAAATCATACAAGACCGGTGGGTCTTGGGTGCGGTCTCGACGTGCTTCTGATTCTGTGCACATTTTTATAAAGGGTGGTTAAATTTTAAGGGCCGATGTTGAATGTGAACCACACCTAAACGTCAAGCTTTTTTCTGCATTTCATTTGACGTTTCTCAATTTCAGACTAACTCAATTTGATGGTAAAATGAAAAAATACACAATCGAGCAACGCGTTAAAGTTATTCAGTCTTATTATGAAAATGGGCGTTCAAATCAAAATGCATATCGTGCACTTCGTGATTTTTTCGGTCAATTTAATCGTCCAAATGTGTGTACAATCGGGAAAATCGTCCAAAAATTTGAGCAAACCGGGTCTGTAGGAGATGTGAAAACACTAGTGCATGCTCGTACAGCTCGTACTGCAGAAAATATTGCTGCTGTTCGCGATAGTGTGGGTGAAGAGCCGTCCACCTCAACTCGTCGTCGTGCCCAACAATTGCACCTCTCACGCTCGTCGTTGATGAACATTATGCATAAAGACTTGCATTTACACGCTTACAAGGTGCAATCGACTCAAGAACTAAAGCCTCTTGACCATTTCAAGCGTCATCAATGGTCAAAATGGTGGCAAGAAATGGCAACAGCGGATGATCAATTTTCGAAGGAAATCATCTTCAGTGATGGGGCACATTTTCACCTCAGTGAATTCGTCAATAAGCAGAATTGCCGCATTTGGGCGAATGATAATCCAAGAGTGATTGTCGAAATACCAATGCACCCACAAAGAGTGACTGTTTGGTGCGGTTTATGGGCTGGCGGCATCATCGGGCCGTATTTTTTCCAAAATGAGGCCGGTCAGGCAGTTACTGTGAATGGTGGTCGCTATCGTGAGATGATAACGAACTTTTTATGGCCCGAATTGGAAGATATGGATGTGGACGATATGTGGTTTCAACAGGACGGTGCCACTTGCCACACAGCTAACGTAACAATGGCTCTTTTGCGCGACAAATTCAATGGCCGTGTTATCTCACGTGGTGGCGATGTCAATTGGCCGCCAAGATCATGTGATTTGACACCGTTGGACTTCTTTCTTTGGGGTTATTTGACAGAAAAGGTGTACGTCGATAAGCCAGCAACAATTCAAGAGCTAAAGGATGAGATAATTCGGCACATTAACGGCATAGAACCTCAATTATGCCTCAGCGTCATCGAAAATTTGGACCATCGGGTGGAGGGGTGCCGCCGAGGTCGCGGCGGCCATTTGGCCGATATTTTCTTCCATACATAATTGAACCATACCAATTTTATCATAATAAAAAGAAATGATAATAATTTCCTAAATAATTTGTGTTTTATTCAAAATCAACAACACATGCATTCTGAATGCAGCAACCGCTTCTTCAGGTGTCGATAAACGTTGACCTCTCAGTTTGTTTTTTACGTACGGGAATAAAAAGAAGTCATTCGGTGCCAAGTCAGGACTATACGGCGGATGACCCATCAAATCGATGTTTTGGGTGCTCAAAAATGCAGTTGTCGCAGCCGATGTGTGAGAGCTCGCATTGTCGTGGTGAAGAGTGATCCGTCTTCGGGGGTTGGTTTTCCTGATTTCTTGGAAGACAACTGGCATACAAATGGTTGTGTACCACTCAGAATTGACTATTCTGCGTTGTTCTAGTGGTACGGTTGCGACACGTCCAGCTTTTCCGAAAAAATAGGCGACCATTTGCTTGGAAGTGCTTCGTGCGCGAACAACTTTTGTTGGATTCGGCTCATCTTGAAACACCCAGACAGTCGACTGCTGTTTACTTTCGGGCTCATACGCGTAAATCCCCGATTCATCACCTGTCACGATGTCATAGGCGTGTTTCGAAGCACCGCGACCGTATTTTTTGAGCATTTCTTTCGACCAATTGACACGAGCCTTTTTTTGGGCGATTGACAAATTGTGTGGGATCCCCCGCGAACAAATTTTTTTGACAGTCAAATGTTTATGCAATGTTGAATGTATGCTGGTCCCACTAACGCCTAAGGTTGTCTCAATCTCACGATAGGTCACATGACGATCTTCCAATATCAGTTCGCGCACAGCATCAACGGTTTTCGGAACAACAACTGATTTTGGACGACCTTCACGAAATTCATCTTGGAGTGAACTACGACCACGATTGAATTCACCATACCATCGCTAAACACTGTTCCTTGAAGGAGCTTCATCGCCAAAAATTGAATTAAGTTCATCCATGCACTGTTGCTGAGTTAATCCACGCCGAAAGTTGTAAAAAATAATTGCACGAAAATGTTGACGATTTAATTCCATTTTTGGACCGAGATGAATCTTTTAAGTTACTGTAAACAACACAAATAGCGCTCGTATGTCAAAACGTTCTGAGTGCGTATAACCTCAAAAATGTCCAACTTTACGACAGAGCTGTCAATTGCCGGATTGCAACACTAGGGTTGCCAAATCCCGAAACATAAGAGGCAATCCTCTACCTGTGAATAGGTACGTATTTTCCCAAAGGAAATTCATAAAATTAAAGGGTAATTAACGCTAAACCTACCAGAGCGGTCAAATGACCGCTTTTGAGACTTTAATCAAAATTGTTAAATTCCAGGTTTTTATTTTTCTTGAACTTACTGCACGACTTTTTCTATAATATATAGCTGTTTAATTTTTCAATATATATTTCTCTTCTTCTTTCGTTTTTCCTGATAATAATATGTACTCTACCGTTGTCTACCCTGAGCGGTCTTTTGACCGCTAGAATATATATGAAATTTTATGAAGTTATCTGCATTGAAATCTCAAACTTAGCACAAAAACAGTAGTTTTCCAAGAAAATGTCATCCGATTGTGTTCTAGGAAAACGCCATGTGCTTACAGTTTGTTTCATTCTGGGTACAGGGCGACTGCTGGTAACTCACGAGGTGATGCAAAATAGCGATCATTCAAATTAGATTACTGGCTCTGTACGCGGCATTACAAATATTTGCGACGTGATTAGTTCTATTTGTAATAATAAAATAGGCAACAAATTTTTGGTAATAAACAAATAAAAATAGTAAGTACTAATTTCTGCATTTTATTATTGGTGAATTATTCAAATAGAAATTCAAAAATTGAGTTGTAAAATGTCAATGCATAGGAAATTGCTGGAAGAAATAAATAATATAAGCGAACTATGCTCTGAAGTAGATGAAGAAGAAAATTCTGGGAGTGAGGATAGTATATATGATCCATTAGACACTGACTCTGAGCTATTCGACACGGATAATAAGGAAGAGAACACGCGTAGGGTTCTCCAGTTCCGAAGATGAATGTGAAGAAAACTATCAGAATATTGAAACTTCAGTTTATGGAACTGTTTGGCAAAAAATTCACCAAGGTTCTGGACCCGGAAGATCTCGGCTTCATACAATTTTCAGAGAAATATCAGAGCCAACGGGATATGCGAAACGCAACATTATGAAGGGCAAAGTAAGGAGTGCATTTTCGTTGATACTTGGTATTTGGCTGACTTTCAAACAGACAACTTGTCTCACAGTTTTGCTCGTGCTATTTATCTTAATCAACCGTTATTTTCACAATAATTATCACAATTTAATTATCGTTATCTTGTTTTCTTTGCCTCGTTTTCCGCATACAAAAATTTGAACAAGTGTAAAAACTGTTAAGTTATGGCCCCTGGGCCGCGTGTGTTAAACAAAATTAAGCGCAAACGGTTGCGTTACGACCCCGTTACTGGAGGCCAAACTCCTCCCGATAAACTTTCAAAAGTGAACAATAAAGTGCTAGAAAAATCTAAAATGTGTTCAAACACTAACTTTTTTCAAGCACTTCAAAGTCTGATGGAAGACTCTCCTGAAATGGATCCGACCAATGGCGAACAGTGCGCAGAACTTCCGTTCCGCCAATTGTGGTGTTAAAAACAACTAGTGCTAAAGTGCGTGATATTTTGAGCAACATTAAGATAGACAAATACTTAATTAAAAACATATCACTTGGACAAAAAATATGTGCTCCAACAATGGACATATATAACAAAATCAGAACCGAACTCTTACGGTTAAAATGTGAGTTTTTTACCCACTCGCGTAAGGAAAATCGTCCATTAAAGGTAGTGTTATCCGGATTAGACTTGATTAGCAACGATATAGTGAAAAATGAACTAATTGCACTCGGGATTAAGTGCCTAGATGTTAAAACCATCACATTAAATTCGTCAACAAAAGCCCTGTACAAACACTACTTGTACATCGTCTACATTCAACGCGGTACTGTTAAATTAAACGAACTAAAACGGAACTACTCCACCTTGTTCAAAACCATCGTTCGCTGGGACTTTAAAAAACATCATCCAGGTAAGCTCACACAATGTCACAATTGCCAGCTTTACGGTCACGGCTCGATGCATTGTCACATAAATAGCTTTTGTGCATTCTGTTCGGGAAACCACAAAACATCCGACTGCAAAACGAATGAGGTCATCAAGTGCGCAAATTGCAGTGGGCTACATAAATCCACCGATCCAGAATGCATTAGCCGAAAGCAGTATATAGACATTCGCCGCAAATTATCCCCACGTGGACGTAGTACAGGAAATACAACGTTCCTACAGCCTCCGAGTGACAAACAGTAGCCACTGCCCGACCGATTATCCATTGATAATTTTCCTCCACTACCGCGAACTGTGCGTCAACCTTCACTTCCTTCATCCACCTGGGCTTCTGGCCTCCATCAAACCCAGCAACCTTCCAACAGTGATACGACACACACGAAGAAAAATCCGTCTGAAACTATAACTAATGATAACATGTTCTCATTTAGCGAGATAAACTCTCTTCTTAATGAAGCTGTAACCAAGCTTAGTGCTTGTCAAACTAAAGCTGACCAATTTAACGTCATTACCTCATTAGCTATTAAGTGTATATATTCGGAAAAAACATGTTAAGAAACTCTCTTAACATCATAACTTGGAATGCGAGAAGCATCAAAAACAAACAGCATGAATTTTTTAGTTTCTTGATAAATTTTAATATTGATATTGCACTTGTTTCAGAAACCTGGCTCAAACAAGACATTTCTTTCTCAAATCAAAATTACATATGTTATCGACTAGACAGGGTACATGCTAGTGGTGGAGGTGTCGCCATTATTGTGAAAAAATGTATAGAGCATACCTTGCGTCCTTCATTGCACCTTAAATTAATTGAGGAAATTAGTATTGATGTAACATTAAGTGATAACTCCAAGGTGAGTATTTTTTCAGTCTATTTCCCTGGAGGAAATGGAAACATTGAGAAATCTACTTACTTCAAGCGGGATCTGGTAATTACGAGGGTTGTCTCTTATGTTTCGGGATTTGGCAACCCTAGTGTTGCAATCCGGCAATTGACAGCTCTGTCGTAAAGTTGCACTCAGAACGTTTTGACATACGAGCGCTATTTGTGTTGTTTACAGTAACTTAAAAGATTCATCTCGGTCCAAAAATGGAATTAAATCGTCAACATTTTCGTGCAATTATTTTTTACAACTTTCGGCGTGGATTAACTCAGCAACAGTGCATGGATGAACTAAATTCAATTTTTGGCGATGAAGCTCCATCAAGGTATGGTGAATTAAATCGTGGTCGTAGTTCACTCCAAGATGAATTTCGTGAAGGTCGTCCAAAATCAGTTGTTGTTCCGAAAACCATTGATGCTGTGCGCGAACTGATATTGGAAGATCGTCATGTGACCTATCGTGAGATTGAGACAACCTTAGGCGTTAGTGGGACCAGCATACATTCAATATTGCATAAACATTTCGCCGTCAAAAAAATTTGTTCGCGTTGGATCTCACACAATTTGTCAATCGCCCAAAAAAAGGCTCGTGTCAATTGGTCGAAAGAAATGCTCAAAAAATACGGTCGCGGTGCTTCGAAACACGCCTATGACATCGTGACAGGTGATGAATCGGGGATTTACGCGTATGAGCCCGAAAGTAAACAGCAGTCGACTGTCTGGGTGTTTCAAGATGAGCCAAATCCAACAAAAGTTGTTCGCGCACGAAGCACTTCCAAGCAAATGGTGGGCTGTTTTTTCGGAAAAACTGGACATGCCGCAACCGTACCACTAGAACAACGCAGAACAGTCAATTCTGAGTGGTACACAACCATTTGTATGCCAGTTGTCTTCCAAGAAATCAGGAAAACCAACCGCCGAAGACGGATTACTCTTCACCACGACAATGCGAGCTCTCACACATCGGCTGCGACAACTGCATTTTTGAGCACCCAAAACATAGATTTGATGGGTCATCCGCCGTATAGTCCTGACTTGGCACCGAATGACTTCTTTTTATTCCCGTACGTAAAAAACAAACTGAGAGGTCAACGTTTTTCGACACCTGAAGAAGCGGTTGCTGCATTCAGAATGCATGTGTTGGAGATACCTCAATCAGAGTGGCAAAAGTGTTTCGACAATTGGTTCAAACGCATGCAAAAGTGTATAGATCTTCATGGGGAATATTTTGAAAAACAATAAAGTGATTTTCGATAATCAATATTTGTTTTTGTTCTCTAATCCCGAAATATAAAAGGCAACCCTCGTATATGTTTCCCGGCACAAAATTTCCAGCAGGTATAAAGAGCGAAAATCAATTGCAAAATTTGTGGCCTCATGCTAGTGATTGGGAGTGTACATCGACACCTCCTTTCCTTATCCACTTCCTCCCAAACCGCTCGCAATGTGCTCTCACATTTAAGGGTACTTCAAAATCCCCTTTTGTGCACGCGTTAATGCAAAAAAAAGGTGCATATTTGACTTAAATCGGATCATTCTAACTTGGGTAAATAAAGCCTTCATTTTCATACAAAAATTATGGGTTTCTTCTTACTCCAACTATTATTATATGCGGAATGCGGCACATTTCCTTATCCCAAATACTTCCCCCTCTCATGCATCCAATCCCTTGACGTTGAACAGGTATTCTAATCTAGTCGAAAAGCTTGCTTAACCTTCTTTGATGGTGACTTTTTTCTAGCGGTCTGCAGTTCCTTCGTATTCCTGTTCTTGCAACGTGTGATTGGGCCATTAAGTATTGATGATTGTATCACTTTCATAACAACCAGCTTCTTATATAGTTCCGTTGGGCAATTTCTATTACTCTTCCTTTTTGTGGTAAATATTATTGGCTCTGCATTGTTTCCAAACAACAGATGTCAGGGGTATTCTTTTATTAATCCGAGAACCAACAAAATGCACGAAAATAATAACTTGTCAAATTTATTTAAATTGCCATTATGTATATTGAAACATGTTGGTTTTTATTTAACTATGTGATTTGTAACACATAGGTACGCACCTATTTATAGGTATTTGAGTATTTCAATAGATAGACATGCATAAATAAATTTACCGTGTTATGCAAGCCTGAAAAAGTATTTTAATATTCGCGTTCTGAGGAATTTGAAATCATATTTTAAATGTCATCTTTCATATCTAGCCATTTGTTAACATTTTAAGTCACTAAAATATAATATAATATAGTAGTGTAAAAATTAAAAACTAAATGGAAATATGTTTTACACTGTTATAGGCTTCGTAGAATATTTAATAACATTGATATGGAATTGGATATTATTTAGACCAAAAGAGTACATTAAAGACAAATCATTCTATTTGTTATCAATAAGGCATAAATAATAAAATATTATTTACTTATTATTGTAGTGCACTTGAAGTTTCAATTATGAAACACACACCATCGCCACAACATTAGCCGTGATCGTCTAGTGGTTAGGACCCCACGTTGTGGCCGTGGTAACCCAGGTTCGAATCCTGGTCACGGCAAGTTGTCTTTTTGTACATTTTTTTAAATATCTGCGATTTATTATTATTATTATTATTATTATTTATTACAATGTAATTAATTACACAATAACTTAATTCTAAATAGCGCTAGCTGCTAGGGCTTTCGGCTAATATCGAGTTACTTTAAATTTTGTTATGAAGGTTAGTAAGTGTTAGTAATTCGTATGTGTAGTTGATATTCTGTTCTGATGGTTTTGCCAGAATGTTGCTGAAGGTGTCGTTTCCAAATAGTTGGTTTGCGATGGTTTGGACTTTTGGGCAGTCGAATATGATGTGATGTGGAGTAAGTGGGACTTGGTTGTTGCAGTTACTGCATTGTGGGGGGCTGGTTTTTGTAAGGATGTGTTGGTGTGTGATTTTGGTGTGTCCTAGCCGGAGTCGTAGGAAGCATTTTATTTTTCTGTTTGAGACTGTTGTTGGGTAAGTAACGGGTTTGGTGTCCTGTTAAATAGTGCTGTACAGGTGGGTGTAGTGTTGCCATTCCTCTTCCTCCACGTTCTTAAAGGCATTTTTTACCTGTCTTCTTATGTCCGTTTTGTTAGGATAATAGAAGGAGACGAGAGGCGACTTTGTCCCTAGTTTTGCGGCCGCGTCGGCCGCTTCATTTCCACTAATGTTACAGTGCCCGGGGGTCCAAAGTAGCTTTATTTTATTAGCTTTCTTAATAATGTTATCTTGGATTTGACGAATGACAGCATTTGTGGAGTTTACGTTGGTTATTGCTTTTAGAGTTGAAAGGCTATCAGTACAGATAATCGTTGGGATTTTCTGGATCAGTTTTGTTGCTTCCAAAATTGCCGTTGCTTCCGCTGATAGGATGGAACAAAAGGTGGGAAGTGATCCCATTCTGATTATTTCTTTGCGATCGTTGACAATAGCAAATGACACATTTGATTCGTTTTTGGAACCATCTGTGAAAAACAGGTTCCAGTTTTGATGTTTGTCGATGGTATCCTTGAAAAGTTTTTGATAGATTATCTGATTTGTTGAATGTTTTGGATAATGGGACAGGTCATCTAAGATTGTATTTCTCGGAATTAACCATGGAGGGTGTTGTGTGCGGTGGGGTTTTGAAATATTTATAGGGATATGTAAGTCCTTGGCTATATCGATGGCCCTTTCCAGTCCTGAGCGGTATCTCGACCTTCGTTTTTTTTTATAAATTTTTCGGATGTCCTGCACTATGGGGGTTGCTATAGACATTGTAAATTTGTAAGCAAGTGTAGCTGATATATATTTTAGTCTCTTTTCTATAGATGGGAGACCGCATTCGACGAGGATGTTTTTAATTGGTGTAGTACGGAATGCTCTGGTACTTGCTCGAGCTGCGGCGTGATAGGGAGATTTTATTGTTTGCAGGGTCGTTTTGCTACATTTTCCGTATATCATTAGTCCGTAGTCGATTTTAGATAGGATGATGGCTTTAGTTATGTTAATAAGGGTGTTAGTATGTGCAGATCCATTCTTATATGCTAGGTATTTTACAATATTTAATCTTGCAGCTAGGCTTTTCTTAAGTGCTAAACAATGTTCTTTAAAATTGTATTTACTGTCAAAGAGGATACCGAGGATTTTCATGGATTGGATTGTAGGGATTGTGTGATTCTGAAAGGGAAGTGTGATGTTTTTGCTGCAGCTGGTTTTTCTACAAATGTGTAACATTTTAGTTTTTTCGAGGGAGATCTTTGCGCCTGAGGTTTTACACCAATTAGTGATGTCATGTAGTATTTCTGAATAGGTAGATTGTACTTCGTTGAGATCGTTTACGTTTGTTAGAATAACTAGGTCGTCAGCGTAGAGGCAGTGTTTTATGTTTTTATATTTTACGAGAAAGTCGTTTATTCCGTCAAAGGCTATAGCGAATAATAGGACTGATAGTGGAGAACCCTGTGGAATACCGTTTTTTATGTTGTATATTTGTGAGAATGCACCACCTGTTTTGACTCTAAACTTCCTGTTAGAAAGAAAGGACTTGATTATGTAGAACATATTGTTACCAACTCTCCATTGCGCTAATTTATTCAAAATCACATGAGGACCGATCCGGTCGAACGCTTTTTCAAAATCTATGGAGAGAATTGTTGTATGCTTTTTGGTTGACAAAGAAGATGTGATGAAGTTGTCGATATGGAGTAGCGCATCAATCGTTCCACGTCCTTGCTTGAAACCAACCTGTTCAATGCTTATTAGATTGTTTTTCTCCATGAACCAGTTGAGTCGTCTAGCTACAATTTTTTCAAATGTTTTTCCTAGACATGGGAGTAACGATATTGGGCGATATCCTTTTGCCGAAGTCAGTTCGCCCGTGGGTTTTGGAATGGGTACAATTGTGGCTATTTTCCACACTTGTGGAATTACACCTGTTTGGAGTATGTTATTGAAGAGATGGAGTATTCGGTGTCGACGGATGGAAGTTTACGTCTTCTGCGTAGTTTGACCATGTTTTGCCGAGATGGTCGGCAATTTGAAGGGGAGATGTGAGAGTGCCTGAGTCGGTGTTCATGCATTTTATTGAGAGGGGGCGATACTGCCCAGTTAGCGTTTTTATATCCACCCAGATTTTTCTGGGAGTGGAGTTCGGATTTATCTTTTCGGTAAATGTTTGGAAGGCTTTTCTTTTTTCTTCCTTGGCATTTTTGCGAAAAAGAGCATTTAACTTTTTATAATTGATTAGGTTAAAATCGGAGGGGAATCTTTTGAAAATTCTCCAGGCTTCTTGTTTTTTCTTCCTTAGGTTGTCCAATACTGGATTCCACCAGGGAACTACCGCCTTATGGAGTTTTCGACTTGTTTGTGGTATCGAGGCATTTGCTCCTATTCGGATTGCTTTAGTGATTATGGCTGTTTCTTGATTAATATTTTGACTCTCTACATGTTGACTTAGTGCCTGGGTAGTTATATTTTGAAATTTACTCCAATTAGCAAGCTCGGTTTGGAATTTAGGAAGAAGTTTGGAGGGTTTGGGACACATGCTAGTGTTAATGTTTATTATTATTGGAAAGTGGTCGCTCCCGTGCAGGTTGGGTAAAGTATTCCAAGTGCACATTGGGGCCAATTGAGGTGAGGCTAGTGATAAGTCTACATGTGTGAAGGATTTGTGAGTGGAAAAATGTGTATGGCTACCGTTATTGAGTAGTGCTAGATTTGCGGTCAGTATGTATTTCTCTACGGTTTTTCCCCTTTTATTAGTGGACGAAGATCCCCAGATGGGACTCCACGCATTAAAATCTCCGAGGAGAAGTATCGGTGTTTGGATGCTATCTGTGATAGTGGTAAGATCGTGTATCGTTATTGGTTGGGATGTGGGGGTGTATGCTGATATTATCGTGAGGTTTCTGCCGATATTTATTTCTACTGCTACGACCGAGATTGCAGAGTTTACTACTATAAGTTTATGTGGGATTGATCTATGTATAAGTATACCTGTACCATGTTTAGAAGCAACATTTTCCGTAAGGTTGTGAAAGAATGCCGCGTATTCTTTGGGTCCTGTGGCCCGAGAGTCGTGGCGGATGTGCGTTTCTTGTAGAGCTATGATGGATGGTTTCAGATCTTTGATGAGTATTTGGAGCTCATGCATATTGTTTTTGAGTCCGTTCAGATTTAACTGTAGTATTGTGAGTTTATGGACATGAATGCTATTGTGTATATTAAACCTGCTGCTGTTGGGGATTTTGTTGTTGTAAGGGTTCAGTCTCCGTGTCTCGAGTGTTGAACCATTCAAGCCGAAGCCCTGTCTGCTTCGGCCCGAGTTGGGATTTTCTCGAGACACAGAGACTGTGCTTTCGTTGGGAGTGTTAGGGTTATATGTGGTTATTGTGAGGGAGTGGGGAGTTTAATAATTCTTGAATGGTGGGTTCATTTATTTTTATGTTAGTGTTTTTTTTAATAGGTATAGGTTCGTTGTTACGGTTGGTTGTTGTGGGTTTTATGATTAGAGGTGATTGGTTTTGTATGGCTTTACGGTATTCTGCAGATGTAGAAGCGCAGTTTGAAATGAATGAAGTGTTTGTCGATGTTGGTTGGAGTGTAGTTTTTGTTGGGTTTTGTTTTGTAGTTTCTTTTATTGGTGGTGTTATATGTGTGGCTGTTGTTTTGAGAAGTGCGGCATAGGATTCCTTTGGTTTGTTTGATGGCGTGGGATTTCGTTCCCTATATATCCGTTTCGCTTCGGATAGAGAAATTTTATTTCTCGTTTGTATTTCAAGAATGGACTGGTTTTCTATATATTGGGGGCATAATGGTGATGAAGCAGGGTGAGGGCCTTGACAGTTGGCACAGTGGGTTCGGGTGCATTCTAAGTCGGGGTGTGGAGGAAGGTTGCAGTTGTTGCACGCTGGGTTTCGTTTGCACCATTTGGCTGTATGTCCGAGTAGTTGGCATTGGCGGCAGCGCATTGGTCTTGGGATATACTCATTTACTTTGGCTTTGTGCCATCCGATTTCTATGTTACTCGGTGGATTGAAGCGGTCAAATGAAAACAACATTAGTCCGGAGGCCCTGATTTCGCCATTTTGCGATTTTTTAAATTTATGGACACTTACCACTCCTTGAGGTTTCATTTCTTGGACGATGTCTTCTTCCGGAACATTAATTAGGCATGGTGCGTAAACAATACCTTTCGAGAGGTTTAATTTCGGATGCAACTTTATTGTTACCGGACATAGTTGATCGAACCGTTTGGTATTTACAAAACGTAGAGCTGTTTGTTCATCTTTCACTAGTAAGAGAATTGAACCGTCTCTTAGCATGGACACTTTTTCATATTGTGTACTAATTGAGTCTATAGCTCTTTTTAACACAAATACGTTCACTCCGGTCAGAGGTTTTGTCGCGTCATTAGGAACAATTTGAATAAATTTCGGGTTTTTTTCACTTGTCTTTGTTGGTAATTCCGGGAAGTTCGATTCAATAGGACTAAATGCCTGCCGTTTTTTTTTTATTGACGGGGACGTCACCCAAGGACGTTTCCTGCAACATACCGAATCTGTTGCCGGTGTGCTGCTTTGGCCCTAAGGCCATTTTTTATTTATTTCTCTTTTCTTTTGCTTTACTTTGGAACCGGTTAATTTAAAGTACACTAACAAAAGCAATACACTTACAACACGCACAGTACCGTAATAAAATATTCACACGCGGTTTTGTGTTCACAATTCTTTCACTGCACAATACGGTTAAAATTTGCGTCCTTACTGTTCGAGAGTTCGTCTGGCAAATGTCGATCTGCGATTTAGATTTTATTGATAAGCGCAAATATAGGAAGAGGTTACATGGTAAACTCTTTTTTGAATGTAATTCTTATGTTCAATGACGCGAATTCTTTATTATGATTATGAATAATTATATATTTTTCGGGGAGTGTTTTTGAGTGGTGAAAAAGTAAGCTACAAGTGTAGATTCGAGTGTTGAGTGTTTGCAAATGCTCACCGGAAATCGTATTTGATTGCATCCACATGTATAGCTTCAACTGATAATCCAATGCGTTTTTTTTTTTATATAACGCTGTCTTTATTGACCATTATAAGTTTAGTTACATAAGTTTACAGCTAGCTTAACTAAGTTGTGACAATTTTACTTACAATGTCTAGAACATTTTTTCAAGTAGTATTTACTTGGAGGTCTTACGTCTATAGAGATTTATTCCAGATACAATTTACTAGTAGGACTCCTGGAAAGGTCATGAAAACCAGGATGGATTACCTATGTTTAGAATAAATATTCTTAAAAACTACTTACCTCTACTTAAATCTAGCTTATATCTAAGGTAGTTAAATAAATTCACATTTAGCCATGTAGAACAATTTAGCCTAGTCTTAAGCTTAAGTCGAGATTTCATATTTTACATAACCTAAGGAGGGAAGGGAGCTGCAGATGGAGGTCTCTCCACCGACTGCTCGTTAAAGGAAAGAACCCGAGAAAAGGGTTGAATGTTGAGTATTTGAAGTGGTTAAGATCGGTTACCCTGTTATGGTAGATGATTTCGTTCGCATCATTTACTAATCTTTTTGCGTAGAAGAGAGCTTTTAAATGGAGTGCATGAAGATAGGGATTTGATGCATTGAGGCTGGGGAGGCTAAGGGAATTGATGAGAAGGTTTGGATTGGCTGACAGGTTTTCAATGAATCTTATCGACAATTCCAGGAACCTTCTATCCAATCTATCCAGGCCGACGGAGTGGTATAGCATAAGGCTTCTGATATATTTGTGGGAGTCGCGCTGTCGACGTAGCCCTGTGATTAGTCTGAAACACTTCCTTTCGAAGATATGAAGTTTTTCCATTTGAGAGGGAGAGATATGGAACCAGATGGGACTAGCGTAAGTAAGTGTGGGCCTGATGATTTGTTTATAAAGTAGAAGTTTGACTTGCTGAGAGAGACCATCTGCCTTCCACATTACTTTCCGACAAAGGTTCAGCTGTATCCCCGCTTTGCGGATGACATTGTTTATGTGAGTCGTGAAAGAGAGATTATTTTCGAAAGTAATGCCCAAGTATTTTAGTGATTTAGATGGTTTTATGAGGGTGTTGCAGAGGTTCAGTTGGATTTTTGAATGGTTACGTACCGTGTTATTGGTACAGTGAACGTTTCTACCTTTAAATACAATCAGTTGAGTTTTGTTGGGGTTTAGGCGGATCTTCCATTTAAGGAAGTATGAGGAAAGAATTTGGAGGAATTCATTTACGCGGTTTCTGGCAGACAATACGAGCCTGCTGCTCGAGTAGACAAGGGTATCGTCTGCGTAGTTGAGGATTCGAGTATTCGGTGAGAGGGGTTGAGGAATATCAGATGTGTAAAATAAGTATAAGAGGGGACCCAGAATGGATCCTTGGAGGACTCCTGCTGTTATTGAGTACGTCTGGGAAAGGGTGGAATTTATCTTGACCATGAATTTTCTATTTGATAGGTACGAGTAGAGAAACTTGGAAGTGTGATTGTTGAGACGATACGTGGAATGTAATTTGTCCAGAAGACCCGCAGCCCACACGCAGTCGAAAGCCTTGGATATGTCGAGGGAGATACACACAGTAGGGCACTGGTCGTTAAGAGCCATAGTGATGTCGTGAGTAAACTTGAGGAGAGCGTGACATGTTGAATGTTGTGCACGAAAACCGAATTGAAAATCAGGGAGTAATGAGTTAGTTTCCGCGAAGGAGAGTAGGTAATGGTGAATTTTTAATTCAAGTAATTTGCTTAAATTATTAAGTAGTGAGATGGGTCGAAAATTGGCCGCCATCAGGGATGCGCCTGATTTTTTAATGGGGATGACTATGGCAGTTTTCCAACACTCCGGTATGTAACCAGCATTTATTATGTGGTTTAGCAGGGTCATGATGTATAGTCGATTTGAAGGGTTGAGGTTTTTGAAAAGCACATGTAGAATTTTTCCAAGCCGGTTGAGTTTTTATTGCTACGAGAAGATATCATTTGGTTAAATTCCTGCGGTTGTAAAAAGAAGTTTGTATCGGTGGGTTGAGATGCTCTATTGTCATTATTAAATTCAGTTATGAAGGGAGTGAATGAGGAAATTAGTTCATTGGATGTATAGCGGTTGACCACTTCCTCAAACTCGGGTTTGCCTAGGCTATCATTTTGCCTATGCACTTGGGAGAAGTGTTCCGCTAAATAGTTTGCTATTTCAGAATCAGAGTACAGAGTATTATTTCGAGGACCAATTAGTCTGTCTATTGAGGTTTGTATTTTTCGACCTGTAAGGCGATTGATGTTTTTGTAAAGATTATGATCGGGTCTGATACAATTTAAAGTGGAGATGTAGTTCTGATCAATGAAAGCATTTATATAATAATCCAATGCCTTATTTGCGCTTTTATATTACATCTACTCAGTTAAATTACATGTGTGCTGCAGTTCAGCTAAGGACAATCAACTAATTTGTTTCGTATGAGCAGAGTTGGCAGAAGGCTTTTTGGAAAATATGTTTTAGTCGTGGATACTATAATAATCGGCAACAATCAGAACAATCAATTTATTTATTATTTATTACAATGTGAATAATTAAATGGTAACTTAAATCTAAAAGCACTAGCTACTAGGTATTTTCGGCTAGATTAAATATAAAATATGTTTGATATTGATTACGCCCCATGTAAAAGATGTGAAATTTATTAATGACCGAATGTCTGTGCTAAAAATACAGGGCCGATGGTACAATTATGTATTTATAAACGTACACGCCCCAACAGAATCTACGGACGAAGAAACGAAGGACACGTTCTACGAGACCCTAGAGGATGTATTTCATGGGATCTCATCATTCGATGTTAAAATCCTCCTCGGCGACCTCAATGCAAAAATTGGAAAGGAAGATATCTTCCAACTAACTATAGGTAAAGAAAGTCTACACGACGTTTCAAATGATAATGGAATTCGAATTATCACGTTCGCAGCGTCAAAAGATCTGTTTGTAAAAAGCACGATGTTCAAGCACAAGGAAATTCATAAAGCCACATGGATATCACCCGACGGCGTAACGCGTAACCAAATAGACAACTTCCTCATAGACAAAAGACACCACTCGACTATCCTTGACGTAAGATCATATAGAGGAGCAGATTGCGACTCCGATCATCTTCTGGTGATAGGCAAAATCAGGAGACGGCTCGCAGCAAAACCACATGGGCAATCACGGAGGACGAGCAAAAAGTTCAACATTGATAAACTAAAAGACCTACGCAAAAGGGCTAAACATCATGACGAACTAACGAATAGATTTAGCATCCTAGAAAATGGGAGCAGTGAGGAAGAGGAAGCGAATAGCGTGGCCACTAAATGAATATCGATCAGAGACACAATCAAAGAAACAGCCCAAAAGGTGTTAGGATTTCAGAAAACAATTAAATCAAACCTTGGTTTGACGAAGAGTGCAGGGCGAAGATCAAAGAATGTAAACGGATCAGAGTGAGCCACTTAAAAAGATATGATGAAGTCAACGCAGAAAGATACGCAAATATCCGGAAAAAGACAATGAGACTCTTCGAACGCAAAAAACGCGAATGGGAGAAGACTCGGATCAAAAAAATACTAGAACATTCTAGGGCAAAGAACATCAGAGGTATGTATGTCGGCATAAATTCAATTAAAAATGGCTACCGAGGAAGAGCCAAAATAATTCGAGACGCAAACGGCTGTCTAGTCACAGAAACAAACAATGTCGTGACAAGATGGAAGCAGTACTTTGAAAACCTGCTCAATGTAGGCACCCATCAACCACAGATAAATGCACCAAGCGTACATACAGCTGAGCCTCAGATCCCAGAGCCGTCTCTCAACGAAGTTGTAGACGCAATAAAGCGATTGAAAAACAACAAGGCTCCCGGAGTCGACTGCATACCGACAGAGCTTGTGAAGCATGAAGGAGAGGCAACCGCTCGAAAGATCCACCAGCTCATCCAAGCAATATGGGATAAGGAAGTCACTCCGGAAGAATGGAAAACCTCAATAGTCATCCCCATTTTCAAAAAAGGCGACAGATCTGACTGGGAAAACTACAGAGGAATATCATTGCTCCCAACCGCATACAAAATGTTAACAAATGTCATTCTAGCGAGAATCACACCTTACGCAGAAGAGATACTGGGAGACTACCAATGTGGATTCCGTAGGAACCGGTCAACAAGCGACCAAATGTTCACAATAAGACAACTGCTGGAAAAGAAGTGGGAATACGGAGAGACGGTTCACTAACTGTTCGTTGACTTCAACAAAGCCTACGACTCAGTCGCAAGGCAGAGACTCTACCATATTCTAGTTGAGCTGGGAGTCCCAAAAAAATATGCCGCCCTCATTCAAATTTGCATGAACGAAAACAAAGGGCGAGTAAGAATAGAAAACCACCTCTCAGAACCATTTGAAATCCGGGACGGACTAAAGCAGGGAGATGGTCTATCACCGTGTCTATTTAACCTTGTGCTCGAGTATGTCATTAGAAAGGTACAAGACGACGACATGGCTGGATCATCCCTGAACGGGGTCACACAAGTGCTCGCATATGCGTATGACATCGCCGTTCTGGGCGATAATCTAGAAACTGTAAGTAAAAACTGTGAAATCATCATGCAAGCGGCAGAAGAGGTGGACCTAGAAATAAATGAAGACAAAACAAAATACGTGATTACGGCGAGAGCAGGTGGACCTCAGAGAACACATATAAACGTCAGAGGTAAGATATTTCAAAAAGTTAAAGAATTTAAATATCTGGGTACGATACTGACGGCCCGTAACGAAATGTCGAAGGAAATTAACAAGAGACTGCATTCCGGCAACGCTAGTTGGCACGCAGTCAGTAAACTGCTATTACGTAACATAGAGCTCCGTGTCTATAGAACCATATTCATGCCGATTGTTCTATATGGATGCGAAACATGGGCTCTCACAAAACGGGAAGAAAAGAAATTCCGCGTATTCGAGAATAAAGTTTTGAGGGGCATCTTTGGAGGTAAATATGACGAGGAGGCAGGACAATGGAGGAAACTCCATAACCACGATTTGGAAGAGCTATATCGCAAACCTACAGTAGTGAGAGTAATCAAGTCACGAAGATTAAGATGGAGCGGACACGTGGCGCGAATGGGGAACGATAGAACCGTGCATAGAATTCTTGATGGTAGGCCAACGGGAAAGAGACCGGTAGGACGGCCGCGACGGGGGTGGGAAGACAATGTTAGGTTTGACCTTGAGGAGATCGGATCGAATGGTCAAGCGTGGAAGGAGAATGCCCAGGACAGGGAACGATGGCGAATTTGAGTCGGTGAGGTTATGAACTTCCGGGTTCCGGTAGAAAATTCGAGGCTATGGAACGGACAGAAACGAAACGCCGAATCAGAATGAGGAAACGGTATAAATACGTCGCACGCGGATCAGGGAGATAAGTTTAATCCCGAGGATATCGGCCAATTAATAACGTCCTCGGGGCATACACCCTTCATCATAGGCGGGGATTTTAACTCCAAACATCCCCACTGGAATAATTTGGTCTCTTGCCCAAATGGCATAAAACTGAGCCAATACACCGAAAACTCGCATGCCCTAAATTTTGAAATAGTGGCACCTACTGTTGGTACGCGAGGTAACTAAATTCTGGACATCTTTATTGTGTCCAAAGATTTACTTCCCCAAATCACTCCTCCCCAAGTATCGGCGGGTGTATCTGACCACAACGCCGTGACCATGTTCATCCGCGGCTATCGAGCATCCCGGGCTCATGTCGGATACATACCCGATTATGGGCGCACAAATTGGGACAACTTCAATATTACATTGAACGAGAAACTCCACCAACTCGGAGTTCGGATTTATCTTTTCGGTAAATGTTTGGAAGGCTTTTCTTTTTTCTTCCTTGGCATTTTTGCGAAAAAGAGCATTTAACTTTTTATAATTGATTAGGTTAAAATCGGAGGGGAATCTTTTGAAAATTCTCCAGGCTTCTTGTTTTTTCTTCCTTAGGTTGTCCAATACTGGATTCCACCAGGGAACTACCGCCTTATGGAGTTTTCGACTTGTTTGTGGTATCGAGGCATTTGCTCCTATTCGGATTGCTTTAGTGATTATGGCTGTTTCTTGATTAATATTTTGACTCTCTACATGTTGACTTAGTGCCTGGGTAGTTATATTTTGAAATTTACTCCAATTAGCAAGCTCGGTTTGGAATTTAGGAAGAAGTTTGGAGGGTTTGGGACACATGCTAGTGTTAATGTTTATTATTATTGGAAAGTGGTCGCTCCCGTGCAGGTTGGGTAAAGTATTCCAAGTGCACATTGGGGCCAATTGAGGTGAGGCTAGTGATAAGTCTACATGTGTGAAGGATTTGTGAGTGGAAAAATGTGTATGGCTACCGTTATTGAGTAGTGCTAGATTTGCGGTCAGTATGTATTTCTCTACGGTTTTTCCCCTTTTATTAGTGGACGAAGATCCCCAGATGGGACTCCACGCATTAAAATCTCCGAGGAGAAGTATCGGTGTTTGGATGCTATCTGTGATAGTGGTAAGATCGTGTATCGTTATTGGTTGGGATGTGGGGGTGTATGCTGATATTATCGTGAGGTTTCTGCCGATATTTATTTCTACTGCTACGACCGAGATTGCAGAGTTTACTACTATAAGTTTATGTGGGATTGATCTATGTATAAGTATACCTGTACCATGTTTAGAAGCAACATTTTCCGTAAGGTTGTGAAAGAATGCCGCGTATTCTTTGGGTCCTGTGGCCCGAGAGTCGTGGCGGATGTGCGTTTCTTGTAGAGCTATGATGGATGGTTTCAGATCTTTGATGAGTATTTGGAGCTCATGCATATTGTTTTTGAGTCCGTTCAGATTTAACTGTAGTATTGTGAGTTTATGGACATGAATGCTATTGTGTATATTAAACCTGCTGCTGTTGGGGATTTTGTTGTTGTAAGGGTTCAGTCTCCGTGTCTCGAGTGTTGAACCATTCAAGCCGAAGCCCTGTCTGCTTCGGCCCGAGTTGGGATTTTCTCGAGACACAGAGACTGTGCTTTCGTTGGGAGTGTTAGGGTTATATGTGGTTATTGTGAGGGAGTGGGGAGTTTAATAATTCTTGAATGGTGGGTTCATTTATTTTTATGTTAGTGTTTTTTTTAATAGGTATAGGTTCGTTGTTACGGTTGGTTGTTGTGGGTTTTATGATTAGAGGTGATTGGTTTTGTATGGCTTTACGGTATTCTGCAGATGTAGAAGCGCAGTTTGAAATGAATGAAGTGTTTGTCGATGTTGGTTGGAGTGTAGTTTTTGTTGGGTTTTGTTTTGTAGTTTCTTTTATTGGTGGTGTTATATGTGTGGCTGTTGTTTTGAGAAGTGCGGCATAGGATTCCTTTGGTTTGTTTGATGGCGTGGGATTTCGTTCCCTATATATCCGTTTCGCTTCGGATAGAGAAATTTTATTTCTCGTTTGTATTTCAAGAATGGACTGGTTTTCTATATATTGGGGGCATAATGGTGATGAAGCAGGGTGAGGGCCTTGACAGTTGGCACAGTGGGTTCGGGTGCATTCTAAGTCGGGGTGTGGAGGAAGGTTGCAGTTGTTGCACGCTGGGTTTCGTTTGCACCATTTGGCTGTATGTCCGAGTAGTTGGCATTGGCGGCAGCGCATTGGTCTTGGGATATACTCATTTACTTTGGCTTTGTGCCATCCGATTTCTATGTTACTCGGTGGATTGAAGCGGTCAAATGAAAACAACATTAGTCCGGAGGCCCTGATTTCGCCATTTTGCGATTTTTTAAATTTATGGACACTTACCACTCCTTGAGGTTTCATTTCTTGGACGATGTCTTCTTCCGGAACATTAATTAGGCATGGTGCGTAAACAATACCTTTCGAGAGGTTTAATTTCGGATGCAACTTTATTGTTACCGGACATAGTTGATCGAACCGTTTGGTATTTACAAAACGTAGAGCTGTTTGTTCATCTTTCACTAGTAAGAGAATTGAACCGTCTCTTAGCATGGACACTTTTTCATATTGTGTACTAATTGAGTCTATAGCTCTTTTTAACACAAATACGTTCACTCCGGTCAGAGGTTTTGTCGCGTCATTAGGAACAATTTGAATAAATTTCGGGTTTTTTTCACTTGTCTTTGTTGGTAATTCCGGGAAGTTCGATTCAATAGGACTAAATGCCTGCCGTTTTTTTTTTATTGACGGGGACGTCACCCAAGGACGTTTCCTGCAACATACCGAATCTGTTGCCGGTGTGCTGCTTTGGCCCTAAGGCCATTTTTTATTTATTTCTCTTTTCTTTTGCTTTACTTTGGAACCGGTTAATTTAAAGTACACTAACAAAAGCAATACACTTACAACACGCACAGTACCGTAATAAAATATTCACACGCGGTTTTGTGTTCACAATTCTTTCACTGCACAATACGGTTAAAATTTGCGTCCTTACTGTTCGAGAGTTCGTCTGGCAAATGTCGATCTGCGATTTAGATTTTATTGATAAGCGCAAATATAGGAAGAGGTTACATGGTAAACTCTTTTTTGAATGTAATTCTTATGTTCAATGACGCGAATTCTTTATTATGATTATGAATAATTATATATTTTTCGGGGAGTGTTTTTGAGTGGTGAAAAAGTAAGCTACAAGTGTAGATTCGAGTGTTGAGTGTTTGCAAATGCTCACCGGAAATCGTATTTGATTGCATCCACATGTATAGCTTCAACTGATAATCCAATGCGTTTTTTTTTTTTATATAACGCTGTCTTTATTGACCATTATAAGTTTAGTTACATAAGTTTACAGCTAGCTTAACTAAGTTGTGACAATTTTACTTACAATGTCTAGAACATTTTTTCAAGTAGTATTTACTTGGAGGTCTTACGTCTATAGAGATTTATTCCAGATACAATTTACTAGTAGGACTCCTGGAAAGGTCATGAAAACCAGGATGGATTACCTATGTTTAGAATAAATATTCTTAAAAACTACTTACCTCTACTTAAATCTAGCTTATATCTAAGGTAGTTAAATAAATTCACATTTAGCCATGTAGAACAATTTAGCCTAGTCTTAAGCTTAAGTCGAGATTTCATATTTTACATAACCTAAGGAGGGAAGGGAGCTGCAGATGGAGGTCTCTCCACCGACTGCTCGTTAAAGGAAAGAACCCGAGAAAAGGGTTGAATGTTGAGTATTTGAAGTGGTTAAGATCGGTTACCCTGTTATGGTAGATGATTTCGTTCGCATCATTTACTAATCTTTTTGCGTAGAAGAGAGCTTTTAAATGGAGTGCATGAAGATAGGGATTTGATGCATTGAGGCTGGGGAGGCTAAGGGAATTGATGAGAAGGTTTGGATTGGCTGACAGGTTTTCAATGAATCTTATCGACAATTCCAGGAACCTTCTATCCAATCTATCCAGGCCGACGGAGTGGTATAGCATAAGGCTTCTGATATATTTGTGGGAGTCGCGCTGTCGACGTAGCCCTGTGATTAGTCTGAAACACTTCCTTTCGAAGATATGAAGTTTTTCCATTTGAGAGGGAGAGATATGGAACCAGATGGGACTAGCGTAAGTAAGTGTGGGCCTGATGATTTGTTTATAAAGTAGAAGTTTGACTTGCTGAGAGAGACCATCTGCCTTCCACATTACTTTCCGACAAAGGTTCAGCTGTATCCCCGCTTTGCGGATGACATTGTTTATGTGAGTCGTGAAAGAGAGATTATTTTCGAAAGTAATGCCCAAGTATTTTAGTGATTTAGATGGTTTTATGAGGGTGTTGCAGAGGTTCAGTTGGATTTTTGAATGGTTACGTACCGTGTTATTGGTACAGTGAACGTTTCTACCTTTAAATACAATCAGTTGAGTTTTGTTGGGGTTTAGGCGGATCTTCCATTTAAGGAAGTATGAGGAAAGAATTTGGAGGAATTCATTTACGCGGTTTCTGGCAGACAATACGAGCCTGCTGCTCGAGTAGACAAGGGTATCGTCTGCGTAGTTGAGGATTCGAGTATTCGGTGAGAGGGGTTGAGGAATATCAGATGTGTAAAATAAGTATAAGAGGGGACCCAGAATGGATCCTTGGAGGACTCCTGCTGTTATTGAGTACGTCTGGGAAAGGGTGGAATTTATCTTGACCATGAATTTTCTATTTGATAGGTACGAGTAGAGAAACTTGGAAGTGTGATTGTTGAGACGATACGTGGAATGTAATTTGTCCAGAAGACCCGCAGCCCACACGCAGTCGAAAGCCTTGGATATGTCGAGGGAGATACACACAGTAGGGCACTGGTCGTTAAGAGCCATAGTGATGTCGTGAGTAAACTTGAGGAGAGCGTGACATGTTGAATGTTGTGCACGAAAACCGAATTGAAAATCAGGGAGTAATGAGTTAGTTTCCGCGAAGGAGAGTAGGTAATGGTGAATTTTTAATTCAAGTAATTTGCTTAAATTATTAAGTAGTGAGATGGGTCGAAAATTGGCCGCCATCAGGGATGCGCCTGATTTTTTAATGGGGATGACTATGGCAGTTTTCCAACACTCCGGTATGTAACCAGCATTTATTATGTGGTTTAGCAGGGTCATGATGTATAGTCGATTTGAAGGGTTGAGGTTTTTGAAAAGCACATGTAGAATTTTTCCAAGCCGGTTGAGTTTTTATTGCTACGAGAAGATATCATTTGGTTAAATTCCTGCGGTTGTAAAAAGAAGTTTGTATCGGTGGGTTGAGATGCTCTATTGTCATTATTAAATTCAGTTATGAAGGGAGTGAATGAGGAAATTAGTTCATTGGATGTATAGCGGTTGACCACTTCCTCAAACTCGGGTTTGCCTAGGCTATCATTTTGCCTATGCACTTGGGAGAAGTGTTCCGCTAAATAGTTTGCTATTTCAGAATCAGAGTACAGAGTATTATTTCGAGGACCAATTAGTCTGTCTATTGAGGTTTGTATTTTTCGACCTGTAAGGCGATTGATGTTTTTGTAAAGATTATGATCGGGTCTGATACAATTTAAAGTGGAGATGTAGTTCTGATCAATGAAAGCATTTATATAATAATCCAATGCCTTATTTGCGCTTTTATATTACATCTACTCAGTTAAATTACATGTGTGCTGCAGTTCAGCTAAGGACAATCAACTAATTTGTTTCGTATGAGCAGAGTTGGCAGAAGGCTTTTTGGAAAATATGTTTTAGTCGTGGATACTATAATAATCGGCAACAATCAGAACAATCAATTTATTTATTATTTATTACAATGTGAATAATTAAATGGTAACTTAAATCTAAAAGCACTAGCTACTAGGTATTTTCGGCTAGATTAAATATAAAATATGTTTGATATTGATTACGCCCCATGTAAAAGATGTGAAATTTATTAATGACCGAATGTCTGTGCTAAAAATACAGGGCCGATGGTACAATTATGTATTTATAAACGTACACGCCCCAACAGAATCTACGGACGAAGAAACGAAGGACACGTTCTACGAGACCCTAGAGGATGTATTTCATGGGATCTCATCATTCGATGTTAAAATCCTCCTCGGCGACCTCAATGCAAAAATTGGAAAGGAAGATATCTTCCAACTAACTATAGGTAAAGAAAGTCTACACGACGTTTCAAATGATAATGGAATTCGAATTATCACGTTCGCAGCGTCAAAAGATCTGTTTGTAAAAAGCACGATGTTCAAGCACAAGGAAATTCATAAAGCCACATGGATATCACCCGACGGCGTAACGCGTAACCAAATAGACAACTTCCTCATAGACAAAAGACACCACTCGACTATCCTTGACGTAAGATCATATAGAGGAGCAGATTGCGACTCCGATCATCTTCTGGTGATAGGCAAAATCAGGAGACGGCTCGCAGCAAAACCACATGGGCAATCACGGAGGACGAGCAAAAAGTTCAACATTGATAAACTAAAAGACCTACGCAAAAGGGCTAAACATCATGACGAACTAACGAATAGATTTAGCATCCTAGAAAATGGGAGCAGTGAGGAAGAGGAAGCGAATAGCGTGGCCACTAAATGAATATCGATCAGAGACACAATCAAAGAAACAGCCCAAAAGGTGTTAGGATTTCAGAAAACAATTAAATCAAACCTTGGTTTGACGAAGAGTGCAGGGCGAAGATCAAAGAATGTAAACGGATCAGAGTGAGCCACTTAAAAAGATATGATGAAGTCAACGCAGAAAGATACGCAAATATCCGGAAAAAGACAATGAGACTCTTCGAACGCAAAAAACGCGAATGGGAGAAGACTCGGATCAAAAAAATACTAGAACATTCTAGGGCAAAGAACATCAGAGGTATGTATGTCGGCATAAATTCAATTAAAAATGGCTACCGAGGAAGAGCCAAAATAATTCGAGACGCAAACGGCTGTCTAGTCACAGAAACAAACAATGTCGTGACAAGATGGAAGCAGTACTTTGAAAACCTGCTCAATGTAGGCACCCATCAACCACAGATAAATGCACCAAGCGTACATACAGCTGAGCCTCAGATCCCAGAGCCGTCTCTCAACGAAGTTGTAGACGCAATAAAGCGATTGAAAAACAACAAGGCTCCCGGAGTCGACTGCATACCGACAGAGCTTGTGAAGCATGAAGGAGAGGCAACCGCTCGAAAGATCCACCAGCTCATCCAAGCAATATGGGATAAGGAAGTCACTCCGGAAGAATGGAAAACCTCAATAGTCATCCCCATTTTCAAAAAAGGCGACAGATCTGACTGGGAAAACTACAGAGGAATATCATTGCTCCCAACCGCATACAAAATGTTAACAAATGTCATTCTAGCGAGAATCACACCTTACGCAGAAGAGATACTGGGAGACTACCAATGTGGATTCCGTAGGAACCGGTCAACAAGCGACCAAATGTTCACAATAAGACAACTGCTGGAAAAGAAGTGGGAATACGGAGAGACGGTTCACTAACTGTTCGTTGACTTCAACAAAGCCTACGACTCAGTCGCAAGGCAGAGACTCTACCATATTCTAGTTGAGCTGGGAGTCCCAAAAAAATATGCCGCCCTCATTCAAATTTGCATGAACGAAAACAAAGGGCGAGTAAGAATAGAAAACCACCTCTCAGAACCATTTGAAATCCGGGACGGACTAAAGCAGGGAGATGGTCTATCACCGTGTCTATTTAACCTTGTGCTCGAGTATGTCATTAGAAAGGTACAAGACGACGACATGGCTGGATCATCCCTGAACGGGGTCACACAAGTGCTCGCATATGCGTATGACATCGCCGTTCTGGGCGATAATCTAGAAACTGTAAGTAAAAACTGTGAAATCATCATGCAAGCGGCAGAAGAGGTGGACCTAGAAATAAATGAAGACAAAACAAAATACGTGATTACGGCGAGAGCAGGTGGACCTCAGAGAACACATATAAACGTCAGAGGTAAGATATTTCAAAAAGTTAAAGAATTTAAATATCTGGGTACGATACTGACGGCCCGTAACGAAATGTCGAAGGAAATTAACAAGAGACTGCATTCCGGCAACGCTAGTTGGCACGCAGTCAGTAAACTGCTATTACGTAACATAGAGCTCCGTGTCTATAGAACCATATTCATGCCGATTGTTCTATATGGATGCGAAACATGGGCTCTCACAAAACGGGAAGAAAAGAAATTCCGCGTATTCGAGAATAAAGTTTTGAGGGGCATCTTTGGAGGTAAATATGACGAGGAGGCAGGACAATGGAGGAAACTCCATAACCACGATTTGGAAGAGCTATATCGCAAACCTACAGTAGTGAGAGTAATCAAGTCACGAAGATTAAGATGGAGCGGACACGTGGCGCGAATGGGGAACGATAGAACCGTGCATAGAATTCTTGATGGTAGGCCAACGGGAAAGAGACCGGTAGGACGGCCGCGACGGGGGTGGGAAGACAATGTTAGGTTTGACCTTGAGGAGATCGGATCGAATGGTCAAGCGTGGAAGGAGAATGCCCAGGACAGGGAACGATGGCGAATTTGAGTCGGTGAGGTTATGAACTTCCGGGTTCCGGTAGAAAATTCGAGGCTATGGAACGGACAGAAACGAAACGCCGAATCAGAATGAGGAAACGGTATAAATACGTCGCACGCGGATCAGGGAGATAAGTTTAATCCCGAGGATATCGGCCAATTAATAACGTCCTCGGGGCATACACCCTTCATCATAGGCGGGGATTTTAACTCCAAACATCCCCACTGGAATAATTTGGTCTCTTGCCCAAATGGCATAAAATTGAGCCAATACACCGAAAGCTCGCATGCCCTAAATTTTGAAATAGTGGCACCTACTGTTGGTACGCGAGGTAACTAAATTCTGGACATCTTTATTGTGTCCAAAGATTTACTTCCCCAAATCACTCCTCCCCAAGTATCGGCGGGTGTATCTGACCACAACGCCGTGACCATGTTTATCCGCGGCTATCGAGCATCCCGGGCTCATGTCGGATACATACCCGATTATGGGCGCACAAATTGGGACAACTTCAATATTACATTGAACGAGAAACTCCACCAACTCTCTCTCCCCACTGACAGGATCCTAACGACGGTTGACATAAATAACGCTGCAACTCGACTTCACGAGATTCTACTTGAAACTTCTGCGACTCATGTCCCGAAGTACAAACTTGAAAAGACTTAATCAGATTCTCCTTGACGACCTCACTCTTCGTCTCATCCGGGAGCGTAAAAAGCTCTGCAGTGTGAGATATCGTCACCGCTTTACGCAAAGGGAGCCATTATTGCGAGCCATTATTCACAATATTGGCACACTGATAAAACAAAGAATCCAAAACAATCGCAACAGACCATTGCAAGACAAACTGAAGGGTATTCAGATGGACCAGAACGTTTATAAAAATGTTAAAAAGATATGTGGCTCTTCTCGTATCACTGGGCCAATCACGCACAACGGTCTTGTTGTCAATAATGATACCAATAAAGCAAACATCATCGGAGAGATCTTTCAAAATAATCACAAGCTCACTCTCGAGGTTCACAATAAATTAGACAACTTTAACGAGCCAATTGTTGTCTTTAACTTAGCTAACAGTGCATACTTCGACGAAACACGTGATAATAGTCACGGCTTTCTCACACCAAATACCCTACAGAACCTAGTTAAATCTCGAAACCCCAAGAAGTCACCCGGTATCAACAACATGTCGTTCCACTCGTTGCGAAGGCTTTTTACTTTATTCTTTATAAAGCTCTCCATTCTGCTCAACTATGCCTACAACTTCCCGCGAGCGTGGAAGCATGCTGTTGTCTGCCCAATAGCAAAAGCTGGGAAACCAAATTATCACCTCACAAGCTTTCGTCCTATTTCGCTCCTCACCTGCATCAGCAAAATATATGAACAGTTCATATATGAGAAGCTAAATAAATTTATCAGTGCCAGTAACCTAATACCTGATTTCCAATTCGGATTTAGATGAGCGCACAGCACCACCATGGCTCTCAAGATATTTCAAAACCACGTTTGTGTGCGCCTCTTTAATAAGGAACCCATCATTGCGGTGAGCCTGGACATTGAAAAGTCTTTTGACACAACCTGGATCGAAGGTCTCGTTTTTAAATTACTGAATACTGGCTTCAGTAAAACGCTGTGTAGTATCATCTACCAGTTCGTTCTAAACAGAACCTTCCAAGTTCGAGTGAATGGAAAGCTTTCCCGAACTTTCAACGCCGCTGCAGGCTTACCACAGGGCTCCATTCTAGGCCCAATCTTATTTAATATCTACACCTCAGATATTCCTCGCCCTGTGGATGGTAGAGTAAACCAGATTTGCTATGCGGATGACGTCTTAGTGTACACGTCATCTAAAAGCCCAAAACTCGCAACAAACTGACTCAACTGTCATCTGGACGAACTGTATCAGTATGACATCATCATCATCGGCACTATAACGGGGAACCTACAGCAAGAACCTACTCGTACGGGTGTTTTGCGTTCTTGACCCTTCTCTCTTTCGATCTCTTCGGATCAGACCACCACAATTTCTTCTTCAGTACAAAACTGAAGAAAAAACCCTTCCCAACAACATTCCCCTCTATAATAGACGATTCCTGGACACCGTCGCATAGGGTATACTGCTAATATACCACACGCACACACGCACGCACAATACAAGACAGCACAAAAATACACAGAGGCCAAAGCGCAGATCATCAGACGCCAAAGACGAGATCTGCGTTCACTACCGCATTCAAGCCCGACCAGTCTTGTACGATTTCTTTCCCCCCATCCCTCCATCCAAGTAGTTAGAGAACACCCGAACTAACCCTGTCCACACTATCCTTAGATACCTCCTTCCCCCTTTCTTGTCAGATATTTCGAGACCGAGTCCAATATCCTCACGGATGTGGGTGGTTCTGGTTATCGTAAGATGGCCAGAAGCCAGAGACAAGATGAAGGAGACATTTGTCCTGGTTTCCCTAAAGTCAGCCTCTAGCCCCCCTTTTTTTTTTTTTTTTAGTTTTTTAATTTTTTTTATTCGTGATCAGTCATAATCAAGAGGCCGAGACCTACGGCAAAAAAGTAAAATAAAGTTAAGCCCAACAAAAAAAAAAAAATAAAACAAGACTTTTTATTGCCCACTAAAAGTAGTACGGGTATCATCATCAATAGCGACCCGGGTTGTCGGCATTACGACGGCAAAATAGGACTCCCATCACCCATCGGGGACCAGCTCCTGGAACGAACAGATCAAAAGAGGCGCCCGCTGGAAGTTCGGCCATATCAGGGCTAACCCGGCTATTAAAGACCCGCAGGACCCTTCGTAACGGAGCCGGGGGATCCAACAGGCCTCCAGTAACCGAAAGCAGCACGAGTGGACCTCCCAAAAGGCACGGAGGTAAGCCAAAATTATTAATACAAATAAAATATAACTTCATCATCATCATCATCATCGGCACTACAACCGGGAGCCGGTCTTGGCCTTATTTGGCAAGTCCTGAGGCTTGTTAAATTTTCCATCATGATTTGTTTTTTCCGGGCAAGGCCATTAGTCTTGCGCCAGAGGCTCCCCGACGGGGTATCGAACCCCGGTCTCCCGCGTGACAGGCGGGTATACTAACCACTATACTATCAAGGAGCGTATCGGTATTACAGTCGATGGAAAATTCGACTTAACCCATCCAAAGCAGTAGCTATAATTCTGAGTAGTAAACACTCCCAAGCTACTTCTCGATATTCACAGAATATCCGAATACAAATGGGAGGCAATACGATTAGACCACAGGACAGGATGAAATATCTTGGGGTCATCTATACCCCAAAAATGAATTTCATCAAACATGTGGCCCACTCAAAGGGGCCTCGGTCGGTCTAAGCAACTGCACAACATCGTGAAGTGGAGCAACAAAGTTGACACCAAAGTTAAGCTTCTCTGCTATAAGCAGCTAATCCGATCTGGAATATCGTACGCCTTTCCCATATGGTCCTACATATCTTCGGCTCAAATGGAAAGACTTCGGGTTTTCGAAAGGAAACTCCTCAGAAGATCCACCAATCACACTAGAAGGCCTGACGGTCGCCATTACTCTCACCTATACGAAGACGCCTCCATTACCCCTATCGACGAGTACTTGCTTCAATTAGCATACAAGTACCTCGAAAGCAGTCAGAACAGCGAGAACCCACTTGTACGGGACTCTTGCGTTCTTGACCCTTCTCTATCTCGATCTCTTCGGATCAGACCACAACAATTTCTTCTTCAGTACAAAACTGAAAAAAGCCCCCTTCCCAACAACATTCTCCTTTATAATAGAGGATTCCTGGACCCATCCCATAGGGTCTACTGCTGACACACTACAAACACGTACGCACAGTACAAGACGGCACAAACACACACACATACACACCGACCAAAGCGTAGATTATCAGACGCCAAAGACGTGATCTGCGTTTACTACCGCACTCAAGACCTACCGGTCTTGTACGATTTCTTTCCCACCATCCAAGTAGTTAGAGAACAATTGAACTAACCCTGTCCACACTATCCTTAGATACGTCCTTCCCCTTTCTTTTCAGATATCTTGAGACCGAGTCCACATCTTCACGGATGTGGGTGATTCTGGTTATCGCAAGATGACCAGAATCCAGAGACAAGATGAAGGACACATTTGTCCTTGTCTCCTTAAAGTCGGCCTCTCGCCAACCCATTGTTTTTTTTTGATTCGAGATCAGTTTGGATCCGGAGGCCAAAACAGCCACAATACATATTACCAAAAGTAAAATTAAATAAATTAAGCAAATCACTCTTTCATCTTAGACACAGGGCCAAAAGACCCGGAAGCCCCGCCAATCGAGGTAAGCAATAATAAAATCACAAAAATATAACCCTACACACCTATCGATCACCCAACTTCAATAGCCAGCTCGAAATAGCACATTCAACCATCCTGGAAATAGTACGAGCTCTTGCAAAACAAAATAATACAAATTGTCAAGAAGAAATATTTGAATCTATAAAGCAGTATAAAGTCATGATACATTCCGTCACGAATCTCAAACCCGAAGGCGTTTTTTAATCGAAAAACATACGCCGTCCCTTGAAAACATTCTAAAAAAAGCCAATAAAAACTATTAAATCACTTTAATGAAAATCGCTAAAGTAAAACACACAAACCTGATGACGCCATATTTCACAGATCAAACCGACGAAACAAGAACTCGCAATCATTCATTCATATGCAAATAATCGCGCAATTAATGTGCTTCCAAACATGTAAGCTCGTCCATACGCCAAAAGACCGCGGTAAGTTTGGCCACCCACCCGGTAGCCGAGGCGCTGACGCCAAAAGCGCTCTCAAGGAAGCTTTCGAGACGACGCGAAAATTCCTAGAAAAGATCGATGAGGTGATGGTTGATGGGGGCAGAAACCCCCTAAACACACCACTCACGTCTGCTTGTGATATTGTTTCAGTCTGCGCCGAGGTATTTGTGGGTATCAGTGTTGGGGTCCCCCACCTCTCGCTATATGTGCGTAATCCCGCTGAGTGGTAACAGTCATTGATCGTGTGCGATTTGTCTCAGTTTTTCTTTGCTGAGTCACACTCTTCGACGTTATGTCTCGGAATTTGGGACAACCTCGATAGCTAGCGGGGTGTACCTCATTCTGACATACTTCACACTTTAAAAAGGGTTTTGTCTTCCACCCTTTCTTTACCCAAAGGGCACTCCTCTGCATTAAGATCCTGACCGCATTTCACGTAACGATGCTGCATTTCACAGTTCGTCGCTGAATGATCGAACCTTTGGCAGCGGACGCATTGAAGTATGTTTCTGCCTCCTTTTAGTTTGTCCAATGTTACACTTTGGTGGTCCAAGACTGTTATTATTCGTAGACTACCAATTTTAATATTTAGGGTTAACTGTACCAGGAAGAACAGAAAGAAGGGTAGTTTCCGGTTCTCCCTTTTAGACCTGGCTGTGGTGAAGGGTTTGACCATACTAAGTTCAAATTCATCGTACTTTAGTTCTCGCAGCATTTTCAAAAGAATCTCTGGTTCAGTTCCAGAGTTGATGCCCTTTAATAGAACTGTAATATTTTTAAGTTCTTTCGGCGTGTAAGAAAAGAATTCCGCGGTGGCTTTTTCCAAACATTTTTAATTTTAATATGGTCACCAACGTTATATGTTTGAATGGCATACCTATTATCTCCCAGTCTTTTAATTACAAAATTACTACTTCCCACAGTAAACTTACACAGGCTTACCAATTCCTTACAATCGATGTCCGCCGTGTTGATTGGTGGCATTTTCGTTTTTTTGCTGGTTTCCTGCTGTTGTGCTTTTGGCTGATGTGCTTCCTTTTGTTCATCAGGTCCTGGTTCTGAGTTTGGTTTTTGTTGCTGATGTTGGCCTCCTTATGGCTTCGGCTTTTCTTGTATATTTTTTGTTGTTCCAGCGCTTCAATTTTTTTCTTTTTTTTCCTTCTTCTTGTCACGCTCTTGTTAGCTAGTTTCGCTTCTAGCTCATTTATTTCTTCTTCTTCGTCCTCAGATTCAGAAGAAGCCAGACTGTAAATGGGGGTAGAAGGGAATGCATTCTCTGCCTCCATTTGGTGTTGATCTAACATAAGTTCCGCAACTTTGTTGCTATTATTATTTTATTTATTTCGCTCCCTTTGAATTTTTTGCCGATTTTAATTTCGATTTGGTGAACGAAGAGCGTTTTAATGGACCTATTTTGCCTTTTAATATTCTACTCTTTGTTTTGATTCTCTCTCCACTGTTCAACTAACACAACAAGTGCAAAGGCTATCGTTCTTATTTCACTTAGTGCGCGCAATTTCCTTTCGCCGATACTCTATCGAATATTCGCACAACACAATTATTGTTATATGGTCTTTATATGTTCACTGCCGCTGTCACTTTTCGCAAAACAAAACACGGCGCGAAAATCAAAATCTATTGTATTGTTCAAGTACTTGGTCTACCTGACTTCACTTTTAAGGCCGTTCCGTTTGTTGTTGATATTTCGTAAAGCCAATCGTTTGTCGATTGTCGACACGTATACACGGGTGGTGGTCAATTTGGTGCCGATTCCTGTTAGCCATCACCGCTCGGACTGCTACGCCTGTTAGACATCACTGCTCGGACTGTTACTCCTGTCAGTTGTCACCGCTCGGACTGCTACTCCCGTTAGTCATCACCGCTCGTACTGCTATTACTGTCAGTCATCACCGCTAGGGGTGCTACTCCTCTCAGACATCACCGCTCGGATTGCTACTCCCGTTAGTTATCGCCGCTTGGACTGCTACTCCCGTTAATCATCACCGCTTGTACTGCTACTACTGTCAGTCATCACCGCTTGGGCTGCTACTCCTGTCAGACATCACCGCCCCCATAGTCACCTTCGCTTAGGCAGCACTTCTGCTCGTCCGTCGACTATCTAGGCATCAGACAATTGAACGTTGCACATGGTGGACGCAACCTGTCGAGGGTCGCATCCCCAACAATATTATTCAATTTATAGAGCCAGTAAATAAACATAAGAACAAAAGGTGTAAAATAGGACATACAATTAGTCCTGCAAAAAAGGAAAATGTGTAATTTGATCCTGAATAAAATAATTGCGGATTTAGAAAAAAAAATAATAAAAATAAATAAATATTGGGATGCACCACATGAAATGTCCCATTTTCACTCAGCCGTGTTACGGCCACAACCACCCATCCCATAAAACCTACCCCTTTGGAGCCAAGCTCCATCATTAATCGCGCATACAGTAAATATCGCGATATCAAGTCAATATCAAACAAATTGAACTACACGTTCAATTTGCCCATATTGAATTTAAGTTGAATCCAAGACGTGAAAGAACGAACCATATGTTCAACACGCAGAATCCCCTGGATCCAAATCTGTGGACCAGATGACCAACTTTCAAGTAAAGTTGTTGAGAATCATAAATTGCACGTCTGCAATTTTATGATCCTTCAAAGGTTTGTTTACCCAAACCATTTCCCACAAGGAACATCCTTGCCCATTCGCCTAGAACAAATAACAGGCACCATAAAATGAACTGCACGTTCGCCTAAACAGTAACAACATAGAGAATTACAAAGGCGCATTAGCGCAATTCACTATTGATTTTTCTCTTGGTATTCCTTATCGATTCCCCACGGAAGAGATCCTTGCCCATTCGGCTAAAGAAAACAACAGGCACCATAACATGAACTGCACGTCCGCCTATACCATAACAACACAAAAAAACGGGAATCAGAAATGTGCATTAACACGATGCACTATTGATTTTTCTTTTGTGTTTGATCCACCGAAAAACGGATCAGGCGGAAAGAAGGAAAGATCCTTTTTTCTGCCGGAGGAAACAAAAGATTTCCATCCAAAGAAAAAAATGAGAAAACCACTAGAGATGGTTGGTTTCTGATTTTTGGCCGAGACGGTCAGGAGGTTGTTCGAGTTACAGGGGTACGGTGTGTAGACTTAGAAAATTAAAAGGACATGACTAGTATATGTTACCCAATAAGTTAAAAGAAATATTAATGTTGTTCGAGTTACAGGGGTACAGTGTATCATCTGAGTAAATTCAAACAATGAGTAATATATGTTCCAGTTAAGTAAAAATAAATTTAATGAAGGAAGAAATAGAGAACAAACAGTGTTTTATTTAAAGTGTGTGTGATGTACAAAGTAAAGTGGATAAAAAATATATTACAGCCGGAAATAAGAAGTTCTCGAGTGAACGTCTGTGCCAGAACGTTAAATTTTATATTTTTATAAAGTAAAGTGGTACGTGTGTTTGACGTGTGAGAATTTTAGCGTTCGTTACAAATACAGTTTTTTTTTCTAGGAATTGTTTACCATGCTGTCGGCAGTTCAAATTTGAACCCTCTTCCTTTATGAATTTAAAATGGGACATAATGCGTCATTGGCAATGAAAAGCATTAATGACGTATTTGAGGATGTAGCGGTAAACGAACGCACTATACGACGTTAGTTTGGAAACTTCCGTTCAGCCTCTAGAAAGAACCACATGAGAAGTCGGAAAAGATAGCTGACGGCGATGGTTTAAAAGCAATGGTGAATGGGGACCCAACGAAATTGGTGCGGGAAATTGCATAAAGCATGGGAGTATCCTCAATGACAATAAGTCGACACCTTTCTGTCATAGGAAAGGTAAAGAAACTCGATAAGTAGGTACCCTGTAGCGGTTCCAGTGAACGCCACTACTGACCTTCCCAGCAATTGGTAAGAAAGGCTTCCTAGAGCACTTAAATACTATAGAAACAAGTACGATGGCGGTTCCAATCGAGCGCCATTACTTACCTTGCAATTAAACATTTACTTACCTTATTGTCATCCACCTAAAATGTCTCCTAACCACCTAAGCCATATTTCGGCGCTAAGGCAAAAGACATTGCACCAAACAGACATTTTACACAGGGGCATAATCACATCAAACGCGCCATGTTCCTTACAAGCAATTTGGTTGCACCATCAAGCAACCAACATTACCCGAACCATATCGATGAAATATCTCCTAATGAGTCTGCCCCACAAGCGCAGGAGATGTTTCTTCTTTTCCTTTTTTACCTATGCCCACGTCGGTCGGTCACTCGATCGACAAGCAATGGTTTAACTCGCACCTGGCCGCAAAAGGGAATCGAGTTCTCGTTAGTGTAAATACACACACGAGAGTTCGAACCTCTGAAAACGCCAGCAACGTGCGCCCGATCAGCATAGATGCCTTACGCGGTGCCGATCGGGTAAACATTCTCATGTTCCTAATGTCACGATGGCTTGCACCAGTTGCAAACTTATCGTGTAACATTTCCTTTTATGGAATTATGATATCCACGGTTCGCATGCTCATGGACACCAGCATGAGCGTGCGAAGTAACCGCATCTGTGTGCGTGCACATCCTCGCCGTGACCAGGGTGTGGGAGATCATCGCTTATTGGTCACCGAAGCGATGGATGGAATTTGGTATTCTGTCGTTTCGGTGGCAATCACCAATCGTAACTCAGATTCCGTGGAAGCAAGTCGTGCCTCTACGTAAAACAATAAAAACAGGAGTCGAGATTTAACCGCCACCACGTATGGACGCATCGTAGAGAGTTGATATAGTGCAAAGTATTGGGTTCGCGCCACAAGGAGTACTGTGAACTAAGCTTACATTTTATATTTGAACTAAGCTTACCTTTATATTGTATATATTAGAAGTGTTTATGAACTAGTGCACTAAACTTACATTTTATAATTGAACCAAGCGTACATTTTAATTTTTGAATTAAGTTAGATTGTGGGTTACGTACACCCGAATAAAAGATAAGGAAAAGAAAGAGAGTTGCTTTTATTCTAAGAGTGATGTTCGGGGACCAACCACACGTTGCATTTTCTGCATCCGTGATCAAGGACTATTAAGCTAGGAAATTTAGTGAGCCTGTAGGAATGTGTTCGGTACGCCTTCATGGGCGTGGGTTCAGCAACACCTCCGATACACTTCACTTACTTCGAGAAAACTAATGATTGTCCAACAAAATTATACACCTTTTTTTATTTAAGAGTTTTCTTTATTGAAATTATTTTTAATTGTGTTGTTTCGTTTGGCGACAATTGTAAACGTTAAAAATTCTACTCGTTACATTAACTTATTAGCTTTCATACAATCACATTAAAACATAAATACTGTTTTCAATTTTACACATTGATCGTGTTCGTTACGTTGACACTGTTCGTTACGTTAACTGGTTAGCTTTCTTACAATCACATTACAACATGAATACTGTTTTTAATTAGACGCATAGACGCTTGATGACAAATTTAACGTTCAACACTGTTCGTCACATTAACTGATTAGCTTCCTTACAATCACACTACAACATGGATACTAATTTTAAATATAGATGCTTGATGACAAATTTAACGTTCAACACTGTTCGTCACATCGGTACTGCTCGGCTTCCAATTGATGATAAGTTTACACCTTAACTACGACGCTTTACTTTGGTACCGTCTAACTTTTATCTGATGGTAAATTCAAACGATGAATACTGATCGTTGGGCGGAGCGGCCCAGCTCTTAAATTAGCAGTTGCAATTGTCGCGGAGAAAATGAACCGAAAAACTCTTGATTCGTTGATAGGACTCAACTCTGACACACACGAATCTCGACACGTCTGGTAGGTTAGAGAGATACAATCTGACTCCCTTTTGGATGTCTCTTTACAGACATCCAAAAAAAAAAACTAAAGGATTCGCCGCCAATGGCGAAGGTCCAAACAAAAAGGAAAAGAGAAAAACTCATGTAGCAGATCGAATCCGCTGCTACATGTTTGGGTAAGATAAACTGCCGCCATACGCAAGGGATAGATTCTTTTGATTGACGTGAGTCAATAAAACCCTTGCCGAAGGCAGAAATCTACCTTGGAAAAATGAATCAAACATTGGGCATGGCCGTTGTTAGATCATCTAGAATAAACAAATTTCGGTCGTACGATTCGATGCATGTTATCTTAGGGATATGTTAATCCCTTTGAAAGCACTGTCAGGCGAAAGTATCCGCTTGAATGTTTACTTTGTGTAAACTAAAATTGATGGCCATGACCGATGCTGGTGATCGTTCCAAGAAACGGCAACGGATCATAAAATCGGTCATGCTAAGATCCAAGCAAATATGCGCGCCTGAAAGGCCAATGTTTGATTTGATCTTCTTTACTTTAGGAAAGATAGATCGTAGACATGCCGTTGGAAATCTGGCTTGCAGATGTGCAAGCAACCCGAAATAATGCTAGGCCAATGAATGGGTACGAAAATAACACACGGAAAGGTCAGCGTGTGTTGGTGGATATGTGCCATCCATTGTTCGGTCGCGGAAGCTCGGTTGATGAATTGATGTCATGGCAAGATGATAATCTTGCCATGAATTATGCTTTCAGGAAAGACCATGGGGAAGAGGTTTGGAAAAGCCCCCAAAAAAGGTAAGCTGCCTAATATATATTTATGTCGGTTATCCTTCGGGATAACCGAATTAATTCCAGCGAATTGGTTGGCGGGGTAATGCCGTAGCAAGGTTGTATAATCTTGCTGAAGATTCGACTTCAAGGTAAGTCGCATCGCTGGGAAAGGTGGGGATCGAGCGATGCATGGCTCTTCGGGCCCTGAAAAGCCCCACATCACTGCCTCCCCAGTGACGTAGTCACGAAACAGGTAAGGCAGATTAGGAGGAGGTTAGTTGGGTATGGGCGCGCGCTTGAGAGCGAGTACGGGGAAGTTGTGGTAGTGGAGTAAGAGTGGTGTCAGTAGATGGGGGTGGTTCTGGAGCGGAAGCTTCCAGAAAGCAGGGCTGAAGCCTGTCGACGCTGACCGTGGATCGCTTGCCTCTGATGTCGATCTGGAAGACGCGGTCACTGATGGGGCGGAAGACTTTGAACGGGCCATCATAAGGTGGGTCCAGGGGTTTTTTGACCTTATCCACCCTGACAAAGACGTGCGTGCAGCTGTGCAGTTCAGGGTGGACGAAAAGTTTTTTGGAGCCGTGCCCTAACCTTACGTAGCAGGTCACGGAGATGTCCCAATTCACGAAGTTGGTCACGCGGTGTTTCGCCATTCAGGAAAAGTTCTCCTGGAAAAAGGAGGTTGGTACCGTAGGTAAGCTCTGCTGCCGAAGCACCCAGGTCCTCCTTAATACTTGTCCTCAGGCCAAGGAGGACGGTTGGAAGGGCGTCAAACCATTGTGTGTCATTATGACACATGAGTGAGGCTTTTAGAGATCTATGCCAGCGCTCTATCATCCTATTTGATTGCGGGGGGTAGGCAGTGGTACGACTTCTTTGGCAGCCGAGAAGAATTGTTAGCTGCCTAAAAATTGTCGCCTCAAATTGTGGACCTCGGTCCGAAGTTAAGGTGGTTGGTACACCGAAGCGTGTGACCCAAGTTGAGTAAAAGGCCTTGGCGACTGATTCGGCAGTAACTGCCCGGAGAGGTGTCGCCTCTGGCCATCGCGTGCAGCGATCTATCATAGTGAGGATATAAGAAAATCCTCTTGATGGAGTAAGCGGTCCCACTATGTCTATGTGGACATGGGCGAAGCGTGCCGTGAGAAGCTTGAACTGCGCTGGCTCCAGTACATTATGTCGCGCTACTTTGCAGCGCTGGTACTGGAGACAAGCACGGGCCCAACCGGTGAGATCTTTGTTCATCCGGGGCCAAATGAATTTGCGACGGACAGCAGCGGATGTTGCTCGGCCGCTGGGGTGGGCTGGGTTGTGGTAAACCTGGAACACGCCCTTACGAAGTTTCTCGGGAATGTAAGGTCTAGCGGTTCCAGTGGAGACATCACACCAGATTTCGCCTAAAGGGTCGCGAAGGGTAATTTTCTTAAGCTCTAGTGCCGTATCGGCAGTTAGGAGGGACTTGAGCTGTTCGTCCTCCTCTTGAGCTAGGGCAAGATCAGCGTTATTCAAGGCGGAACGCAAATGAATCGTATCGATTCGAGAAAGGGCGTCCGCCGTGACATTCTGTTTACCGGAGATATGCCTGATCTCCGTAGAATATTGCCCAATGAGGTCTAATTGACGGTCTTGTCGGGGGCAGGCATTTCCCGACTTCTTCCTCCATCCAACTCTGGTTGGGTTGGGCTATAAGTGCCGAACGGGCATGTCGGGGAAGACACCTCAAAAAGTGAGGCCTTATTAGGTCGTCCCCGATCCTGGTCCCCGCTATAGAGCGTAAATGGGTCAGGAAAAGAGATGGTCTCATCCCAGAAAGGTTGGTTACAGCAGCTAAGCGTTGTTGCCGCAGACTTCCGGGCACATCCAAAGCGTCGAGCAGAGCTTGGCGCATGTTGCTGTAAGCGTTGCGGTCGGCCGACCTAATGATGTGGGCAACATGCGGTCGTTGAGTGCGGTCAAGCACTTTCAACAGCTCGACTGCACGGAGTTGTTCGCCGTGCAAGTCAGAGGCCTGGAAGATGCGGTCTGCTACTGCAAACCAAAGGTCTGGGTCCTCCTCATCGAAGGAGGGAAGCCCTATATTTGAATGACGAGTCCCATTCCCGAGGCTGGAAGCATCGTGGAACTCTTGGGGCTCTGATTGCCTATGAGGGTGTTGTGAGGTGCCGGCACGAGATGTGGGCATTATAATTCCAGAATCCACCAATTGGCCGGCACTAGGGGTGTTAGAAGAGGTCGGGAGAGTGCTAGAAGGTTGGGGTCGGTTAACGACACTGGGGGCAACGGGTGGCGCCAGAGGGGTAGATTGTGCCGGCAAGTCTTGGTCAGCATTGACTTGCTCAGCAGGGAAATCGACGCTGGAGGCTCGGGTTGTTCCTGAGCCTTTCTGGCTGTGGTGTTTCTCGTGTTGACCATTATGGGTAGTGACGCGAAACGGGAGTCAAAAGCGTAAGAGGACGCGACGAAAGGTGTAGGGGGAGGGGCCAACTGGTCAAAAGAAGTTGCAGAGAGTTGAGAGTAGCCAAGTGCAGTGGGATGGAGTCAAACAGCGGTCGATAGGTCGCGAATGAAACGGACAGAACCGTATTGTTATACCGCTCAATCCAACAATAATTAAATCGTACTTTAAATTTTCGAAGCCGAGAGAAAAAAAAACTCAATTACGCGGACCTGTGTGTGACTGTAAGTGTGTGGGTGAACGTTTATTTGCGACAAATACTGATTCCAATATCTAATAATATTTTGCAATGTATTGTATATTCGTTTGTTTTTTAACTTAATACTTGTTACGTTTAATATTATTTAGCGTTAAATCTTTAATCGGGGAGATTCTTTCCACCAAATGTAATTTATTTAGAATAAAATGCTATTGGTTTGTCTATTTTAATCTAGTGCTTATTGCTAGAGTTTTTAATTTTAATGTTTCATACTTTTTCTGTGGTGGTTACAACTGTACCTTTTGTTTATTTACTTGAGGGAAAATTGAAATTTCATCTGGTAGTAAGCTAAACTATTTTTAAGTTCTAGTTCGGCAATTTGTAACTTAAATCGTTTCTCTTTTAACGAAACCAAATCTTTAACGTTTCAAAAGGAGCAAGACATGAAGTTAACGAGACATTTAGTTGCGTTTATTGAAGTTGTCTGTGGTAAATAAATGGATTAGTTAAAACTTCGTTCGCTTTGTGTTTACGGTTGTTCTTATTTGCTAGAAACTGCTTGCAAATACCTCGAAAGAGGTTTGTTTCGATTTATTTACTTTTCCTTAATGTAAATTCGAATTCAATTTTAATAGACAATTTGTATCATATTATAACTCTTTTTGGATATCAGTAACAGTGTCCTTAGAAATCGAATTAATTACTTAGGCACAGCGTTGATCAAACATTGGAAAATAACAAACATTAAGGCTATGTACCGGAAAGGGAGAAATTGGAGATACTGCTGTTGTTATCTTAAACATTAGGCGTGGATTTCTTTTAATAGTTACAATTGTTATTAAAGTTTTATCAGAATGTACTAAAGTGTAACCCTTATATTTGGGGCCCGGAAGGAGCTCGCCAAGAGAGAAAAGGACTAAAATAATAAAAAAAAAAATAAAAAAAATATTGAAAAAAAACAAAACTAGCTAAGAAAGGAAAACAAATGATATTTAAAAAGAACTTGCGATTGTTCCTGGTTATCTGCGACTGTTGTGGCGTTGGTCGTACGGCAACTACTAGATCGTTGAAGTTGGGGCAGATGTGATGTGGACAGCTGCATTGAAGCCCTGGGTCTCCTTTAATTGTCTTTGCGTCACTTTTTACAACACAATAACAAGGTTGTCGCGTAGCACCAAAGTCATTGTTTAAAGTTGGAAACACGAAGGTTACGCGATTTTAATGTGCACAGAAAAGTTTTTGTTTTTCGATCGGAAGGCACGATTGTTCTAAAGTCGCGGATCGCCAATGTAGGAATGTGTTCGGTACGCCTTCATGGGCGTGGGTTCAGCAACACCTCCGATACACTTCACTTACTTCGAGAAAACTAATGATTGTCCAACAAAATTATACACCTTTTTTTATTTAAGAGTTTTCTTTATTGAAATTATTTTTAATTGTGTTGTTTCGTTTGGCGACAATTGTAAACGTTAAAAATTCTACTCGTTACATTAACTTATTAGCTTTCATACAATCACATTAAAACATAAATACTGTTTTCAATTTTACACATTGATCGTGTTCGTTACGTTGACACTGTTCGTTACGTTAACTGGTTAGCTTTCTTACAATCACATTACAACATGAATACTGTTTTTAATTAGACGCATAGACGCTTGATGACAAATTTAACGTTCAACACTGTTCGTCACATTAACTGATTAGCTTCCTTACAATCACACTACAACATGGATACTAATTTTAAATATAGATGCTTGATGACAAATTTAACGTTCAACACTGTTCGTCACATCGGTACTGCTCGGCTTCCAATTGATGATAAGTTTACACCTTAACTACGACGCTTTACTTTGGTACCGTCTAACTTTTATCTGATGGTAAATTCAAACGATGAATACTGATCGTTGGGCGGAGCGGCCCAGCTCTTAAATTAGCAGTTGCAATTGTCGCGGAGAAAATGAACCGAAAAACTCTTGATTCGTTGATAGGACTCAACTCTGACACACACGAATCTCGACACGTCTGGTAGGTTAGAGAGATACAATCTGACTCCCTTTTGGATGTCTCTTTACAGACATCCAAAAAAAAAAACTAAAGGATTCGCCGCCAATGGCGAAGGTCCAAACAAAAAGGAAAAGAGAAAAACTCATGTAGCAGATCGAATCCGCTGCTACATGTTTGGGTAAGATAAACTGCCGCCATACGCAAGGGATAGATTCTTTTGATTGACGTGAGTCAATAAAACCCTTGCCGAAGGCAGAAATCTATCTTGGAAAAATGAATCAAACATTGGGCATGGCCGTTGTTAGATCATCTAGAATAAACAAATTTCGGTCGTACGATTCGATGCATGTTATCTTAGGGATATGTTAATCCCGTTGAAAGCACTGTCAGGCGAAAGTATCCGCTTGAATGTTTACTTTGTGTAAACTAAAATTGATGGCCATGACCGATGCTGGTGATCGTTCCAAGAAACGGCAACGGATCATAAAATCGGTCATGCTAAGATCCAAGCAAATATGCGCGCCTGAAAGGCCAATGTTTGATTTGATCTTCTTTACTTTAGGAAAGATAGATCGTAGACATGCCGTTGGAAATCTGGCTTGCAGATGTGCAAGCAACCCGAAATAATGCTAGGCCAATGAATGGGTACGAAAATAACACACGGAAAGGTCAGCGTGTGTTGGTGGATATGTGCCATCCATTGTTCGGTCGCGGAAGCTCGGTTGATGAATTGATGTCATGGCAAGATGATAATCTTGCCATGAATTATGCTTTCAGGAAAGACCATGGGGAAGAGGTTTGGAAAAGCCCCCAAAAAAGGTAAGCTAACCGAATTAATTCCACCGAATTGGTTGGCGGGGTAATGCCGTAGCAAGGTTGTATAATCTTGCTGAAGATTCGACTTCAAGGTAAGTCGCATCGCTGGGAAAGGTGGGGATCGAGCGATGCATGGCTCTTCGGGCCCTGAAAAGCCCCACAAGCCTGTGTCCTTGCGGCACATAACTAGAAGACTGGGTATACGAAAAACCTAAGGACCCACGACCCCATGAACTGAACGAGTCCCAAAAACTATGGCGTCTGGAAATCTGCACATCGCTTAGATTAAGAAACCAAGCTGAATCGTTTTTGCACCAGATAGTTCAATGCCTGCGGTCCGCAAACAGTTTAGTTGGTCGGCGAAATCCAAACGCGTGTCGCCCCTGCCCAACCAAAGTGCACGTCAGGAGTCATCCCTGTTCCTGACGCCAGGCCCACAACAAAACAAAAACCATTGTTCATGGAAGGTGTGTTCAACGCTTGTTGGACATACATTTTGGTCCTTCGAGCCGGATCCAGTCTGCCGATCCAATCCACTGCTGCCCGTTCGCCGTGGAACTAAAGAGCTGTCCCGAAGTGCAGCTAAGTTAACGCCGTTAGGTTTAGGGCATACCAACGAGTAGTTCTCAAGTGCAGCTGCCTTAACACTGCCAGGTTCACGGCACAACCAGGGACGTCCTTCAATTGTTATGAGACTAATAATTCATCCAAACTGAAACGTTCTGAGGGAATTCCATTGCGCTTAATTATTGCAACAAAGATCTAACGGTGCTCTTGAATTTGCGTATGTTCCAATTTTAGCCATTGGACATGCGTCATCGTTGGAATTTGTCTTCACAAAAATACCTGAAATAATAGATCACTAGGGGTCCATCTGTGGGTCATTTACCGCTGCTCAGAACGCAGCCCCAAGGTCCAGCCTAAGGACCGACCACCGCCAAATTCGTGGCGCAATAAGAAGCTGCCCCAGCGTAGCTAAAACTAACCGCACCGCACCCGGGTCGCGGCGCGCGCAAGAACGGTCCAGACGTAAGGATCAACCGCTGCCCAGTTCACAGCCCTAGCATCCAGACCTGTGGATTGGCTATCACCACCCAGTTCGCGGTGGAGCCCCAGATCCAGACGTAAGGATCCGCCGCAAGGTTCACAGGTAAGAAAGCCTTTTTCAATTACAACTACATTACCGTCGCCGAGTTCGTGGCGAAAAAAGAAGCTATCCTCAGCATTTACTTACCACCACACCGCGACCAGTTTGCGGCGCAACCGGATCCAGTCTGTGGATCCAATCCACTGCTGCCAGCTCGCAGCATATAGAAGGTCGCGGGACATTAACGTCCAGACGCGAAGACCCACCGGTATCAAGTTCGTGATAACAGTTAGCTCAAAGCCCAGAGCACAGAGTAATGTCAGCGAAGTCAAACATGACAGCTACGTTGGCAGAAAACCTCATGGCGGCCCAGTTAGCCTCCCAGAAGCGGATATCCTGTGCTTTTCTCAACCTCGAGAAGAGAGGGCCACCAACGTTGTTCACGGTGGACATACGCCTGCGCCGTATCTAAGCCTGCGACGGACACCGTTAGTCAACCAAAACGGCGTTGGCCGCCATTGATGTCACAAACACCTTGGCGGCCAGGAACTCCACCAACACCAGGCATGCATATGCCACCTGGCCATCCATCCAGATTACCATCACGAATGATGCCACCGGAACACACAACCCATACGGACAACAAAGGTGTGACGACAGACACCGAAAAGCCAGCCAAAGCAGGTGCTGTCGAAAGCAAGACAGCCAAATGAGGAACGGTCGAGAAGAAGACAGATGACAAGAAATCCGATGCACCACAAGAAGGAAAGAAGCCTGCTGCAGAGAAACACGCCGATCAAGGCAATAAAAGATTACTGAGGCTGCTCGAGGCCCAGTTTGCGCTCGACCCAGTCTCCCCTGTTACTGTGGACCACGCCGACTAACTCGACATTAGCGACTTGCCTTCAGTGCAGTTGCCAGAAGTCAACACCAAACAAGCGATTAAGGAACCGCACACGCTCCCAGTGAGTATGCACAAGCAGGCCGCCGCCCAGAGTGCCGCCTACCCAAAGCTTAATCCGGCCCATGTCCCGACGCTCGGACCACCGCCGAATCCCCAACAGAAACCGATGCCGCGCACGTGTTGTGAGACACAACATCACATGGCCGTTCCTCGTTCATTGCGAAGTTACAACTCCGACCCAGAGGAACTGGTCCACATTGAACCAATGCATTTCACGAAGAGGCCATCAACTGTTCCAGCAACAGTAACCAACAATGTCCGCAGTGGCCGTGACAAACCACAGAGTCCGGTTAATAGCCCATATCATTAGCAAGATCTCTTGCAACAGCAACAACTACAGAAGCATCAGCAGCAATATTCAGCAGGAACTGGCCTAGTAGCAGGCCAAACGCATTTGGCATTTACCAACCTATCGGTGATGTCAAAAGACCCAGCCAATTATAATTCGCTGCAGTACGCGGATGGAAATCTTCCATCAAGCGATGGTCTCTCAGCAACTATCCGCAGTACAGGAAACCTAACAGAGACACCGGATGGCCAAACTCCGGCCAATGACCGGGATCTTCAAAGACGACCGCTACCACATGTAGCTTCCCCAATAGGGATAGGAGAGCGCAATGGCCCCTTGGCGGGCGGCGCCCCCTATCATTCAAGAATCAACCAGCACGCCTTTCAGTAATCCAGAAGAGGTGGTACACCACTAAGCCCAGTAGGTACTGGGTCAGCAACTGTCATTCTTACAGGATCCGCGGACGGTGCCATGGAAGAAGTCGCACCAAACTCAACGTTGTGGCTTCACATGCCAAAGGGCGCATCCCATCGGTAAGTCTCGATGCAGTACTTTCGACCACCAGCCACAACGTGGTCATTGATCGTCGGTTGCGAACTTACAACTCCAACCCAGATCAAGTGGTCAGTTCTGCGACCCAGGGTACCTGACACCAGCGACGGAACGCGTGTCGACAGCAATCCTTCATTCTCACCAATTCAGGGTGGACGGGTATCTCCAGACCTCCGCATCACCAGAAATCCAAGGTCCTGGGCCTCCGTCCATTGGAACAAACGGATTCGAAAATGATTGGCGAATGTAGCTGCAAGCAATCACCACCAAGTCAGCGGAGACGGAACCGCACCACTCCCGACTGAGTGAAAATCTGCAGGCCGCCGACCGGAGCGCCGCCTGCCCAGAGACGGAACCGCATCCTATTCCAGAAAGTGAGCACCAACAGGCCGCCGACCGAAGTGCCGCCTGCCCAGAGATCAACCCGGCCCATGTCCTGATGCATGGACCACCGCCGGAGCCCCCACGGAGACAATCTCCATGCATGTTCTGTGGGGCACACCTCTACATCTTCGTTTGCGATGGTTTTCGTTCCCTCACACCTGTTCATCGGAAGTCTGTAGCACGCAGGAAGAAGCTGTGCCTCAACTGCTTGGGTCGCCACCTCAGACGCGACTGCCTTTCCAAGAGGGTGTGCCGGTAGAGGACCAATAGGAGACATTGTCGACGTCTACCCCGGAGGCCACGAACGAGGCACATGCAACCAACCACCGCTGACCACCTGCGTGAACCAACTATCGGACATGTCCCTCGCCCGCTGGACCGCCGCGAGGACAACGGGCAATTGAAGAGCTAGGAACCTAGCCGCCCAAAGGCTTCAAGGCAACATACAGCCATCACCATAGACCAAGGAGCGCGCAATGCTCCGCTTGGCGGGCGGCGCTCCCCAGTATCCAGGTACCGACCGAGTCTCAACCGCCGTATCCGAATGAACGCTGCGGCCTCAACCGCAAACGACCGCATGCCACTAATTTCGAACGGTTGCCAATGGACGCAGCACTCGTCACCACCGCTGGTCTCGAGGTAGTAAGACCAATCACCAACCATCACGTGGGTACCGATCGTGGGTTGCGAACTTACAACTCCGACCCAGATCGCACGGCCAGTTCCGTGACCCCAAACGATAACAGCCTCCAGCACCCCCACCACCCCGTAATCATCATCCCTCCGGATCGTCCAAGACACCTCCGTCTTCAACACTTTTCAGGGCGGGCGGCTCTCTCGTAATCGACGTGAAGGTGGACTGCGGCGGACCGCTACTAGCCCACTCACGAGTACCACGCCAAAATCGGCATTCTTCCATGGGAGGAGAGGCCCCCTCCTGGACCATTCATCAGACTGTGGTGGTTACGTGGTATGGCAAAATACCGGGTGCCACGGGGGCACAGGTTCACCACGTTTGTCCAACCGTCTTCTTCCGTCCCCTGATTCCCTGAATTAAAACGCCGACTTGTTTTATATTTGTCCTCACTTTATTTACTATATTAACTTATTACACTACACGTTTACATTCGATTTTGCAATGCAGATGCAGGACACAATGTTAAATAATCAAACTAAATGTTCACATTCTATTTAGCAATGCTGATTCAGGACACAATGTTAAATAATCAAACTAAATGTTCACATTCTATTTAGCAATGCTGATTCAGGACACAATGTTAAATAATCAAACTAAATGTTCACATTCTATTTTGCAATGCTGATTCAGGACACAATGTTAAATAATCAAACTAAATGTTCACATTCTATTTAGCAATGCTGATTCAGGACACAATGTTAAATAATCAAACTAAATGTTCATATTCCATTTAGCAATACAGATTCAGGACACAATGTTAAATAATCAAACTAAACGTTCACATTCTATTTGGCAATGCTGATTCAGGACACAATGTTAAATAATCAAACGCACCATATGAAACTACGCGCTAGTGACTCTTCACCGGACTCAATCAACTGCAATTCCAGACTAACCGAATTAATACCCTGGGACGCCCCACGAGGGATGTATTATTAACGTGAGGGCACAACCTACCCTTACGGAATCCAAAACGCGATTACCAAGTTCATCGAAGCGATAGAATCCCACACATTCGATCATCGCTTCGATGACCATATAAGGTAAGATATCCCTTTTGCGTTTTGTTCAACACAAAAAGGGGTTGAAATGCACACACGATGATTGCTTTTGCTGTTCATCGTGTGTGTCCGCAAGTATGCAGACACAGCATAGATCCCATCTAAAAGTTCGCAGCAGGTGCGAGTATCTCAACTAAAAAAGGAGTTGAAGTGCTTACACGATCAACGCATGCGTAAAGCATTATTGTCGATCGTGTACATTACATTTCCATAAAAGGATATGTTTATTCGACCATCACTGTGTGGAACATTCACGCTGATCGGGCGTCCTCTGGTATGAATCGTCATGTGCGTGTGTGCGAAAAATGCTTTCGTCTTATGCGCATGGACAACGTCAGGGAATTATGTCGGCCACGTGATGTTGTACCGAGCCGTATTTCAGGGGCATTTCGCTGGTGCCAACAAACTCACTTGTCGATCGGGTGGTCGATCGATGTGGGTATAGACGACCACAAAAAGGAAGAAATATCTCCTGCGGTATGTGGTAGACACATTAGGAGGCATCTCTGTGGTAATGGGTAACCGCTGCTGTCGAAATTGTTCCGATCGCTTCACGAAGCGGCGATCCCGTCCAGCAAAAATAAATATACACACCTCTCTTTGTACGTTTAATTGACTTTTATTATTAATGTTCGTTTTTATGATTGGCAAAATTACGGTGAGTAAATATTTAGTAGAATTCACTTATCACTAATGTTCGTTTTGACGATTGACAAAATTACGTTGAGTAAATATTAAGTATAATTTGCTTATTAATAATGTTCGTCGTCACGATTAACAAAACTAAAGTGGGTAAATAATTTTGGCTATACAATCTATGTATGGAAATTTTACACCTGCGGACACCGACCGATCGCTTTTCGAACTTGGCTCCAGACTGAAATTTTTGTCCAACCAAATCCATGTCCCTACACCACGCACACCAGAAAAAACTCACACCATCGTTTATCCGAACATGAAAAAAAAGAAAATAAGATACATGGCACTCAACTGCGTCGTCTGCAATTTTCAGCAGATCACTGTGCCCGAGGGTGTTTACTTTAGTTTTTATTTCGTACCTATCGCTGAAAAGGGTTGCAGCCAGGCCACACGGAGTAAGTGGAGGATGTATATCCATGCGATCGTCGACCGCACACAGCATCACCGCCGATCGCATATCGTTCGTAGGGTAACTTGGTGCAGGTGGTGTTGCTTTGGTCTGCTTCATTGAGTAGTTAAGCTTTGTTCCTACATTGTATGTAGGTTTATCCTCGTTGTACACTATGGTAAGCGGACGCAGCTTGCCCGTGTGCTATGGCATCGAACCTGTTATGTTTATTTGTATAACTATTTGATAATATATTTGTATTATCTTTATTTTTAATATTTATTAATATGTGTATTGTTAAGTTCAAATGGACTTACTTGTACGTTTATTGTTGAGCGGTCGCTGCAGCAGTTGTTTTTCCGCGTCAGGTTGCAGGGGGCGTTGAACGCCGTGTTCCCCTGTTCAGCTTGCTCCAATCGCTGCTCCGTCGATATTTGGTTTTTAGTTTTGATTCTTAATTATATAAATTTTATTTAGATTT